>OY720405.1:18860163-19460163 GCA_963082905.1 Oligia fasciuncula
CAGACTGTGCGTTGTTGCTGCGTGTTGTCACTCATTAATAACACGGAGTTGTTTTAAATGAATCAACAATACGTCGTTCTGAATTTACTAGAAACCCTGTAATTTTCACTCAGCTAAGCAAACATCACTGAATTCTATTTTCCTTCCAAATCAAAGGCTTCATGAATTATGAGTTGATTACCCCATCATAGACGTCACAACAACATTATCGGATCAATACCACATCCCACTGATTCCACAACCCATTAGAACCCTCTATTTACCCTCCACATTCCATTGTTTACCCAAGGCATCAGAACAAACATACATTATGCGTATCAATACATATCTAAATCCGTGAAATCATATCAATAACATTTAAAACGTTTACATAATTTTACATTTAGAACGATTGCTGATAACGGCGGGTTCTATAGTAAGTACCTACAGAGTAAACTGAAACCTTTGTAATTAAAATGGAGGGCGAAAACAATATTACATAATATTATGATTTTTCGTGCCATAATAAGCAAAATAGGAATATACAAGGAATTTCGCGAATGTCTGTCCGTCTGTTACAGTAAAAAGATGGAGTCGTCATCATCATTTCAGCTGAAAGACGTCCACTGCTAGACATCAAGCTTCGCGTCTCCGACCTGCATAGCTATTCACAACCATTCTATACGCTTTCGTACCGTATCGAACAACAATCAATGTTATCGTAGGAGTCCTCTAGACGCTGTTCACAACACTAAAACCTGAAAATGTTATCATCATCATCATCATTTCAGCCGAAAGACGTCCACTGCTGGACATAGGCCTCCCCCAAGCACCTCCACTTCGACCGGTTCTGTGCTTCTCGCATCCAACGGGTTTCTGTGGCCTTCACAAGGTCGTCGGTCCACCTTGTGGGAGGCCTTCCAACGATACGTCTTCCGGTACGCGGTCGCCACTCCAGAACCTTTCGGCCCCATCGGCCATCTGTTCTTCCAGCAATGTGCCCTGCCCACTGCCACTTAAGTTTGGCAATTCTTCGGGCTATGTCGGTTACCTTGGTTCTCCTGCGGATCTCCTCATTCCTGATTCGATCACGCAGGAAAACTCCAAGCATAGCCCTCTCCATTGCCCTTTGGGTGACTTTTAGACTTTTAGAAAATGTTATCAGTTTAAATCAAATAGACGGTCTCTATTCTTCCGACAGCTGTTTGCTGTAGGTGGACTGGCAAGGCAAATCTCAATGTGTCATTTTCGATACGATAGCCTGTCGGATGGTTGTGAATATGCGGCCTTCACCAGGTCGTCAGTCCACCTTGTGGGAAAAGTGGCAAAGATGGAGTATGGTGGACTGATAAAAGAAGACGTGTTTTTTACAAGCTTTTATTTAACTTCCAATGTTTTTATGTGATGTTTCTTTACAGAACGGCCGTTCGAAATACATAGGTATGTAGGTAGATATAGTTAGTGTAGTACCTATTACTACAACACATCTAACTGACTATACCTTCATCAGGTAAAAGTGAGTTCATTTACCAAGTTTTCCCTTAGTAAGGGTTCCAGATGTAGTTAATGATGAGCAGGCAGTATGGGACACGCCTTTGCCTCGTCCCGAATCTCTGGCCGCAATAGACTACACTTGAGTCTGTGGTCAGTATAGTGGTGCTTGTTTTTATTATCCCTGTAGACTATTGGCTATGGTGGACGTAGTTTAATTGCCTTCGTTTGTTTAGAAGTATATCAAACTAAAAGTAATTTTGAATTTATGTTGGTTAGAGAGATTAACTAAAGCAATGGATAGTTACTTTTTGCTTTATTCGTTTTTTTATTTAATTGCACAAACAGTGTGTACAAACGCATGCTAAATATTATTCAATCTCTACCAGTCTACCACACTTGATACTTTCATAACTAAACCTGTACCCCTGCTTGTACCGTAAGTTTACAGCCGTTATAACGTATTTCAGAATCGATAAGCCTTTTTTTATGTGACCACAAACAAGTAAACAAAATGATTCCTGTTTTAAATTATTATTGATTCTGATTTATAAGATATTATCTGCGCTTACGCAACCCACAAGGCGGTTTTTTAACATCGTTTTTTGGTTTATGGCCGTTCAAGTATGGTATATGGCATAAATTGTATGGTTAGCTTACGAAACACAGTTTTATGATATTTGTGTGGCTATAATTTAAAAATCTACTCGTTTAATGTGTTTGGTGCGTCTGAGTTTTTTATTTGTGTTAGAAGATAAGATAGACAAAATGTAAAATAGGGAATTATAAAACCTTCAAATTTATGGTTTGCCGAGGGCCACCCTTATTTCATTTACACGTTAAGCCGACCGATCTAAGGTTGCCTCACAGAAAGAGATTGTTTTTTCTTGTAAATAGATTATTTAGGTTTTGGTGTGTTAAGAATTATGTAGATAACAGTCTGGTTAACAATCAATATCAATAGCACGCGATAAAACGTGTCAGCGACTTAAAGAGGTAAGTAATTCTTAGATACAAGAGCAGCCTCCACTACCCCATTCCATTAAAAATTCTAGCAGGACAGTCCTCTGTCCTGGCAGGAGTGTGTCACCCTCTCGCCTGCAGGTGCCACGGTGTCCTGCCATGACCCGCGAATTACACACACATCGTATTCAAATGTATTCGTCTACGGAGCGTATGTTGTGGCGAGGCAGGAAGGTCATCCCAGTCGCTACTGAGGAAAAAATAGTGTTCTAATTTTCTAGTGTTGTAGTTTTCAGTGTTGTAGTTTTGTAGTGTTGTACTTTTCCTAGGTTGTTACTAAGGTCTCTTAGTATTAGTAGCGCCCGTCAATTTCCGTTGTTGAACATGGTCAAAATAACGTAAGACCAATATTTATGCAATAAACGTTATGACTTTGACGTTGAGTTCTAACAAACTGTTAGGTATTTAATCATTGTTTTTAAATAGGTACTTATTTTGATATCAAAGATTGACCTAGGATTGGTGATCACTGTCAGAATGTCCAAAACATTATTTAATCTGTTCCCACTGGTGGATACACAATGTGACATTATTTTGCTGGGACAACTTCAGCTACATTTGATCTAGACTAGAAAATTTGGGAAATATCGAGCGAAAAACTTGTGCTTCTTTCTTCTTCTGCTTAACTGAATCTGTAATAATGGTAAGATGTACGTGAGGATGGACAATACTCGGGATAAACTTGTAATGTTCGGTTCGTGAAGTGCAGTGATCAGGAGTGCATCTTCTGCAGGTATAAGTTACATGATGGTATTAACATTACTTATGCTGCGCGCGCGCACGTGTCGCAGATGTCCGCTCCCGTGCGCGTGATCCTCTTGCGTTTCACATTACCACACATTTGCTTATTTTATACCACTACTGCTTACAGGTGACACTCGCTATCTGTAGTAGGGTAGTTCTTCGAAATTTGATTCTTTGACTGATCCATATGGCCAAAATTTAATTTCACTTTTAGCTCTTTAACACATGTGCATATGAAAATAGGTATACCAAATAACATATATTTGAATGAGGGACTCATTTTTATAAAGTAGTTTTCAAGATATTGATTTTGTGCCCAGATGAATCAGAATTTGTTACAGATGAATCAGAAACAGAAATAAAAAGTATTATATACACCGTTAGTTATGAATGTAAATTCTAAACAATAATTATTAAATCTTAAATAGGACTAAGACATATCAAAAGTGTCATATTTAGAACAAGATTATACTCCTGTCATTTTTTAATTATTCAAAAGGTTATAGCTAAGTAAATAATAATAAATGAGACTAAAACTACTGACTTTTACACGGTCAAAAATTGGACAAGTAGAACTACTCAACAAAAGCGCTCCTTTCGTGCTGGAGAGGGGAAAAACTAATATTTTTTTTATTCATATGGGCTTTTGACCATACGAATCAGGCACAGATGAATCAGGATTTTGCCTACAATCATGCATAACTCATCATACATACAGACTTCATTATTTTCATTTTTCTACACGAATCTATAACCCAAAAGCATCACACGAAACACAGATTGAAGTTTTAAAACAATAAAATAAATTTTATAAAGTAGGCATTGTAATCAGGATGCCACCTGAACCAAACACAGATGAATCAGGTATTTTCCTTCGTAACACCGGGATCTAAGCCAACCAGCCGCACGTCCACCTTCCAGGTCGTCCGTTGCGCGACTGGCTTCCCCCCGCGCGGGAAGCCAGACTCTCATTATTATTACCCGACCAAGTACGGTCAAGCGCAGCTTACGCCACATTAATCAGTATTATACGCCGGACACTTCTTATTTACTTATTTATAAACAGACTAACGTAGTTATAACTAATACACATTTTTTTTGTAAGAGGACAATTCATTTCCTTTCGATATAATTATAATTTATATTGATGTATCAAAGGGAAAATGGGACATCGACCATTTTGTTCCGGAAAATGGCAAACGGACGCGCTATATGAATCAGAAGAACGAACTTCAAATATTTTTATTTTGTACTTAGACAGCAATTATTAAAAAAAAATCATTTGTCCCAGTAAGGGATAAAGCTAAACTATACAAAAAAAAATATTACATGCCGTTTTGTTAGTTGGTTACAGAAATATACCTACCCACAGACATCGAAAATTTTGTCCCTGAAGAACTACCCAGTACTACAAGTCATTATACTAACAAGAACGACAAAGTCTTAAACCCGATTTCAGAATTGAGAATTTAAAGTTGAGAACTTGTCAAAATCTACTACTTCAACGTAGCGCGCAAAATTCAACATTTCTTATGTTTATTGCAAAGACCTACCTATGGTTGGGGACAAGTTCTCAATTCAGAAACCATGTGTCAAGTAGCTAAACATGCAAAGAGGGCTTCATCCCTGTATTAACCATATAATCAGTATGTACTGTATGGTAAAGCTCACTGGACCATAATAAGAAATTTGAAAGAAAAATGTGTTTAGCTTCTTTCTGTTATGTGTCGTACATGCGATAAGTATGCCTTAGCATTCACTTGGTGGCAGGCTAAAACAACGGAGAAATTAAATTAAATACATCTGTAATCCTTATACAAATTGTATAATTTTCAACATTCCAAAAAAAAAAAACACTTGTGAGGTGCACGTAGTCAAGGGCACACAGTAGGTAGTGAAAATAGCTATTGTAATGTAATTTATTGTAAGTTTCTGAAACGTGGCATATTAAAAATTCAATGTTTTTCCACAAACAACAAGTCTAGGATGTCTTCGCGACTTGTTTTTAACATTTACTATGTATTTTATTTATCATCGTATTTTTAAGCAATGAGATCATCACGCACGCTACCTAAATCTTGGAGCTAAAAGGATGTCTGTAGTACGTACCTACATTATTTACGTATATTGAAGTCTTGTCGGATAGCAAATATTTTTCTTTCTTCATAGATTGTAATATTCATAGGTACTTAACAAGACTTCGTGACCATAGATTTAGTCGTTCTGTGGTCCTTTTAAAATAGTTTTATTTTTGTGAATTTGTAGTTTGAACAACAGCAACAATATTAAAGCAAGTAGAAAAGTGAAAAACGTTACTATATTTTTTAAACCGATATCACTGAGTGCGAAGACTAAAAAGTGTTAAACCTTACGAGTTAGTGTAGTGGAGTTTAGTGGAGTTAGTTTAGTGGAAAAGCCTCCCCGAAATCCTTCCAAACATCCTTTCCCCTTAGATAATATAAAGTAAATAAGAAAGATTCGAAGAATTCTAAGTTAAGTAATTACATATTATAGAAGCAGTTTAAGTTAAATAATTACATACTATAGAATAGGCTACATTTTATTGTAATAAAAGAAAAAGAAAAGAAAAATAAACCACAATAATTCATTACATTAAAAATTGATAAAAATTATATTGTTTTGTTAAGCACAGTGGCATAATCGTGAATAACAACGACAGTGTATCGAGGTCGCTCGGACTTGGAAAAAAAATGAAGTACCCATTGAATAATTTAGTAGTTTAATTCACAATGGTTCGTTCATAAATTAATAGGATAATTAGAAGTGTCTTGTAACACGAGGGGGGTGCAGGCAAGCGCTTGCACAGAGTTGTAAGCTTCGGATTTCATTTCACTATAGTGAGTATTTCCTGAAACAGAGTTGAGTGTTGGGAATCCTGAAAACCATGGAGTACGTCAAATTAAAAATACTCAAGCAAATAAGTAAAAAAAAAAGGCTAAAACCCTCATGTTCGATTCACAAACCTTTCACTCCAATAAATCTAAGGTAAAATGTTCGTGACTAAATCAAGAAAACGTTAAAATGAAGAAGTGGACTCTTCGACGTGACTTGACGTGGCATATCGAAATATCAAACACTTACCTACCGTAATTAATAAACATTTATTGTTATTTTTCTTTGACAACATAAGTAGAGTACGTATAAGTAGTTTGGTCAATGTTTCTCGTATTGCGGTCAGGTTACATCTGCAGGGTTGAGGGTGCCGGGGTTGTTTGCTGTACTCCGCGCGGCACCTACGCTACGCTCTGTCAATATTGTCACTCAAATAGGGCTGACACTGACTGGAAATTCAAGAAAAATGTCTCGGGAAAAGATAATTGTTTGCTAAAACTGGATATTATGTTATAAATACTAATACATTTCACAGGTCGATCGATCAGGTCAAGCTACGCTTGCCATGGTTGGTTTGTGGATGGGTGAGCATCTTTACATACCGTGACCCCTCCGTGCCTAGGAAATCACGTTAAGCCGTTGGTCCCGGCTGTCATTCGTGGATCTTAGACAGTCCTTACGGGTAGTCAGAAGTCCGAAAGTCTGATAACCAGTCTTACCAAGGGGTATCGTATTACTCAGTGACTGGGTTGTGGAGGTCGGATAGGCAGTCGCTCCATTTAAAATATTGGTATTCAGCTGCATCCGGTTAGACTGGAAGCCGATCCCAATATAGTTGGGAAAAGGCAGGCAGATGATGATGAAATACTAATACATTTCGTTGGTCGTTGGCGGGGTTTTCGCCGTATTAGGTATTTAAGGGACTCCATTCTCTTGTTTTGTTTTTGAAGTGAATGGGCATTTTTTGAGATGGGAAAAAACCATTGAACTCGCGCCACTGTTACCGTAAGCGACACTGTGCGTGTTTTGTTTATAAGACGATAAAAAAATACCCGCTTCGGATGCCCTCGGGATGTACTCGGTTTTAATGTATAAATATCATTGACATATATATTACTAGCGTAAGGACCGGGCTAACCGCGCGACTAAATGGCACCAACGCGCTGGCCCTAAAATGACGGTTTTAGGGCCAACGCGACTCAGTTGACAGTGGTGCGCGCGAAGGAGAGAGAGATGGCGTTACTTTTGCTTGTATGAAGAACGTCTATGTACAATGTTCAGATGGGCGTATCCTTACTTTTGAAATCATTGATAAATACCCATTATGTCAGTGAGTGATAGCAAAGTATTCTGTTTGTGTTTTGTTTTCACTTCTGTCGGCACTCTTGGAGTTCCACTGTGTTTTTTTTTTGATGCATGCAAATTGCAGGATTGCACAACATTAGAGAAATTGCAGGATTGCACAACATTAGAGAAATTGCAGGATTGCACAACATTAGAGAAATTGCAGGATTGCACAACATTAGAGAAATTGCAGGATTGCACAACATTAGAGAAATTGCAGGATTGCACAACATTAGAGAAATTGCAGGATTGCACAACATTAGAGAAATTGCAGGATTGCACAACAATAGAGAAATTGCAGGATTGCACAACATTAGAGAAATTGCAGGATTGCACAACATTAGAGAAATTGCAGGATTGCACAACATTAGAGAAATTGCAGGATTGCACAACATTAGAGAAATTGCAGGATTGCACAACATTAGAGAAATTGATTGGTGACAGGAAAAAAATCCCTTTAATAACCTTTCAGTGATGGCGGTTATTTACATGAATTGTTTGTCATCACATATGTTGTGGATGAATAATTTAGCAAAATAATTTACATTTAAAAATAAAATAGTCGTCAATGCGGTTTTGTGTCGAATAGCAAAAACCGTCATATCGATTCAAGAGTGCGTTTTATTTTAACTTTTTAATATAAATATAAGAATCAATAAGTTTTAAAATAACTTGGGAGCAGTGTTTTGACTACAAATGAAATTTGTATTTGTAATTATAATGGCTATCTTTATTAAAATTATTGAGATAGCTGTTTGTTTGGTCCACTTTCTTGGAAGTACTCGTCTGATTACATTATGCTTGTGTTTTCAAATTTTACATAGGTAGGTACTCGTATAAAATAAAGAGTAGACGGGTTGTGTTCGCGATTTTCTTTGTATTTCTTTCTTCAGGTTCTATTTCTTTTCGCCATCGTCTAATTTTGGCAGTTTACTGCTAGACATACGCTTCTGCGACTGCGCGCCACCAAGCTCGTTTCTGTAGTGCATCGGGATTCGGGGATGTTCGCGCTGTTTCGCATTTCATGCCATCATTCGCAGGAGGACGGTGATCTACAGAATGCGTGGCAGCCGCAACTAAATCATGAAGACTGTGGCTGATAGAATCTCATCTCCGGTTTGATGGTCCCATGTTAAATCGGTCATCTAATCATATTTAAATTTAAATTTTCATTTTAATCTCCATTTTTTCAAGATCCTTAGGTAGAATTACGTTATATCAATGTTATTATACTACCTATCTGAATTAAAATATTTTTATTTATTTATTTAAGCTAGATCCCAGGCCATTTTCACATTGTCATAATTTATCAGTATTCTTGGTAAATATTTGTAAAATTATATTGACAGACCAATAATATTGTTCTTTCAATATAATTTCACAAATATTTTAATCATCATCAATATTATGACGGCGTTAGTTCTGATTTTGACCACGCCCCAAAAGATCTTGGTTCGGTGATAATCACGAACGTTCTGCTATTAAAAAAAGCTTTAGAATTACCCAGGGTCTCTCTTATGAAAGACACGCTTACGTCCAAAATACCAATAAAGCAAATTTTCCACTACACCAAAGAAGCATCGGGAGAGATGTAGTTTCATATAACTTTTTTTTAACCACTTGTGACGATGCTTGCCTAAGTCCCGCTAAATGACGATAGTGACCACTATCTAACCAGCTGATTTTTTCTGATGTCTCACCGTGAAAACTTAGGTGAAGTGAGCTGTCAATAGTGTCAATCCCTAGCATCATGTGGAATGACAGCTCACTTCACCTAAGTTTTCACGGTGAGATGTTAACCGTCCAGACCGGCTGATGTAAGGTGACGACGTGGCTGAACTCACGGCATCTGCACGGCACCAGTCTCTCTATTAACTATTGGACTACTGCCACTTTGTCATTGTTGTCAGTTTGCCAGTACTCACCAACCCTACGTAGATTATTCGTGTGCCATCCGTCAAGAGGCGTGCGGTGTGCCCCCCGCGGCCATAGTGACGTCACTCATCAATAACGGTTAACGGCCCTTAACCGACTTTGAAGAAGCGCTGTTCTTCAGATTTGTGTATCAAGCTGCTTGGTTTATGTCGTCGGGAGGTAATGGGGTCGTTTGGAGGCTGTGGGGATTTGGTGTGTGTGGTCATGTTTATATGGATATGTAGGATTATGAAGATTACTGTATTCATTGAAGGGCTACAGACGCCAGCACATCAAGCTACTACAATCTGTCAAATTTCTTTATTAGATTTTCAACTTTATCATTAAAGGATAAGGTTCAAAGTTGATTGGGAAAATTTGACAGTTTCGGGTAGCTTGATGTGCTGGCGTCTGTACACAAGACTGTACACCCCACTCCTATGTAGTTTGATTGCGTGTAAAGGTCTAAAATATCGTTCTATAGGGTAGGTATTACACCCTGATTCACTAGTAAACCAATAACGTTCGTGAGGATGTAAATCACATTTAAGTCCCATTTCAAATTCAGCTAACCATTTCCTAAGATCAATCTCCAATCCAGCTAAGCCTTTAACATGTAAATGCTCCTCGTAATTCATGCAGCAGTGTGCTCACGTGTGCAGTTCCTTGCACCCGCCATTGTTTTGCAAATGGCGGCCGGCTAGGCTAGCCCAGGGCCAAAGAAACCATCTTAATATTCAATCAGTAGGTGCCGCCTCCATGATGCATAGATTGTGTACAACGATGAGTCTTGTGGCCACGATTGAGAGACTTTCCAGAAAAACGTTTTAATGTTTAATTGTTTGTGTAATTTGTCACGAATGGTGGAGGTTTTTCCCGAGTTTTCGGAAGGAGGGGTCTGAATTTTGATTGTTATTGCTTTATCCTGGATTTCTTGTTAAACAATGTACCTATGGGTATATGGATACATTGTTTAACAAGTTAGTTATACAACTAACTGCTTATGTCGAAGAGCGGTACACATCCTACGAATATCATTCTGCGACTAAAAATGTAAATAATTATATTGGTGTACCTAACGACCACGTCCGCGTGAAATTTCTTGTTCCTCCGACCCCATCGCATCGCATCTCCAGCCCGCGTTATTACTTCTTCACTTGGCGTTCTTTCTAACTTTTTTCTTTTTGCTCGGTTCCTAAAGGTCTTAGCGTGATGTTAAATAGCCTATAGACTTCCTCAAGAATTGGGCTATGAAATGCAAAAAGAGTTTCAAATCCGACTGGTAGGTAGTTCCAGAGGTTAGCGCGTTCAAACAAACAGACTCTTCAACTTTACTATTAGGTAAGTAGTATAGATGTAAGAGAAGGCTCATATTCAGTGGAAGTTTACAGATTGATAGCTCAGAAAAGTCAGAAACAAACATATACCTAGACGATTTCATAATGTTAGTTTCTTATTCACTCGCAGAATATCTGTGCATCGCTTAATGGAAGATACCACAGATCTTTTAGTAATTATTTTTTTACATTTTCAAATAAAGATATCTAATCGAATATGTAACACGAAAGTATTTAAGGAAAACTTACAAGCATTTCATGAATAAAAACTTATAAGCATTTCATGTATTTTGTTTGAAAAATACATCTACTGAAAGTTCTTCGTATATCGGGTGAATAATATGTTTACGATGTTATGTGGAATCGATCTGAATTGATGAGATGTCTTGTGATCAGTTTGGTATAATATTGTTTTGATAATTTTGGTTATTGACTTACAAAAAAGTTTCCATTTTATCACGTCAAGTAAGTATCCAGTGAAACGAAATGTTTACAGAATTCAGCTGGTCTAACTACTTTCAGAGTAATATCACTAAAAACCTTCAATTAACTTTAAAAGCCCACTCAGGACGAACATCTGAAGAATCTTGATGTTGCTGTCCTTGCCAACTACGAGAGGCAAATTACCGAACACTTTTTAAACAAGAAAATAGACAAACTACATATCTTCATAAATATAGAAAAATTACTGAAATTTTCCACCAACCAACGTATTTTTTACTTACTACAATTAATGAGGTTGTTTTTAATATTCCAAGTATTTGGAACGTTACGTCAGTTGTCTTCGGAAGGCATTGGCGTAATAAATTCCGGACGAAGCGCTAGCTGTCATAATTGTCACGACGACAAGATGACTGCCATGCGTGACAGACGTGACAGCATTGCATCCACACGCGCTTCGAAATAAATACTGCTGAACACGTGTCGATTATAATTAAGAAGCTATTTACAGACGTTTATAAATAAATTGTTGTACGAATTAGCTTTCGAGAAACTTTCTTGAAAGAGAAAGAGGGTTTTTAAACAGAGACTTATTTTAACGACATTATTTTAAACTAGCTGCGCCCCGCGGTTTCACCCGCATAAATCTCGATCCCGTGATTTCTAATATAATTCAATCATGATTCGAAAGACACGTGACGCCATCTATTAACATAATAAAGTTATTGTTGTTTTCCTCGGGAACAGCACTTTTTTTCGGGATCAAAGGTGGGTTATGTCCGTTTCTGTACACCTGACCACGTATATGCAAAATTTCAGGATGATCAGTTCTGTGGTTTAGTCGTGAAAAGGTAACAAACAAACAAGCTTACTAATATAAAGATATGTGAAGTAAAGTAAATAACTCTCGTGGAATTACTGGTAGTTAGGGCCTGCAGATGTCTAGGAGTTTTAGGCTTCTCGCATTATTTCATTGTAAGCTTCATTGCATAGTAACAAAACTTAAAATAATGACAAATGTTAATAATATTCTTTTTAGAGGGTTCCTGGGTCGTCATATAGGTAGAGGCAGTTATAACGCGTTTTTATTAACTCCTTCATCTTTAATGCAGACTTCTCTATTAATGACATAGCCTGCGCGCGTGTCTGGCATGTTTTCAGCGTAACCCGTGTATGTAACACTCAGACCGCGCGTGTTTCGACAACAGCCAACAATGTCCATCAGACGCAAGGGTTTCCCGATGCGTGTCCCGCGTAGTCGATGAACTCGTGGCTAATGACTGCGACGCGAGGAGTTAGAGACGGTCAGTCTGCCAACTAGTCACTAGGGTATAGGTATGTAGGTGTTGTTCAGCATGAATTATGGAGGTCGACAGATATCAATTACTCTTGTTCGGCTGAAAGCAAAACCTAACTTTTAACTAGCTATTAGGGTTCGCTTTCAGTGTATGGCTTTTGGTTGATGGTGATGATATTATCTTGGTACTTATTGAAATGCTAAAAGTAGGTTATCTTAGATAGCTTTTGCAAGTCTTTGTTTCATAGAGGTGCAATAAAATGAAGAAACGATAGTACTATTAGTGCATCCTGGAGAGTCAGCATCGCTACCTTTCTGACTGGCTAAATATTTTTAGTCACATGAACTATTCTCTTGTAGCGCTTGCCAAGAAGTAGAAAAACAGGGGTTGCATATATAAACACATTGTTGTTCCGTTGTTCGTGGAAACAGTAAACACTTGCGTTGAGGACAATTAGTCAATGTTCACTGCTCTGTTTATAAAATCCCATTAAATACATAATAGATTGCCATCAATGGACCTTGTTCTATGTTGGTAAAGATTTATGGTTCTGTAATTACGTGAATCATCTTTTGGCACAAGCTAATTGTTGTCAGCCATATTAAATTAATAGGGCAGACGACCTATTGATTAATGTTGCGCTAATCTGTTGACGAGCTATTTATACAAATTTTTCTAACACTATACTCATGTAGTCATGTTATAGCGTTCCTTTGGAAACCGATCTCTGTCTGGTCTTGGTTACAAGTAGAAAATATTACTCACCCTGCGTTGAGTCCTAAACACTGTTGGATTAAGTATATTTTCTTTGAAAATTCAAACTGAATCTGTACCTACTGTTATGTATCGCTCCCAAACTGACATGGCTTGAAAAAAGTGCCATAAGTCTCTTTCTCTCAATCATAATACCTCGCAAAAAAACTTTCTATAGGCTGATACGATCTTCTAGTCTAAGAATTAGATCCCCCATTATACGTAACCAGAACCAATCATACATAGGTACATCTCTGCTTGCCCTCTGACTACCAGCATGACGTTCATCTCCTAACACTAGACACGTGCCAGCACAAACAAGTATGACGTCACAGGAGACTAGATCAAATAAATTATTCGCTTGTTTTTTAGTACTTCAAATAGTCCACTCATCCTCCTTATTATACTAAGAATATTGTTCTCAAGGACTTCTGATTGATTGAAATAATCTTCCGCTGCTCTCCTTTGATGATTGATATTTATTTTTTATGTTCGCGAATCAAATAAACAAAGTTAACAAGCTCTGAAAGTAGAGTTTGTTAAAATTTATTATTTCCCAGAAATTGCCATCAATTTAAGAAAATTGGCTATTAGGGTCGGGTCGGGTTTTCAGCGCTCATAAAACTCATAAATTCCCCCTTATTATTTAATATAGAGGGGTCATAGACCAATTATTATAAAATCACAGTGTACCACAAGTGATGATGATGACTAAGTGCTCATATTTACGAGCGGCAGAGGCAACTCGGCGGCGGCAGCCGGAGACTCATCGACGGCTGCAGTTGCCGCATACCTACACGAACGGCGACGTATCGACGGCAGCCGGAGACGCGTCGACAGCTGAAGCTGCCTGTGCCATAGACGCGTGCAGCTCGCGTATTTGAGCACTATGCGTACCGGCCCATGTCTATCCCTTAGAGGATATGATGTCTACAATATCTAAATAATCTCTGTATATAGTTAGGTAATGATTACATTGATTACACAAGTTTTTTTTTTTAAATACTTGGAGTTATTAAGTTATACATTCCTACGTGATAAGGCACACATACTTGAAAAATTTTCGACTCAATCTTCAGTAATTCTACAACTAAACCCAAAAACCATCGTAATGATCCAACACATGTTAACCACGAATTAACTAACCATTAAGCGATCGTAAATCTCCGTCACTTTTCGGAGCAGATCGGGCGTCCGCCATTTAAAAATAGCCCGGGAAAGCTGCGCGTGCGGCGATGGACGCAAAACAGCGCTTTGGGCGGTTGCCAAAGATATGGATGGATAAAATGGATTGGAAGGGCAGTAATCGAGCTGAGATGAGATGTTGAGAATTAGTCCTTGTCGGTCGTTTAGCTAAAGGATCTTGTTCTGACTTGTTTTGAAGAGATTTGTCTTTGTTGTATTGATCCTCTCTCAGAATAGGCTCCTGTTTCTGTGTCGCTGTTTGTTAAAGGTGACAGGTCGGTGGCGATGTAATTATAACTCACTGCGGTCGCCAATCCGTCTGCCAAACGTCGTTGTATAACTGTATAGCTGTAACTATCCCTGTAGGTATAATCTTTCTTTTTTTTTAACACTTTGCGGGACACTTAACGCCTTTCGACGTAATAACAATAAAACTTCTATTGTGTCTCGGTCAGTGTCCTTCAATGTGTTAAATATACCTACAGTTTTTATTTAATTGAATAAAATTGTTATATGAGATTCGCGAAAATCCCAAGAACTGTTGGGTGAACAAACAACACGTTTTATGCGTAAAATATCTATGTTATTCTAATTCGTCGGCAATGAATAAATTACTGTTAATTCTTTAAAACAATAAATATTCGTCGATGTAAAGTTATTCTCCGAACGTGAATTCTGTTTTAAAAACTTAATTTTGTAGAAAAAACTTCCTACCTAACCTAACCTAGCTGCTATGCTGTCTATATATGAATAAAAAAATATTTACAAGACTTATGCTGAAAGTGCTTAAATTAAATTCTAAATGAGGTAAGATTGAGAACCGGTATTTTCTAATATAGATATTTGACTGGCAAAAAACCTTTAGTACGGAACAACTCCGTGAAAACCCTAAAAAAAGCTTGCCCCGAGTGTCCATTTGTCACCTCAAAAAGTGTCAAATGCCAGAAACAACACGATTCCCCGTCTCACTCCGCTGTTGAAGTAAAGGGCGTGCTTGAGAGGTGTCCTGAACAACTGCTTATTTCCGTCTCGCCCGGCGAGATAAGACATGCTTCGACACTTGTCACAAGAACTGCAATTAGGAAGCTGCCGCGCTTTATATGTTCAAGATATTGTTGGTTTGTTAGGATGATTTAAAATTGTCGACGTTTATTTTAAGTATACTTTTGCTCAGCAAATTATACGGTTCTCATAACAATGTCTGGTGGATGGTGAGTTAAGAAAGCTCGTGTTTCTCCCTTCGGTGTGTGGTATGGGTCTTGAAATAGGCCATCCATAGGCTTCGTAGTGTGTCCTATTCTCTTGAAGATGTTCTTTTCTAATGTTAATTACTTCACATACCGAATCAAGTTCTTCTAACTTAACAGATATATGTGTTGCTGGGGAGTAAAGACTATGTTGAAGACAAGGTAGTTTGGCAATAATTCCTTCTGCACATGTGGCTTCCCTGGCTCCTCATTAACGGCTTAACTATTTAAATGTCTATTAACTGCTCTCAAATTACGATGTTCATTTTTTATTTACTCTACTTTATTTACTTTTTTTTAAATACTTTTTTGACATAATCTCTTTATTACTTGACATTATATACAGACAATTCAAATTTTTCATCTCTTTATTAGTGGTTGTAATGGGAATCATATCACTAGGTTTTATTAGGTTTTTATTTTTTATTCATCCTTTTGATAGATTCTTATTTTGTAAATGTGAGGACTTTGTAGGCCTTGTAGACTTTAGATCTGTAGACCATTTTTTATTTTATCAAGTACCTGATACTTGTTGACAGGCCTACGCTATCCTCCCATACCTACTGCAATTTGAAAATATTGTAAAAGCGAATTATTTTTAAAAAGAGTAACCGTGGAGTTTCTTGCCGGTTCTTCTCCATAGGAAACGACCAATTGGAACCGTGCACCTAGCTTCTGACATTTCATAAGTGCCCATGTAGGCTTATGTGAAATAAAATATTTTGATTTTGATTTTGAGTTTGTGGCGCCATTTCTCCTTCCCAGACAAACACTAGGAAGCGGTGAAGGGCGGTTGTTTTGGGTGACTCTTTTAAGTGAGTTTTGATGTTCAAAAAGAGCAGATTCCCACCATTTTTTAAAACTTAAGTTGAATTAAAGATTTTTAACTTTGATTTTGGTTTCTGCTACTGTTAACTATACGTCAAGCCAATCAGTTATCCAATCGAAATGCATCAACCAGATTTGTTCATCTGCGCTGAGCCGTTAAGATACTGTCGTGGAAGATAAATAGCAGTACATTAGGCATTCCATCCCAATCAACTTGGAAACACCTGAGACTGTTGGACAGCCGCCAGCGCCACCGATAAATAAACTCTCACAGAGACAACAGAGTTCCCTGAATCGTGCCGTTACATACGCTTATCAGCCAAACATCTTGAGGCTTCATACATATGGAGCCTGCTCCAAGAACTTGAGTTGCTCTTCAGCATACCAACTGGCGTTATTAAAGCCCAAACAACCACTGCAAAAGACAATTCAGCCAGCAGCTACACACGTCGTTGACAAAAACCCAGGGTAGAGAGATACAGCTTCCTTGAGTCTATGCTAAGGTCTGGTTTTGCAGTTGACAACATAGTGGTTTTCACATAGCGTTATATAGCATAGGAAGCTTACTATGCTTCACATAGTTATGTAATACTTTTTTTAAAGAGTTGCATTTTTCTTATTGTGATGAATTCTCATGTTCGAAAGTGGTTCATCTTGGGCTTAGCGTACCTCCTTATAAACGCCTGCTAATATCTCCAAAAGATTCTACAAAGAGGCAACACTGGGTTTTCATTGAGGCCAGCGATTAATCGTGGGTAGTCCTAATGGTCATTAAATGTGGTGGACCGAATGCGGAAGGAGCCATCGTGAGTTATCGTGCAAATAAGACAAGGTCATTTAACTGTATCAAGACAATGTTGTTCATTGATTACTGGTTTGATATCAATTAGTATTTACATCAGTACATACGAGTACGTCAACAACAGACAATAAATAAAACACTCAAAAACAGATAAAATTCCAGACGACTTCAGTTATTTGCATCCCATCAAAACATGTTTATCTTAAGCCAGCCAAAATGATATCAATGTTTTCTAACTCTTAAAAGCTTATGTATACGTCATTCAGTGTCGGCTCAGTGTTAATTATTATTGGCGTTGGCGTGGATATGCGTACGCGCACACGTGGAGAATGTTGTTGGTGACAGTATGAAGATGATGGATTAAGTAATTATCGATAATAATAAGTATTTTATGTGATAATGTTAATACATCATGTCTGTATTTTTCGAGGGGATAAGCAGAGGTGACAGATGGCCTATGGGGCCGAAAGGTTCTGGAGTGGTGACCGCGTACCGGAACGTAGCCTTGGAAGGCCTCCCACAAGGTGGACTGACGACCTTGTGAAGGCCGCAGGAACCCGTTGGATGCGAGAAGCACGGAACCGGTCGAAATGGAGGTGCTTGGGGGAGGCCTATATCCAGCAGTGGACGTCTTTAGGCTGAACTGATGATGATGATGAAGAGGTGTTATGTAATAAGGTCCACGTTTCGATAGGTAAGTCGTAGCAGTGATTTTTGAATTTGGTGTTCTAGCAGTTTTTTCAGAGTGAGAGCGATACAGAGAGTTTTTCTTCAATCCAGATATTGAAATCTGGGTTGAAGATATTCATTACATTGCTGGAGGATAAAGAATGATAGGTAGTTAAATATAAAACGGAACCAATTTGCGATTTAGACACGTGGAAACATTCTACTTATAATGTGAAGATTGCAACAATGTTGAGAAGTGGCCACTGATGCCGCTTTTGTCTAAAAGCTTTCATATCATCGTACGAAAATAATAATATTATGAGAAAGCTTGCTCCATAGAATTAGAAACAAAGTACACTAGAGTTACTTTGATCTTGCACGTGGACAAGTATATGAATGTAAATAAAACAGCCAGTCACATTCTAAGGAGTTTATTTCCTTTAAATCTCAAAATATTTTTAACCGACTTCAAAAAAGCAGGAGGTTCTCAATTAGACGGTATGTTTGTTACGCTATATCTCCAGCAATTGTAAATCGATTTCAAAAGTATTTTTTTAATGCCTCAGGGGTGGTCCCATCTAAATTTTATTAACATTGCTTGGGTAGTTTTTGAGTTAGCTTCAATAATACCTTCGATCAACAATACCAACTAGATAACGGCGGGTCACGTACAAAATCAAAGCTAAATGCTGTCCGCGTGAATTTATACCTATACAGCTACATTCGTTTAGTAACGAACTGAGATAAAAGTTTTACAACAGTTTTAAGTTAATCTAATTACAATCATGGCACCTAGTAATAAAGTCGCAAATCTTCAAAATATTATCTAATACTTACGATCATTCGTCACAAAAGACGAGAAAAGCAATAAAATTATGTCACTTAGAAATGAAAAGACTTATGTTAAATAACATTTAGTGTAAAATCAACCTTAGGCAGCAACAAATAAAGTACTCTTTCCTGTTAAGGCCTTGCGAGCTACATCGTTTTGTTTCGTTTCGGTTTGCTTTGTCGAAAATTTGTTGGGCATGTATTGGCCAACCTTGGCCAAACATTTATAGAGGTGGTTTAAATGGTAATTTTGTTCAAAATTTGATATTATTTACCTACTAGTTTAAAGCTTATAATATAACTTATTTTACATGTACTTACCGAAAGTAAGACACTCCGCCCGATAAATTGCTTTTTCGGGCATTATTTTTGCAACTTTTGAATACACATTGCGGCATTGTGAAACGTGTTTACATTGGCTGTGTTTCAAGCGAACTAAACAAAATAAGAGCTCACTTCTCAAGTGCGCTGTTATTTACCGAGACGTAATTTTTGCGCCGACCCGATATCTAGTTGGTATTGTTGATCGATGAATAATACGTATTTTTGCCACTTAGTATATATTGATGATGTTATAATAACTTCCTATCACTGATATTTAACTATTTACATAGCAAGTAGTGTTATACGAATTTGGGGGGGTTAGTACAACTTAAAACAGAAGGAAATACCTTTTACAAAAAAAATACAGTGGCACTCCAGGAGTGCCCACAGAAGTGAAAACTTGAAAAAGCCTACCTAAGTACTAGTCATTCTTCCCAAAGAAAATATACAAATGTTGAGGTCTTTATAATGGCCAAAACATAAAACAGAGGCTTCGGTTACGGTAAGTGTCGCGAGTTCAATGCTTTTTGCCCATCTCAAAAAATGCCCAACGCGCCTAAAGAAGCTTTCACTTCACTTTATTTTCGGAAGTCGGTGTCGTTGGGTTCGCATTTTCGTTGTTTGCCACTGACTTCCGAAATTAAAGATATTTTTCACTTTGTAGTGTCTTATTTGGTAGTCGGTTGTTCTTTTTTTGTAAAAAAGTTTTTCTTTTATTTATCTCTTAAAATCTATCTTTTCACTATAGCTTCATGCGATGTAAACAGTACAATTTGGGATGTAGTCAACAATGTCCGGTCAATGGAGGTTCATCGGTATATTCGTATCAAAATTCTCCATCAGCTTACAAATAGCAGCGCACCACGTGTATCAACTATGCGGGAGAGGTCAACATTTTAACTTTTGGAAAAAAATATTTTTCTAGGCACCTGTTTGAAGAAACTTAATTTCAATTAATTGTAAAGGATTTTAAAATTTTCAACATGTGCTGAAAACGATTGAACAGCTACACTCTACAATAGGAGACAGTGCTATTTCGCCCTAATTTCTGAAATTACTGCGATTCTCATGCAAAATAGGTGAGATTCAAAAAGAAATATCTATATTTGCCATCGTATACGGTATAAAACTGGCAAATGTATGTTTTAAAGGAATGCTCTTGTTCCAGAAATTCGATGGCCCGACGTACCAAAGGTTGGCAGCTCCGTGTAAGCTGCGCACGCATACGCCGCCTGACCATCAGAATTACGCGCGAACAATTTATGTGTTTACCACGTTTGATCTCACCAGGAATCGAACCCGTGTTACACAAGAATAAAAATGATATTACAGATAAGAAACTTTTTGAAGTGTTATTTATTTGTTTAATGTTTTATTTTAATGTGTACATATGGAGATGTTAATGGCTGTTCATCTATAATATTTTCTAGTGTTTTACAGATTATACTATTGTACTTGAAGTCAATTCAGACTTCTTAGTGCACACTAAGACAGTGCTTACGCAAGACCAAACACCACCACAACTACAGAAGATACTTTAAAAAACAATTTTGTACATAAAATTGCTGAAGAGCTTTTTCAACACGGTGCACGGGTTTTCTGTAATTACAACACAACAGGTGATTATTTGCCTCTAACAGCGGTTCATTAGAGGCAACTTTGGTTTCCCATCAAAATAAAGGTACATAAACCACCGAGTTACTCCAATTTTGTCCGACATCCATCTTAGATTCACGACATCCATCTTAAATTCACCAAACTCTTCAATGTCATGGGGTTATGGTAAGACATCTATTTTCATCCCCTGTATTTCTACGCCACCGTAGACAGATTTTCAATTTGTAAAGTAAAAGGTATCTATTGGGCAGAAAAGGGGATAAGTAGTCGTAGAACATTTTCTAGTGATTTTCACAATTTTCTCTACTGCTACTGTAAAGCATTAGCATAGACATTGCCATACCTACAACATGGCAATACTGCTAGTCTTTTGGGCACATTACCAGTCGACAGCGACGCGATATTTCGACCAAATTTTACCTAGTTTTTTTGTGACGTTTAATAAGGATACTTTACTGTTTTAATTTGATTAATGAATGTAAATAAATAGTTAGGTAGTTAATAACAGAATTGATTTATAAAAAGTTAGTACTTTTAACAACGTGTTTTATTTTACTGAAATCGGTTTATTATGAAACAGTACCTACAGTTATTGTGTCCGTGTGCCCTTTTTTGGAACTATTCAATGTTCCAACGCAATCTTACGTCCAAATTAAAAAGTGCTCCCACTCCCTTTTCGGAAATTATTTGATCTACTTAAAACATGTTATTACACGTAGCCTGTCTATTAAGATCAGAATTACATCATATTGTTGTTTTTCGGAGATGATGAAATTTTCGTAAGAATTAAATAATACAGTTATTTTTATTTAAAATAAAGTCATTAATAAAACGAAATTTTGACGATGATAATGATTCAATGTGCCCAATCGCAATAAATGGTTCGATATTTCTTGTTGAAGTTCAATAGACAATGGAGTGGTAATGGCTGGCCCAACAGGCTGGGAGGCTAATTAACACGAAAATCAACTAATAGTTGTCCTTTATGTTAATTACTGTGACTGTTTGACCGAAATTACAGCACCCAATCAAAACACTTGACATAGATTCAACAATCACCAAATATTTCTAAATACGATAATGCACCTACTTGGTACAGAAACCGGTGAATTTTATTGTCCATGGTTTATGATTTGGATTCGAGTGCATTTGTTTATGGAAATGTAAACAACTTCTCTTCTTAGTCTGTGGTAAACAAACAGTTTTCCTTTTGTGACTTTAGTGTAACTTAGTAACGTTGTGTAATCTCATGGGAGGCTACACAGCGCTCGTATGGAGATGTGAAAACTGATATGAACCTTTTGAGGTTGAATTTTTCAAATACCGTGGAGGATTTGCCAACAGGAAATGCTACAAAAATATGTTGTCAGAATAAGAAAATTGAGATCTGTGGTGTTGTGACAACTGATATTTAACTACCAGAGGCTTTGAGGAGAAAAGGACGTGCGTTTGCAGATCGAAAGAAAAAAGGTAGATAATAGTTTTCAAAATCGCCGGTCTTGTTGAATAGACTAATTGCACTGTTTTTTTAGGGTTCCGTACCCAAAGAGTAAAAACGGGACCCTATTACTAAGACTCCACTGTCCGTCTGTCCGTCACCAGGCTGTATCTCATGAACCGTGCTAGTTAGACAGTTGAAATTTTCACAGATGATGTATTTCTGTTGCTGCTATAACAACATCTATACATATAATAAAACAGTAACGAAAGAAAAACTGTACCTACATTGCGAATTTTCGAGAAAAAATAAGTGGCTTTTGTTACAAAAACGTAACTGATGACAAAAAGTGACTTTTTAGAATTTTTGTCTGTTTGTCTGTTTGTCTGTGTGTATGGTACGGCTTCACGCCAAAACTACTGGATAGATTGAATTGAAATTCAGCAAAAATGTTCTTTGTAACCCAAGGAAGGCTTTAGGCTACATATTATCACGCCGTATGTTATGGGAGGTAAGCAATATTGATTTTAAAAGGTTTTGGTTCGTAATTGAATGCACAAAATAATTGAATGCCCAAAATGACATTTTATTTATTTAGTTAATAAAAATTTAACCCTGGAAACATAACAATCACGCTATTTTATAAAGGAGCGGGGCAGTAATATTATAAATTGCAAGGGAACAGCTATTTCAACAATATGTCAACAGGGAATTTAGCGGTATGGTCAGGCGACCGTTTACCGCACTAAATGGTGCGAGTTCAAATCCCGTATTATAATTTTTTTTAAATCGTAAAATTCTTTTTTTTTTTAGTTTTTGCATTTTTTATGTGCATTAGGAACGATACTGTTATGAAATCTGAGAACTATACATGTCCTATCTTATTGTTTGGGGAGTTTCACACCAATGTTACTAAACAGATTGATTGGTGGTACAACAAGCTACACTATCATAAAGTCAAGTCAAACTTTTGGTTCTAAGTTATATCTTACCAAGCACATTTGTTGTTTGTGGAGTTGACACTCCAAACGCAACAGCAACAGCGACAAAGGGCGCGTGCTTAAAGATTGCTGTATAATCGTGTGGGATGAATGCACTATGGTGAACAGAAAAGCAGTAGAGGCGGTAAACAGGACTTTGCAGGACATCCGCAGGAACCAGCAAATGATGGGTGGCGTTACAGTTCTGTTAAGCGGCGATTTCCGACAAACGCTGCCTGTGGTGACGCGAGGAACTAGGGCTGATGAGGTGCATGCTTTGTTGAAATGCTCTTTCTTATAGCCACATATTCATAGGTTGCGCTTAACGATGAATATGAGAGCACAGCTTGGCGGGAATGTACACGCCCAAGAATTTTCTGATGTTCTCTTAAAATTGGGTGAGGGAACGCTACCAGTAGACGGTGGCCAGGTGGTTATACCTGAGATACTTGGGAGAGTGGTGTCCACCTTAGAAGATTTGATACGCCTGGTGTACGGGGACATCAATAGGATACCGCACCAAGATAATTCTTGGGTATGTGAACGAGCCATTTTAACACCCAGAAACGACCAACCTTCAGCGATCAATGAATGCATTCTCGCGGAAATTGAGGGAAATGAAGTGATCTACACTTCAATAAACACTGTTGTCGACCAAGATGACGCTACACAGTACCCCGTAGAATTTCTTAATTTCCTCAGTGCAAGTGAACTACCAGCGCACACCATTAAGCTAAAGGTCGGTGTCCCAATTATGCTTCTTCGGAATCTCACTCCGCCGAAACTGTGCAATGGGACCCGGCTCAAAGTCGTCTCGCTGCAGAGAAATATCATTGAGGCGGAAATTATAACGGGTTGTGGTGTCGGCGAGACAGTGTTTATACCACGTATACCACCGATTCCCCACAATTACCCCTTTTTTTTTCGGACGGGAAGTCATCAAATGACCCCTCCCGCTCGGGGTTGAGCGGAAGGGAGTGTCAGACTCTTACTGACTAAAACCCACCCGTGTTCCTTCTTTAGCCCTTTATGTTCCGGGCCAGCGGTAACCATTTCGGACAATCCCGCTGACCCGGCAGGCTTCGGCCCTATGGGGCCCCTCCTCGATGCTGACATCTCTTTGAGGCGCGCGTGGAACACGTACGCGCCGTCCGGCACGGGCCTGGTCCTGATCGGACGGTGAGCTACCCATTACTCTCCGCCCGCAGGCCCGCGCCTACGGTGGCCGGGAGTCGTCCCGTGGCGACTGGGACGGGAGGCTCTCTCCCTCATCCGTCCCGCCACCTCCTTCGCTAGCATGACTGCTTCGCAGAAGGAGGTGACTGCCACCCACTCCCTCTCGCCCCGGACCATGGCTTGCACCAGGGCCGGACGCGAGAGGTCGCCGCCGCTGCCGATCGCCTCTACGAGGACACGGCGGTGCTCCGCCCAAGCGGGGCAGACCTCCACCGTGTGCTGCATCGTGTCTCCTGGGCGATCCTGGCAATGGTGACACCCGGCCACAATTACCCCATTCAATTTAAGCGCGTGCAGTTTCCTGTGAGCGTGTTCTTCGCAATGACAATAAATAAGTCACAGGGGCAGACACTGAAGGCTACGGGTGTCGACCTCAGGACGAGCTACATCTCACACGGACAACTGTACGTCGCTTGCTCCCGCATCACCAGTCCTGACTCGCTGTATTTACATATTGAATGAGACCGAGGGAAAAACAACGAACGTTGTTTACACAGAAGTGTTACAGTAAATTATAACACTTCTGTTATTCGACGTCTCCTAAATTTCCTTATTAACCTGTCTCTTACCATTAAATTATCTACATAACTTTCAAATTTTGAGTTTACTAAGCCAAATAGTTTTTGAGGGATCTAAGCTATAGTACAGTATGAGACGCATCTTTTGAGTGTTTCTGTAAATCAACAAACTATCACTAATTTATTTTGGAAAATGGAACACCTGATGCAGAACCGCAACAGATTAGCTAAAGTATAAGAGATATAAAAATGGTGCCATAGCAAAAAATATTCCACGTGAAGAGCATTTTCTGCTGTGAGAATAAATTTGAAGATCTGGAACACCTGTTGTGGAACTCCAAAGCCCAGCGACACTATAACATATAGGAATGACGTCTTAGCAAAAGTTGTTTAGTCTGATGGGCATTTCCTGTTGACTTCCAAAATTAAAGATCTGAAACGTCTCGAATCGTCTCGCGCATCACGCTGTTTTCCCGTCCCCGGGCTCTTAGAATTCGACGTCTGATCGTTTCATATCTTCGATTTTGACGACCCCGTTGTCGCTGGCATAAGCAACAGGATCTGCGTACGAAGTCGCGGGCAGAAGCTAGTAATATACTAAAAACTCAAATACTAAAGACTCGCACTTGGGCAGTTTTTTAGTGTGCAAGTGTCTATCGAAAACAATCACAAAGAAAAGAATTTTTTTTTAATGAAACTTGTAGTTGAAGCTTGAATACCGGTTTATTCTTCTTTTATTTGCACATGTTCCTATTATTTGACATTTAAGGATCGCATCAGGTCATCAGGTGGCCCTCTGTAGGTGCTGCTTATACCCCAATGAGAAAAAGGTGTGAGTTTATTTATTACTGAAGCCCGAAAGTCTGACAACCAGTCTTACCGAGGGGTATCATATTACCGAGTAACTGGGTACTGGAGGTCAGATAGGCAGTCGCTCCATGTAAAGTCCTGGTACCTATTCAGCTGCATCCGGCTAGACTAGAAGCCGACTCAACGTACTTGGAAAAAGCTAGACAGATGATGATAATAATGATGACTGTGTGAGTGTGTGTTGTATGTTCCCAAAATAAACCACCCTCATCGATACATTCCCTTCAAGTTGGTGTTGACAACGTAGTAGATGGCGGAAGAAGCAATAATTCGGGGTAGCAGGCTATCAGCAGGACGCGGCGGCTCGGAAACATCTGATAGTAACAGGTATCCATGTCGGAGGGAGCCGTACGCGCGCACAGAAAAGTGCTCGTCAGGGGAGTTGGTGTCGTAGTGCCACTTATTTTTGACGGGTTCTCGATTTCCCATGTGGCGTGTTTTTGAAGGATGTGTTCGTCTGTCACTTCATGATAACAATAAAATAAATGACTTATCAGACAAGGACGAAACACTTGAAAACACTCTTACAAATTAAAGACCCTCAAGGCCTCAAGCTTAAGGGGATTCCAAGACCTAAACGCAAAAAAACACAAGTTTTAGAAGCAATAAAAGTACCTATATGATCGACTACAGTAAACAAAATCAGAAAAATATATGATATTCTTCAAGAAATTATGCTAGGTAGATAGTAGATATGTTGAAAACATAATACAACTAATTTGATACGATAGAAAAATATCATGAAGATTATATTTCTAAAAACTTTCTTTTTTCAATAAAAACCATACTAATATACTTACATGCAATCATTCTGATTTTTATCAGATTATTCTAAATACGACATACTAAAGCACTAGTGTTTTAATTTTTTAGCCCAAACAATAGATTTTTTGTAAATAGATAATTGCTTCATATTTTGCAAAAATCAAAGGTCATTTATTCAAACTAGAATAAATTATAAAAGACAGTTACACAAAACGCCCGCCCTTCACCACTTCCTAGTGCTTTCGCTGGTGCGAAGAAGTGGCGCAATAAACTCCCCAGCATGTCAACGCGCTTCTTTTTATTTTCTATGCAGTCCGACAGTTTCCGCGCTTTAGGTAATGTAAGCCCCTTAATTTGTCTAGCTAGAGAGTGTTTAATAAGCAGTTGATATTGAATATTTTCTTACAAAAAAATAAGAGCCCCTTAATAGCAGTTCTGAAAATGTAAGTCGTGACCTTTAGGTAAATGATAATAAGCTAAATATAGGTAAGTGTACAATAGAACCTTTCTGCTTATCCCCTTACTTACACGTGTCGATTTTATATCGCCACGTGTAAGTAAATATAACAATCACACGCAGAAAGAATTATATAAATAGAACCAGGAAAAAAACTAATCTAACAATATACCAACACAACTTTTATTGGTGTCTGTACATCCTCGAAGAGCTATCACTTTCGGGCGAGTAAGAAACCGGACCCTCCTTATCGTTGGCCTAAATTTACATTCTTATATTTTCCTACCTCAGGGCTCCGGACCCAACGGATGATGAAAAATTGTACATCAAAAAAATCTTTATTTATTTTCCCGGAGTTTTACTCTACCCTATAATTTTGTTAGAAAATTTAATTCGAAGGTATTTTCATGAATATTGATGGTCACTTATGACGGGAAAGAGGGTATTCTTTTTAATTGGCTCATGTCTCATTAGTAGGCCAGCAGATGTTTAACATTATCATTAAATAGGAACTTTTATTAAGTCCACTTTTTAAAGAGAATAAATATAATAACACATTTACGATTTTGGGCGTTGTTAACGTTCTTAGAAATCAGGAAAATGTAGGTGAGGAAAGCGGTTTTATCATCAACGGCCATTTTTACCGTTTTTTTCACCAGCATTTGACATTAACGTGACAAAAACCGCTCTGTATTTGGACAGCCGGTATTGTGCGACACTTTACGGTTTCCTTAGGAAACCAGAGCTTTAGAGACAGCAGAAATAATGACTGAGCTCGTTCGTTCCGCGGATAAAGGAGGCGTACGTTGTTCTATATCAGGACATTTATAAGCCGATAATACAAAAACCTGTTATAACCAGTCTCCAAGAAGAAAATAACATTTATAAATACTCTATTATTGTCAACATTGCGTGTTTATGTTAATTTATCGTTGCTCTGGTTTGTTATTAATTAAATATAGTGTGCTTACGTCAATAGCCCGCTCGGTTTATATTTTTATGTAAAGTGAGGGTTAACTCAACTAGGTTTGTTAGTGTTTGAACCAAGGTTTCACGTGACGTGTCGAGTGTGTTGTAATAGATATTGTAGATTGCAATGGACTTGGCCAGTTTCTGCCTTCGAGTTCGGGAACATATGCAGGATTACAGTTTTTACACTGAGATTTAAAAATAAAGATCTAAATTAGCATGGATAAATTATTCCGAATAAAGGCAAGGTTAAAATTTCAAAAACAACAGTATTTGTATTGCTTCCGCTTTTCTCATAAGCACTTCCCGATGTTGACGTTCCATTGTATCCATAAGCATCCAGTAACCATAATAATCTACACACAGTACTTATAGCGAGTTACTATCGATGAAGTGAATTTTAATGACAAAAGAATATTATGTATATTTTGTTTATAATTATTGACACGCCTACAGGGGGCCTAAAAAGGCCACTTTGGCAGAATCATAAACGTATTTTGCTTTTTTTAGTTGCAAGAGATTGGGATTGCATTTGGATTGGTATTTAAGCACAGACAAAAAAAAATAACTGAAAAATCCTTCACCAATGGGATTTGATACGATTAACTTAACAGTTAACTGTCTATTATGATTTATAATGATTTGATGAATTCCTTTTATGATTCTGCAAAAGTGGTCTTTTTAGGCCCCCAGGTTAGGTTAGGTTTTTATTGACACGTTTGTGTAATTCTATGATCGAACACCATCATTTAAAAAAAATAATCACTGCGTCTATAGGAGTGTCATTTCTTTCACAATGCATCTGATATTAGTGGCGGACATGGGTCTCTCTTGTTTCATCGAAAAGAAATTGCCAAATTATCACTTCCCAAACAATTTTCCGCATAATTTCATTTGCCAAATCATTACTTAGCAAATAAACTTTTCACAAAAAAATATATTAAGCAAAATAAAATAAGCCAGACATTTATTATTATGTAGGTAGATACTGCTTAGTAGGTAATAGAATCAAAGTCTTCAAGTAGAGTGAATCTCGAAAGCTAGGCTGCAAGAAAATGAAATGAAATGAAATGATTTTATTTTTTGTAAGTAGGTTTGTACAAACACTTTTACACGTCAGTCATGTTTTTTATAACTAGATGAAGTCGGCGTTTCCTATCTGACTACTCTGAGAAGAAAGGCCGAAACAAACTCAGAGGTCACAGTCTCTTTTAAAGTCCAGACATAATCTTAATCTTAAAAAGAACCTTCTTATACATCATTTATCAAAAAGATGTCGTGATATTGAAGGGTGTGGAGACCATAAAACTGAACCACTTTTTCCGTGGGACCAACATTGTAATCGTGAAAAATATTCAGCCGTCCCATACGTAACTGATTATTTTTTGTCATCATAGTGATCATAGTTTACTTACAATATAATATGGAAAACTATCTTTCCGCCGACTTTTCACAAAATAGTTTTTAATATTTTGTCATGGCTGAGTTGCTGCATCAACATACATATCAGCACCTCCATTTTTCAATGAAAAACTTACCCAAAGCCATCAAATTTATCGCACATAATAATATTCAACAAAAAATAATAAAACTATTAGCGACCGCTGCAAGCTGTATTTCACGGGACCTACAGCTGAAACTGGGTCAGTCTGCTGAACGAAGCGAACCACCGTGCTCGCGGCTAAATCAGTGGTTATAAACAAAAGAACTACAATAGTCAACATACGCACTATTTAACACGGTGCACATATAGAGAGGTATACAGTGGATAGATGTGACACCCCGTTCTTTGGGAACAAGAACAGTCAAGTTCTTGATTTTTGTTTGGTTTTTTCACTTTGAATATGTTTATTGAATCTGTAAAAGGCAAAAGACAAAGTAAACAGAATCGAAAATTTCATGCTTGATAGATTATATTGGTGATAGTAATTTTGATATTTTCTGTGAACAAAACTCAAGGGCAATCACACCCTTGAATCGCGTCCTGTTTTTATCCGGAAATCTGGAACCTAATCAGAAAACGACCAGTCGTTTAGTAATTATCAATTCAACCCAGTTTATTTCCTGACGTGCTCAACACACAACCCACTTACATCGACAAGCAACAATTAATTCACACTACATTTTTACAATCAAGCAAAAACATCGCTTTAGAGCAACACAGCGTAATTGTCGAGTAATTAATGCAAATGGCCGATCGACAGATAAGCTCCGGTCTAATAACACAGCATCTGAACAATGATTTACGAACCAAATTGGTTTAATGACTGAAAGAGGCGACATGATGGAAAAGTGCGAGCGGTTGCGTCAGACAAGGTAAGAGAAAATTGAGTATTGTTTGTAGAGAGGTCAGTAGCGTTTGAGGTCTTGAATAGACGCTTCGAGATAGTTGAGGTTCGTTCGGTCTACGACCTCGTCTCGAAGCGAAATAAATTGGTATTGTAACAAATAGGTGCAGCTCAAACCGGGTACTAACCAGCGAGCTGTAACCGAATGTTGGCGTGGTTCACCGCGAGCCACGGGAACACTAACCAGCGAGCTGTAACCGAATGTTGGCGTGGTTCACCGCGAGCCACGGGAACACTAACCAGCGAGCTGTAACCGAATGTTGGCGTGGTTTACCGCGAGCCACGGGAACACTAACCAGCGAGCTGTAACCGAATGTTGGCGTGGTTCACCGCGAGCCACGGGAACACTAACCAGCGAGCTGTAACCGAATGTTGGCGTGGTTCACCGCGAGCCACGGGAACACTAACCAGCGAGCTGTAACCGAATGTTGGCGTGGTTCACCGCGAGCCACGGGAACACTAACCAGCGAGCTGTAACCGAATGTTGGCGTGGTTCACCGCGAGCCACGGGAACACTAACCAGCGAGCTGTAACCGAATGTTGGCGTGGTTCACCGCGAGCCACGGGAACACTAACCAGCGAGCTGTAACCGAATGTTGGCGTGGTTCACCGCGAGCCACGGGAACACTAACCAGCGAGCTGTAACCGAATGTTGGCGTGGTTCACCGCGAGCCACGGGAACACTAACTTTTTGGTACTAGTCCAGATTAGTTATAAATCTCTACTAATATATTAATATTATATAAAGCTGAAGAGTTTGTTTGACCGGAGCTACAAATCGGATTTGAATTATTTTTGCAGTTTATAGCCCAATTCTTGAGGAAGGTTATTCATTTATTTAAACTTTTCGCACACACAAAAGGTACAAAGGCGGACTTTATGCCTAAAGCACGAAATACACGGTTTATAACCAGTCTACAAACCAAGGTGGCCTTGAAGTTTTTGTTGTTGCGAGATGCCTGCTATACGGTTTAAAACCAACATCTTCTTCTGCCACTGGTTTGTAACGCAGGCCTTTCTACCAAGGACGTTTAAAGGTCATACGAATTTGGTTTCAAACCACTGTCTACACTGTTTTAGACATATGTTTAAAACCACCGTTTTTTAACCGTGTATTTCGAGCTTTAGGCATTCTCTACCAGTCAACCAAGGGTGGTGAAGAGATTAGGTGGTAGGTGTTTTGGTGATACGCTATTTAACATCACGCTACGACCCCTATGAACCAAAAAAAAGAACGCTAAGCGAAAACAAAGAAATAACTCGGACGGGCGATGCGGGCGACGCGGTAGGTCGAGGGGAAAAAATCTTTCACGAGGACAATGTCGCGGGCATAAGCTAGTTGGGTAGATATAGTCCTACATTTGCTCTAGTGCCGTCTCCTAGGCACAAACTAGAAAAGTCGCATGCGCCTGATATATCTTAGTGGTTGAAAGCAGTATGGTGTATAGGGGTATAGGGGTCCGTGGCTAAATAAAAACAGCCGCACAGGTCGATCGATCAGGTTAAGCTACGATTGCCGCGGTTGGTCTGTGGATTGGTGACCATCTTTACATACCGACACCCCTCCGTGCCTCGGAAAGCACGTTAAGCCGTTGGTCCCGGCTGTCATTCGTGGATCTTTGACAGTCGTTATACGGGTAGTCCGAAGCCCGAAAATCTGACAACCAGTCTTACCAAGGGGTATTACCCAGTAACTGGGTTGTGGAGGTCAGATAGGCAGTCGCTCCATGTAAAATACTGGTATTCAGCTGCATCCGGTTAGACTGGAAGCCGACCACAACATAGTTGGGAAAAGGCTGGGCAGATGATGATGATGGTTGAAAACAGTATGATGATAAAACATTTTCAGAGGGCCTAGATATGGCTGGTGTGGCTTTGAAAGCGTTTAATATGTCTCTAACGACTTTCAACAGGATTGATATAAGTTTTTCGGTCGCAGTCCCGTACATTGTTGACATATCCGTCATCGCTATCGCTCATTTCAATCACAATCAGTGGGGTAATTGCGTAACACACTAGGTATCAGTAGCAATGGGTTTCATTTTGACAGCTCAACAACATTCATTGCGTTATTTACGTTGTTGAGCCGACACATTTTTCGAATATTATGAAGCAATGGTTTAGCAATATCCCTCAAAATGATTCTGATTGAGATTGATAATGTTTTACGCAGTTAGGGTGCTGAATCATTTTGACAAATTTTTCGAACGTATGAAGCAATGCTTCAATACCTACGTTCAAAAAATTGTCTGCTCAACATCGTAAATTACGCAATGAATGTTGTTGAACTGTCAAAATAAAAGCAATTGCTACTGTTAGTACGTTACGCAACTATCCCGCAGGTACAATGTAAGTAACACAAACACCTCTAATAAAGAGTATTAGATTGAAGACCTCACAACAAAACAGGTAAATAATATACAAATAATTTATAAAAACAGATATATACCTAATTATAAGTTACACGCAGCTTCTGATACCTACGATGAAAATCACTATTTTAACGACTGTCCCTCATTTACATTTAATTACATTCTCATTTAAATGTAGATAAACTAATCTATGCAAACTGCATTATTATCTGAAGCTGATTTTCTAAAGTGCGGGGTAACATCATTTATTTTCTAAGCGTTTTCACAGCTCATCGCTTGTTGATTTGTTTCGCTGATAAGCTTCATAAGCGGTTTGAGCGATATATCTTTTGCTTAGAAGTTTCGGGGATCGTATGGTTTTATGTTTATATTATACGGTGACCAACTTTTATGTTGATATTGTATGGTGACCAACTTTTATGTTTATATTGTATGGTGACCAACTTTTATTTTTATATTGTATGGTGACCAACTTTTATGTTTATATTGTATGGTGTCCAACTTTTATGTTTATATTGTATGGTGACCAACTTTTATGTTTATATTGTATGGTGACCAAGTTTTATGTTTATTTTGTATGGTGACCAACTTTTATTTTTATATTGTATGGTGACCAACTTTTATGTTTATATTGTATGGTGACCAAGTTTTGGTTTTAGAACATAATGATTACTTTGTATACAGGGTCAAATTAAATTAGCTAGAGAAACTTCGCAGACGTAAACTAAACTGACTTGTAATTGATTTTGACTACGTTGTATGTGTATATTAGTCTTTTTTCAAAAAAAAAATATTTACAATGTGTGTTTTGTGTGTGCAGAATAAACAATTTTTCTCCTTCTTTCTTCTTCATTTTATCAAGATAAAAATAAATCGGGGTCCTCTGGGACGGAGGCCTCGGGGATCGGGGTACTCAGGGAGTAACCCGTATCAATATCTGAACATGATAAAACAAAATATAAATAAATTGGATGAATTTATTTTTTGGGATCAACGACAGCTGGTAGCATAGTTAGGTACTTGAAATACCAGTTTAAACATCAGTTTTTTTTTGTGTAAACTTAACAGACGTGAAGTTTACCCAAAAAAACTTATTTTCTCAACTCATACTTCAAGTAACTACAGTACCAGCGGTCGTTGACCCCAAACAAAAAATCATGAAATCTTTTTTTATTCTATTTTATTGTGTTTAGATCGATACACATAACTTCTCGTCGCGGAGTTCCGCTAGTAAATTTAATTTGACCCTGCATAAATTGGTTGTGGTACCTACCTACTTTTAACTGCAAGATTTCTGATTACAATAAGTAAATACATAATGTTGTCTGTTGTTTATCTGACGCACCGTCCCCTTACATCAAGGTCTTCTGTTTTCGACATCCACAGGGGGGTTTCATACTACCTACCTATCAAACTCATACTCAAAGCATTTATTTCAATTAAACCATTTACAGGCACTTTTGAATTGTCAAGAAGTTGGTCAGTCAGAAAATATGAAGCTAGTTGCCCATTCCAAAGCGTAGGTACCTATGGAGAAGAACGGGCAAGAAACTCCATGGACACTCTTTTAAATTATATTTTTGCAAAAATATTAGTTACATCATTTATATTGAATTTCTAATTATATGTGAAAACGATGTTAAAAAAGACGTACGCGTACCTATACGAAATTAGTAAAGTTTGGTAAATAATAAATAACAACATAATAACCAAAATTACATTACCCCCATTCCCGCTGCTTCTCATGGCGCGGGCGCTCCCACCACATTATAACTGCGCTGGAACACGACGCCGCGCGATTATCGTAAAACGTTACGACATCACCTACTACACAATTTGGCCGGATTATACCCAGTTAATTATGATGCGAGATGAGCATCTCATGTACTTAATACTGTAGACAGGGCTTTTGTTCTAAAAGGTTTATAAAGTAAGCTCTTTATGCGATGGAGATTATGTGTTAGACGTTATTTAAAAATATAATATAAAACAGGGCTCCGAAGGCCTGTTAATGTTTATAAAGTAAGCTCTTTTGCGATGGGTGGGTCCAGTTAACCAATAAAAATACAGAAAATAAATGATTACGTCAACTGGACCCGCGGGTCCAGTTCCGAGTGGGTCCAGTTGACCAAAGACTCTGGAGATTATGTGTTAGACGTTATTTAAAAATATAATATAAAACAGGGCTCCAAAGGCCATGGAATGGAAAATAAATAAAATACCAGCACATGATTGAATACTTCTAATTGCGAGTTCTTCATCGTGCTAAACGAACCACAGTTGAGTTATCATAATACATTTTAAATTAACGAAATAAGAAAAAACAAATAGTCATTTCCATACGGATTGGTGAACTTGGTATGCTTGCATGATATAAGAGCGGCTGCCTCTGACAATGGTCGCACAATCCTATAATCACCATTTAGGACACCGATGACACCATCTCATTCACGAACAATGGAGGTGCACTATATTTTTCCACGCCAGTCACAGTTACCCATAATTTTCAAAATGCCTACATTCATGTTCCACCAGTAGGAGATACAGTTGGCTGGCTACTTTCACAGCTTTGTGCATAGCAACTAGGCCGGTTAACTCAATTATGAAATTCAATTAGTCATTATCATCATCATCTCCCTGGCCTTTTCCCAACTACATATTGGGTTCTACTCCCATACATTATAACTGGATTCAGTAAGTATTTTATATGCGAGAGACTGGCTCTCTGACCTCAAGATCCCGGTTATTGGGTAACACGATTAATCAATTAGATTCACTAACATTCGAATGAACGGGGTGAAACACTTGATAATTGCAATCACCATTACCAAGCAGATTAGTGATTAACGCAAGTTATGGCCTCAGGTAAACCAAGTTTTCAATATTATATATAAATGAATTTTCCATAGAAAAGGCATCAGCGGTCAACGCTAGTTGTCAGAAATGCTTAGGGCATCCTGATCCTTTTGAAATAGCCCCTTGAAAGACCCGTGCCAACACCAGAGATAGCCTAAAAACGATTATTTTCGTAATACCGCACCAGCCCGGACCCCCCCCTCCCACTAGGAGACACAGTTGGCTGGCTACTTTCCTCACACCTTTGTGTTGAACAACTGGGCCGGGTAATTGAATTTATCAACACCATCAGATTCCGTATGCTAATCATTTCACGAATTACAGGCCTACTCCCCGGAACACTGGGTTTGGGAAACAATTTGTGTTATATCGTACTGTGTGATCGAAATCTATACTAACTTTACTTAAAAACACGTTCTATCGTGTACTTCTTTCCATAAAGACAAAGTGAGCCATTCAGCAAGATAAAAAGATCTGCTTCATCATCAGCCTACGGCAGTCTACTACTGGACATGGGCCTCACCAATTGCACGCCATGCCATTCAACTCGGTTCTCGGTCACTCTCATCCAGCTGCTCCCGCGGCTACACTGCGAAGATCTTCGCTCCACCTAGCCAGAGGGCGTCCTACCTTACGTTTGCCGATCCGCGTTCTCCGACTGCTCAGGGTTACCCAAAGATATTGTCTTCGAAACTAAAGAACAAAAGCCTAATTTCTTTTAAATAAAAACAATATTGCAACCATATTATGTCAATGATTGCAACCCACTGGCCACTGGCCACGCTTCCCGTCACCGCCACCGGTGGATGGTTATCAGCGAAACAAATGAATGCGCCTGCTGATGCACGTCCAGATAACACGTCATGGTGATAGTGGAAAATTTTTTGGTTTCCGAGTCAAATGAAGAGCTTGTTGGCTAGGTGTTGAGGGCGAAATCTTGGAAGTCAGTGTTCCCAAATGGAGTCCAGAATTTTGGTAAAATTGATATGAAACCTCTCTCTCAAGTTTATGTCCTTATTTTTTTTTTATTTTGATTAGTACGAGTTGATTATACACACTGCATGTTTTGCGAGTCATAACGTTGAAACTTCACAGACGATCCATTCTTTTAAATGCAAACAAACATTCACAATAATAATTGTTAGAAAGATAACATCGAAATTAGTTTAGTTTTTGCTCGATTAACCATACAAGCAATCTAAGTCTTAGGCAACAGGAAATGGTCGGAGCAACTGCTTTAGAAAAAGACAAACGTATATTTGTGCTTAAAGTGTGACTGAGATGGCTATACTCTCTTTGTTTTTTTGGTAACAATAGTCGGTAGAATTTATGAGCATCAACTTTGGCCTATTGTTTTAGGGTTCCGTGAGACATTGTGATAGGATATGCGGTCGGCGAATATTTCGGAAAATATTTCAGTTGGACAGCGAGCACGGCCATTTATCAGGAAAGTTGCTTTTAGTGTTATGTGCGGCGGAAATTGTGGGTAGTTTCGACCTAGCCGCATAGATACGTTGGGAGGGGAAAGTTGGCGTCTTTTTCATGGGTCAAGTTGCCTATGGTTTTTCATATGTAATAATTTTAAACGTATATTGCTGAACATGGAGCTTTAGTCACCATAATCGGCCTATAATGTTCCCACTGCTGGGACACAGGCCTCCTCTCTGTGTGAGGCAGTGGCCTATCTACCACGCGGGCCCAGTGCGGGTTGGTGGATGTCACATATCTTGCCGGTTTCCTCACGATGTTTTCCTTCATCGTTTTGAGCTTAAGTAGTATCTTTTGAATACGGTGGATTTACGGCCCACTCCCTCTCATTGAGAGGAGGCCTGTGGCCCAGCAGTGGGAACATTATAGGCCGATTATGATTATGATGAGTATCTTTTGAATTAGTAGTCAAATGAAAACACACAAACACATTATATCATGCCTGCTGTGTTCCCCGAAGGAGTGGACCCCTAAGTTTTACATAGGACTGATGAATGACTAAGTTTTACATACAATCGTATGTAAAACTTAGTCATTCATCAGTCCTATGTAAAACTTAGGGGTGAGCCTATTGCCATCAAGCGGACACATACCTACCCAGAGGAGGCCGCTACTGAGAAATTCCTTATGGATATGCCCAGTAACAGTTTGCCCAAACTAGAACAGATTGCTGACATGATTGCAGAACCTTTTTATTTTGGAACATAGAAAGTAGTTGCTAAATTCGACCGAAGTAGGAGTGTAGGAGGTAACTAATTATGTTCGTAACGCAATCTTTCCTATAAATAACAAAGACCAAGAATAGCACTTACCTATAGTTAATAATTAACTAGTATGCGAGTTAGTCATAAGTTAGTTACATGTAAGTAAATAACATTGAAATAAACAACGTTGTTACTAGCACATTATATCATCGTTATGCATGCTTGACATTATTTATTACCAATTTAGATAGAGATGCTGTAAATATTATGTTGTTAGCTTTATCTGGCTGAGTGCTAAAATTTATTAATGCCACTATTTCATAGAGTAATTGAGAGCAATTAAAAATGTAAAGAAACGAATTATGCTTGGAGCCTCTCTGAGGGATAGAATCCGGAATGAGGTGATCGGGCAGAGAACCAAAGTTGTCTACATATGTAGCTCACAGAATCAAGCTGAAGTGGCAATGGGCCGCCCGTATTAGCCGAAGAACCGATGACCGCTGGGGTAGACATGTTCTTGACTGGAGACCGTGCATCGGCAAACGTAAGGTAGGACGCGCTCAGGCTAGGTGGAGCGATGATCTTCACAGGGTGGCTGGTAGCAGCTGGATGAGATTTGCCGAGGAACGAGCTAAATAGCGTGCAATTGGAGAGTCCTATGTCCAGCAGTGGACTGCTGTAGGCTGATAATGACAAATGTAAAGAACAAATTTGTCTATTAAAATATAAAAAGTAGCTACCTACCGGAGTTTTAAAGTATAGAGTAATAAATAATTGTATATAAGGAAAAACGCATTAATTAATAACGAAACTTTCGACTAATAAACTGCGAAAACCAACATTTTATTCAACTAAAATAGAAACGCGACTGTATTTCTAAAAATACATAATATACACCACTAAACTCCAATAAAAAAGATAACATATACCTGGCCATAAATTACACTGTCGGCCAATCAGACATTAACGCCCGGTTAGAAAAGAACCGCGGTTCAAACTGTGGTTAAAATTAACATGAAAAGTGACACATAGGTTAGGAACACGCGATGTTGTGACTTAAAGGCACCATTAAGGGTCATGAGGTCACTCTGTGCCTTAGTAGCTGACTATCGAGGTTATCTTTGTAGTAGGAAACTATGATTATGATGTTCGGCAGTTACGGGTTTCTGCTTTGACCTGACGTTTGTGTTATTTTGGCTACCAAACAGGTGAATGATTTGTGAGGTTGGAACAAAAAAAACCCAGGCAATACTTTTGAAACAGGCCATTATTTATTTATTAAAACTGTATGAACAAGTAAAAGAAATACTGTACAAAGGCGGACTTAAGGCCTGAGGCATTTTCTACCAGTCAACCTTAGGGTGATGCAGAGACAAAACATGGCAGGTGCACCAAAAGGGATAAATAGCTAGGAAATTACTATAAAATACAAGAATATATACTAATACATAGATAGATAGATACATACATATAAACAAAATCTTTGAGGAGAAAAAAATTATCGGTAGAGGAGAAAACGAATCCAGCAAATCAGCGCTGAGATGTTACGGCCAACTTTCATTACCCATTTGCTCATTATACATGTATAACTTCTGCCCGCTACTGCGTCCGCGTGAAATTTCTTCTACACCCGTCGCATCGCATCGCGTCGCGTCGCCTGCGCGCGCTATTTGGTTCGTTTTCAGCGTTCTTTGTGACTTTTTTTGTTTTTGCTCGGCTACAAACGGTTCTGGCATGATTTTAATTACCCTATAGCCTTCCTCAAGAATTGGTCTATCAAATGCAAAAATAATCTTTCAAATACGTCTGATTCCAGATTCCATGTTATTCCAGATTTTGCGTTCAAACAAACAAATAAACTCTTCCGCTTTATTATCAGTATAGATTAGTATAGATAAACGTGAATTAATCAAAGGACTATTTAGAAATATAGAACATGCCGTGCCGTTTTGTAGCTTCTGCCTACCATCAAGGTAAAGAGGTCTGAATGTTTTGGCTGGTGTCGTATAACTGTGAACTACAGAAGTGCTCTGTCCACAGGAGGGTTTTTGTTGATAGTGTCCGACATAGCCCTACCTGCGTCATCTCCTGTAGAAGGGTAGTACGAGAAAAACAGTTCTAAGATACCAACGTAACTTCTAAAATGGATGGAAGAGTCTCGCTGATGCCATGATGGTACGGTTACGTGCGCGCGCGCATAGCAACTGTGACGCAACTGAGTGCACCGATGCAATTGTTTCGACGACTTGCATGACAACCAACAGTTAGTTGCTAGTGATTTGGTATGCCTTGATTTATAAGCGGTGGCGTTTTACTTTATGTATGTCGCAAGTTCTTTTAAGTTCAGTACACCCAAAGGACTAGATTTTCTGAAATACCTACTGAAATGTGTTTATTACACTGAACTGGGAAGGACGCGGCATTAACATCAACGGCGAGTACATCTCACACTTGAGATTTGCAGATGACATCGTCATACTGACTCAATCGCTGCAGGACTTGCAGCAGATGCTGGACGACCTAGTTGATTCTTTTGTACGCATTGGTCTCCGGATGAACATGAGCAAATCACAGGTTATGTTCAACGAACACGTTACCCCGGGACTGATTGCTGTCAATGGCGGTGCTTCAAGTTTGAGACAAGAAAACATTTACGTGTTAGAGTTTTCTCGTCTTTTCGTCGCGTAGGTACCTATTCCACAGAGCCTAAAGACATAGCTCACAGAATAAGCATGCTGAATAACAGGCTAGGTGGAGCGACGATCTCCGCAGGATGGCTGGTAGCAGCAGGATGAGAGTTACCGAAAATCGAGTTGGCGTTGGCGTGCAATAGGAGAGGCCTATGTCCAGCAGTGGACTGATGTAGGCTGAAGATAATGTTTAATACAGTGTTCATAGTAGGTATCCATCAGACATCATTAAAAATCGGCCATTAGTCAAGCACAAGATGTCGTGTCAAGATGTTGTATTAAGAAAGAAAGCAAGAGAGTGCACTTACCTAAACTAACTTGCTTGATACTATAGATATCACATATTATAGTTATGCCTCTAGACATTGCATTTTATACCTATTTCATCTCAATAACTGTTAGTTTCGTACAAACACGCTTCAGCTCGGTCACCCGCTCCCGCTCCCTCTCACAACTCACCCACTTCCACTTGATTACAATTTATTACCTGTTTACGTGAACTTAGACAACAATCATTGCAATTTTGCGTCGATTAAACTTGCAAATTTATTGGGAAACCGTAGTTAACAGCACTAAGTGTTTGTTTTTGTGCTGGTTGTTAACATGGCCTGTTTTTATGGGCGCGGCCGATTTCAATCTAGTGACGTACGTATTGATTGGTGGCTGTTATGATTTTCCCTTTTACTGTGGAGTGTTGATGGATAGAAGGGGTCTTGTCAACGGGTAGATGACCAAAACGTTTTCTTCACGACATCGACATGTTAGTAAATAGAAAAGGAAGGGGTTCTTATATACAACACTAGTCACGTAACATAGTGTTGGCACTATCACCACGCTTGGCTAATGGAATAATTTCTAGAACCAAATATTCGAAGACATTGACATGTACTAACACACACGCCCGCGTGGTAGATTACAGTCCACTCCCTCGCCGAGAGAGGAGGCCTGTGTCCCAGCAGTGGGAACATTATAGGCTGATTATGCTTATGCTTGGATAATGGATTGTTAATGTATAAATCCAATAACTTAAAAGTTGTTAGGGCGACTGAGAATCCTGATAACTGTGTCCCATATAGTAATATTGTGTTTTCATGATAGAAAAAACATAAAACCTATGAGAACGTAATTTTAAACCACATAAAGGAAAAGTGACGAAAAGGTTCTAGGGCCCAAAAGAGTTGGAGCTATTCAGGACGTAAAGCGCTTTTAACTTTACCATTTCCATATACGACCACTATCTATGTAGGTAGGTACACTAGGTACTTAGCAACATGGCAAAATAAAAACACAAAGTAGAACAAAATGTTAATAACAAGTACATAACTTGAATTTTAATTACTCATACGCGTACATAAAATAAAACAAAATATGTATAATTTAACTCTGTAATTATAGCCGTAAAAGTACTAGGCGAGTATAAATTAGAAGGAATCAACACAGCGGGACGCTCGGCGTAGTTTCCTTTAGTATTTGTTTGTCTGCTGCGCGCCTGTTTACAACCCCTGTAGCGGTACACTGGGGGACAGGAAAAAAGGAAAATTGAAAAAGTTATTTTTTATCACTGACAACGATTGTGTTCGTTTTTCCTTCTAATCTAATTTCAGGGTGTCTACTCTGGTATTATGACAAATAGTCGTCGTGAAAAGATTGAGTGAGTATTCAGCAGAATTGATAGTGGGACTGATTGTCCAAATGTGCCGGACGTTTCTCGAAAACAATCCTGTACCACTTTAGTACAGATTTGTTTAGTAGGTATACAAGTAATGATAAGTGTAATAACATGACCTTTATTTCAGCGGAGCCCAGAACAAAACTTGTCTCAGTTACAAAAAAGGGAAAGCGCAAAACAACCGGTTTCCTTAAACATCACCTGTATCCTGCCGTTTGTCGAAGAGGCTTCGACTGCAGATATCGGCGAATCAACTATATTATTAACCTTAAACCTAGGTATGGGCGTACATTGAGAGTATTTCGAATCCAGATGATGGAAATAGCAATACCTACTTATATTTACCGATTCTTTAGAAGTACACTTTGAAATAATACAACTTTCAAAAAATATATAATTATTATAAACAAAAAAACTTGTTGCACTTAAAAATATTTATTAAATATGATGTGTGTCAATAAGTCTTTACAACAAAAAGACGTAAAAATACCAAGAGACGATTACCGCTTTAATACCGCTCATTTTTAAACAAAAAACAGTATATATGAACAAGATTCTGCCAGAGGCGTCTTTGCTAAATATACCTTGTGACTTCAGACCTGGCTGACTTCGGGTATAATTAGGAAGGAGATCACATTTTCGAGTGACTACCGCTAAATGTACCTAACCAAGACACCGCTACTCGGGCATATAAATTAGTAGCACCAGTTTAAAATGAATTATTACCAAATAAACCCTATTTTAATAGAATAACTTGCTTGAGTGAAATCGGGAATAATTAGTAGCTGCTTTGAAAAAAGTGCGCTGTACTAAGTATACCCGAGCAGGATTCGTCACTCTCACCCATTACTCTGTTGTGTTGTCTCTTAGATAGATTCGCGCGTTTTTAATTCCTTGTCTATTTGTTTGTTTACATACTTTTAGTTTCGATAGCCGCGGCCGAGGTTATTGACACGGTAATTATCTCTGTGCAATTTTATTGTTTTTTTGACGATTTAATTGATTAAAACAGCAACAATTATGCTAATTGTGTTCCATTAATGACATAGTTTATTCTCCGTATAATATGAGGGCAATACAAAAATTAACCGGCTACATAAAGGATATAAAGACAACGACCGCAGCAGAACAGTTCATTTAAAAAAATATAAGTAAAGAATAGTAAAGATAAATAAAAAACATTCTCAGAAAATTCCAGTTCAGCCTACTTTGGTCAGTCGTCGTACATACATCAAGGGGTTTGGTTAAAAGTAAAAGTCGCATCCAATCTGGCCGTCTCACTAAACTGAAAATGGCAAATAAACATAACTGGAAAAGACAACATAGCCTCCTCGCTAATATTACTTTAAATGTGCCTAATGCAAAATAATTATGTTTATATATAGGGTGACTGGTAATTAGTGACCGATACTTAAACACGTGATTTTACTCATCATTATGAACAACTTTTACTATGGGACCAAACCTGAAATCGCGAAAAAAAAATCAGCTGTTCCCTACATTTATGTTCGTCTAACTCGTCAAAATGTAGGGAACAGCTGATTTTTTTTCGCGCGTAGTAGGTAAACTTATGTTAATTCCTGATTTCAATAAAACTTCTTGACGCAAATAACTGGATTTTACTTTACAATTTGCAAGTTCTTATCTTGATCATTCATTACATTACAGACGCTCTGGCCGGGCATATTTAGTAGTACGTAATCACGCAATGCTAGATTCTAAATATACCCGATTATGATACTCCAACTCGGGTATATTTAGTAGTTATAAATTTCGAAAGCCTCATGCTAACTATACCCGACCAAAACCCTATGGAGAGTTTCCACTGGGTACATTTAGTAAAGACGCCTGCCAGAGATTTATAGCCGATGTCTCACAAATAAATAGCGTTGATGACGTCACTAGCACTCCTTGACACTTTATTAACGTTAATGTGGTACGTGACTCTTGTAACCAGTTCCTCTGTATTAAATATAGCCTTACAGGGAGACCTTTTACTTCCGACCGGAAACTTTGAGAAAAGTGGTGATATTTGTTCGATTTTATTGTTGCTGTTCGGAAGGAGTTGACATTTTTCTAGTCAATTGACATTGACTTGCCGGAATAAAACTGTATTTAATAACTAATTGACATCTAACAAAATAGTCTAACCTGAACAGTGTTTAGCGTCTGTCGACATTGAGAAGTGTCATTTGAAAAGGTAAAAATCACATCGGATTGGCCATCCATCAGGCTTAGCTGTCTATACCAGCTCATAAAATTGGATCCAATTATTAAAATACAAGTTACGAAATCAATAACCAATAGGCTCGCCTCTTGTTACATAGGCCTAGTGGATATGTACTTACACCTCTACCTGGCCCTTCGGGGGATAGTGGCGTGATATGTTATGTTAGTTAATCACACTAATATTATAAAGGCGAAAGTTTGAGAGTGTATGTGTGGGGGTGTGTTTATATGTTTGTTACTTCTTCACGCTCAAACGGCTGGACCAATTTTGATAAAATTTTGTATGGAGGTAGCTGTTAATATATATATATATATTTATATTTATTCCAATATTCCCACGGGATCGACATTTACGCGGGTGAAACTGCGGGGCGCAGCTAGTACAATATAAAACCTAAAACCTCTACTTATACCTCGACCGACATACAGTCCACAAAAAATTATAATTATACCTACCACAAAACCAATAAGCACATAACATTTTGTCCTTCCAAAAAAAACTGCAACGTGTCGCCCATTCTTCTGTCCGCCAGTGTCTCCGCGTTACGTCCGGGGCGCACGCGAAGGAAACACGTAGTAATATTTTTTCAGCAACTTCCGGCATAGTTAATAAGTTTCATAATATTTGTCTGAAGGCTTCGCTTGTTTTTGTGCATCGCTTTCAGCAAAATTTCGAGTTCAGGATTTTTTTGTGTGGAAACGTTTCAGGATGTAAATACCAGCTTCTTTCTGTTCCGCCTGGATTATTGGCGAAACCCCAATATTGCACATAGTGACAATGAAATTGCTTTAAAGAACTTTGAAGACAAAACTATCACACTAACACTTTGACTTTGTTTTAAATGAATCCTTCACTAGAGCATGTAAACGGGATCGTAAAAACATTAACTGCACTATTGAAGTTCATTTATTAAATTTTTATATCCATTTTAAAAACAAATGAATAACATTTTATTTTATATCCATTTAAAAAATTTTGTTACTTCTATTATTAAGTTTTAACCTATGTTTACTTATTAATTATTACACTACTGTTTGCTGTCCCTAAATAAATAAATAAATAAAAACAATTTCAATAAGATAGATAACCAACCATCTAACTCATGGTGCTTGAATACTGTCGATTCTGCCGCACCCTATGAAAACCTTTATTCTTCAACACCCACATTTTGGGTGTTAACCTTTCAAAGCTAACGTCACTCAGATATAAGCCGGCATCAAAATGGCTTCCAACCAAAGTGAAGCTGAAGGAATACGTCAAAGCATGTTATTATGAATAAATAACATATTTTCGCCATTTTCACCGCCACGTCAATATCTGAACGTTGTTACTGAAGATTTCAGTTACCTGTCGCAATTGGATTGAGAGATACCCTTGTGGGAAATTGGAACGGTGAGGTCTGAGAGGCTAAAGATGAAACGAGAGCGATCTTGAAGAAATGGAAGTATTTTCCCATTCAAAACACATGTCCTGCAGAAGACTGGATGCAGAAGTCTGAAAACTTGGTGCTGGCATAACTTGGACATTCCCTAATAAGATTAACATTAATAGGAAAAGTTGATAATCTAGAGGGTCACAAAGTACTTACCTAAAAGTTGCAAATAATATTTTTAAAATAATTTGCAGTTTGAGGGTTTTCATCACAATGTTAATTCGCGTTGAACTGTTATTAATTCATCGCCAGCAAAAAATATAAAGTAATAAGTCAGCGGTTCAAATATCCAGAGGACACGGTGGAGCCAGAGGACACGGTGGAGCCAGAGGACACGGTGGAGCCAGAGGACACGGTGGAGCACACGGTGGAGGTCTGCCCCGCTTGGGCGGAGCACCGCCGTGTCCTCGTAGAGGCGATCGGCGGCGGCGGCGACCTCTCGCGCCCGGCCCTGGTGCAAGCCATGGTCCGGGGCGAGAGGGAGTGGGAGGCAGTCACCTCCTTCTGCGAAGCAGTCATGCTAGCGAAGGAGGTGGCGGGACGGCTCAGGGAGAGAGCCTCCCGTCCCAGCCGCCGCGGGAGACGCTCCGGGCGTCGGGAGCCGCGCGACGACTCCCGGCCACCGTAGGCGCGGGCCTGCGGGCGGAGAGTAATGGGTAGCTCACCGTCCGATCAGGACCAGGCCCGTGCCGGACGGCGCGTACGTGTTCCACGCGCGCCTCAAAGAGATGTCAGCATCGAGGAGGGGCCCCATAGGGCCGAAGCCTGCCGGGTCAGCGGGATTGTCCGAAAGGGTTACCGCTGGCCCGGAACATAAAGGGCTAAGGAAGGAACACGGGTGGGTTTTAGTCAGTAAGAGTCTGACACTCCCTTCCGCTCCACCCAGAGCGGGAGGGGTCATTTGATGATTTCCCATCCGCAAAAAAAAAAAAAAAAAAAAAAAAAGCGGTTCAAATATCGCGTGTCGGTACTGTCGCCATGTCGTCAAGAGCCAGGTCATAGATGTGAGACCTCTTTTAATATCAGCGCTGATAGGGTTAACGAGAATAATAAAATATACAGCTCAAATAAAATTATGGTGTGAAAATTGTACAATGTTCATACATTGTACAATTTTCACACTTTGACATTTCGCAATTTGACATCCGGGAATAAGTCATCTCTAAGACTTATTTACGGATGTCAAATTGTATATTCTGTCCTTGTTATTCAGTGACATACACACAGTGTGGGACGCCCCTTAGCTAGACAGATTGCTTGCGGAAGGCGGAGCACGGGGTGTTGTGGCGCAGCCTGGGAAAGATCCAGCACTGGACTGCGGTAGGCTGAGTTGATTCAGTCACATCAGTACCTACCGTGTGTTTTGCCAAATAAATATTAATTTTAGTGATAGATATATATATACTTTTTTTTAGATATATATGTTACGTCTACGTATTTCGCTCCCGCCCTTGCCTGCACCCTACAACGAATACATTCCCATAGCCGGTGGCGCCAGTTATCCCACCAAACGCAATTGATTCGCACTCGACGTCGATGGGATAAGCTGGAATGACTGACAATGTATGTAGGCATGCTTAGGATTACAATGTCAACCCCTTGAAAAATGTTCACAGAAAAAAAAATTAAAGGGCCAAGGCATTTCTTATGCCACTTTTGTCTCGAGTCAAAGAAATTAATATAGAGGTAGAAGATACAATTTGGAAGGGTATAATATACGACCTTCGAGAGGCTACTTGATATTAGAAGGAAATTGTCTTGGAGAATGTATCCATTTCACAGCTCAAAGGTTACCTTTCAATTTCAACGACTGTTGACATTCCAATAATATTTTTCAACTTATCAGATTTTCATCTTTTTTGGAGACATTTTTGTAATCTAATACATTTTCTTTCTTATCCACATTTCTTTTATCCCTACAAGCTTGTAACGAAGTTTGCGTACGTCGAGTGGGTGTGAGGAAACTTTCACGCTATCAAAGTCAGGGGCACGGTAGAGCAGTGCTGTCACTGGCGAGTGGGAGGCTGCCAGCTGCTCGATTAAGTACCTGTTAACGTCAACAACCCACAAACTATCAAGAACAGATCTGCATGTGATGTTTAGTTTAGAAGGTTTCTTGAGCAAAAATACCAGAAGGTAAATTCCGAAATTAAAAACGTTCAAAAACTAATCTCATGACAAGAACTTGTTAAAAATGTTGGGAAATTAGAGGTATTTTCGACAGATTGAGACAGACGGAGATTGTGGGTTCTTTTAAAAATTGGCCCCTTTAGAAAGAAGAAGAAAGGAAATACGTTTATTTGCGGTAAAAATGACGCAAAAAAAAACAAACAAAAAAAAACAATTTGGGAGAAAATATGCGTCACATCTACGCAAAACGGCCATGTTTTTCTAACACATCATAATCAGAAGGTATATTATGTAAGTGGCATGAAAAACTAAAACACATTGTAGTCTGCTCAAGTACCTATTTCTGCTGTAAATATATGAAATTTTCCACCCTGTTTCGTTAATAATTCACAGTATTTCTGAACAAAAAATCTTTGCAAATGGCCAAAAAGCCGTCCTAAATACAGCCATCACCCCTCTACTGCTAAATGCAGTGTAATCTAGCATCACAGTGTGTTTGACATCGCCGACGTTATCCGGGAGACGGTTAATTTAAACCGACGGGCTGTTAGTTAACTAATGAAGCACAGGATGCTACCAGATACCGTTATCTCAGATAGGGTGGCTGCGGCGAGGGATCGCCAAGGACTATTGAGAACACGGATTAGATTGACGCACAACACTTTGCATGTACTAAAAAAATATCGTAGTAAGTTATTAGCAATCAGAATATATTGAGAATTAGTTGCGCCCCGCGGTTTCACCCGCATAAGTTTCGATCCCGTAGGAATATGGGGATAAAAAGTAGCCTATATGTTAATCCAGGGTGTCAGCTATCTCCATACCAAATTTTATCAAAATTGGTCCAGCCGTTTGAGCGTGAGGAAGTAACAAACATATAAACACACCCCCACACACACACTCACCCTCACACAAACACTCACATACTTTCGCCTTTATAATATTAGTATGATGCTACTGTACATCATCGTAAATATATGCTTAGAAACTTACCATACAATGAGTGGACTTATCACAAAAAGCTACACATTCATACTACTTCCCTCTCTCTTTATGACCTACCCGTTTGTGGGTAAGGTTTAAGTTATGTCACACATAAATATTGATCTGTCATGAAATCTATCACCTATAGGTATCTACGTATATTTTTGCAGTTAACTTAGGCCCTTTCGTTCAGCAATGAATGTTTGTGTTTAACAAAAGTTTTAAAGAGAATTATCCACATTTCTTCCACCCCATAGAGTCCCTAGCGGGGGTACATTAGACCCCCGAACATTCGCATAATCTCGCGACCATCCGACCGGCCATTAAAAATGTATATCTACTGCCTGATGAAAATCCTTTCTTAATAGTTGTAATGGTGTTGTGTAATGACTGGTGCTGTTCGGGTGTGGTCTGCATGGATTTAACGTGTAAACTATAGGTTTCTGGTATTTCTTGAAAATTAATGAATTCAAAACAAGTGAAGATTACTTTGCAGATGGACTGGGTTAACTTAGTTAAAACGATTTTAGTCAACAGATATTATTGTCAGTCAATGAAAAACATTAAATACTTTGCATGTCAAAATGTCTGACATGTATTAGGAACATAACTACTGACTTTAGCCCTTAAGCCATATTCATTCATTAGAATATGTGCCTGAAACCCCATGCAGCCAGAACGTAACGTAGATTTTGGCGATATGGTAACCTACCTACCTAAAGGAAAATTCAAGAATAAATTAAGAGGGTTCTGATGATCCTGAACGCTAAAAACTGACACTCCTTTGCAAATCTCCTTTGCTGTATGTAAAGTCGGTTTTGCTATCAAATAAATCGCTAAATCACGTGCTTAAACATTTCAAAGTTCAGCTCAACCAACAAGCTACAACAAGGACCTTTGGCAGCAATCGTAAGTGTCAGAACCAGCCACTAAATCTCACGCAATCAGCATACATTATGAGTCTGACATTTGAACTGGCTATTAAAGAAATGTCACACCGAATTGAAAAAACTTTCCTTGCTTTCATAATAAACATTGAAATGAAGCCATTGAACAGTTTAATTGCTAACTACCTCCGTATGTAGGGCGTTGCCCGACATTTGTAAACGTTGAACTTTTGATGTTGCGAAAACAAGCGCCGTAGTGCTGCGCAGTCCCGGGGATCATTCGGAAATTGCGGGATTCCGTTATCGCAGAATTTAATGGTGGTCTTAGTAATAAGTGACTCAGTTTAATGTCAGTCTTGGGTAAGCAACTTCGTTATTTCCACCCCCCTGATACTGTTGTGGTGGGGAGAAGTGGCTGAATCCTCTCATTTGACTTTTAAGTAAGCGTAAGTAAGTGGCTTCTTAATTTAGGTTTGGGTGTTGTTGTTGCTCTGTAATCATGGTAGGTCATTTTAAAAACTCCATCATTTTGAATCCAGGCTTAACTTGTGATTTACATTTTTACATTAATGTCGTCTACATTTTAAAACTGCAGCATATAAGCCCGGAGTCTTATAATGACAGCCCAAGGCTCGTGGCTAAGTAATAATAGCCGTACGGGTCGATCGGTCAGGTTAAGCTATGCTTGCCGCGCGGTCAGATGGATGACCAAAATTAAAATCAAAATATTTTATTTCACATAAGCCTACATGGGCACTTATGAAACGTCAGAAGCTAGGTGCACACGTCAGAAACCCAAAAGTCTGACAACCAGTCTTACTAAGCGTCAGGTCACACCGAGACGCGACGCGACGCGCAGTTTTCAAGATAGAAATACAATTACAGACCTTATCTGCTACACCTTTTAGTGTAGTAGATAAGGTCTGTAATTGTATTTCTATTTTGAAAACTGCGCGTCGCGTCGCGTCTCGGTGTGTACTGACCTTAAGGGGTAGTGTATTCCCAGTGACTGGGTTGTGAAAGTCAGTTAGGCAGTCGCACCATGTAAAATTATGGTACCTTATTCAGATTCATCTGGTTAGACCGGAAGCCGACCCCAACATACTTAGTTGGGGAAAGGCTAGACAGATGATGAGTTTTGTATATAAAAGTAAGCAAACATATGGTATTTTGAAATCCGGACTTATAATCCCGCTTGCATTTGCACCATCACTAGTAACCTATGCTCTTCTCGGAAATTATTTGGGAGGGTAGTCATAAATCAGGTGTATGGCTCCCGAATGTTTCCACTACATCGGCTCGGAGCTCGGAGGCGCGGCGCCTCGCAGCAGTGTAAACACACCCTTATAATGTTATTACTGCAGATACAAAGGATAATGGCGATCGCGACTAATTGAAATTATGATTGTAGAGGTTCCTTGTGTTGTTTACCTATTACTGTAATGTTCGGGTGGGTATTTGAAGATCGAGATCGTTTTGGAATGGGCAACTAGCTTCAACTTTCTGACTAACTGACAGACTATTTAATTTTGACAATTAAAAAGTGCCTGTACAAGGTTTAATTGAAATAAATGCTTTGAGTTTGAGTTTGAGTTCGAGGTTTGATTTGTGAGTAGGTTGTGTTAAACAAACACATACTGAAAAAAAGTTTTTGATTTTCTATTATTATCTGTTGAACACATAAATAAAATATATAAACGTAATATCACGCTTTTTTGCCCGGAAGGGTTAGGTAGAGGTGTACCTGTAGTAACACATAAGCATAGTTAAACATAATCTGCCTATACTTAATGTTCCCACTGCTGGGACACAGGCCTCCTGTCGGTGAGAGGGAGTGGGCTGTGATCTACCACGCGGGCCCCGTGCGGATTGGTAGATGAATGATTGTTGGACGTCTTCGAATTTGTGGTTCTAGGACATGCCAGTTTCCTCACGATGATTTTCTTCATCGTTTTGAGAGCAGTGGTGGTGAAATTATTTACATAAAGTAAAGCGCCAGCCTGGGTTGGAACCTACGACCTACCTGTAAGTTACCCGTTACCACTGGGCCACCACTGCTCCTAACCTACGACCTACCTGTAAGTTACCCGTTACCACGTAAATCAAGGTTAAAAAAAGAATACATTTTACAATTGCGTTCTTATCTTGGATACCTATTGCCCGGGTGGAGGTCGAAAATTATCCGGGTGGAGGTCGAATATAATGTAGGTATAGTGTTAATCCATGTTATAAACTATCTGTGCGCCATATTTCATCCAAATCCGTTCAGCCGTTTTTGCGAGTTTGAGTAACAAACATCCAAACTTTCACATTTATATTACGCTTAGTAGGATGTGTTGCCTAGTGTCCACCACACTAGGCAACACATTTAAGCATTATTCACTAAAATCGATCCAGTCCCTGTATTCAGAAGATAATATTGTATATACGAAATAACTAAGTATTGCTCAATTGAATTTATTTACCTACCTATAGTAAGCGACTATAAAAAGAAAATTCACGGTACATAAAGCATCCATATTATGTTCCCTTCCTTAGTACTCCGTTTCCATGGCAACGGAAGGAAGCTCCAATGATTGATAATGCTTACAAGCTTTTAGCCGAAAGCCCGATATAGCCGATAGTGACTCCTTTGTCGGCTATCGGGCGAACTCGTCGCTAAGGTAGATAAGGTAGATAAGCCGTTTGTGATACGATGGAGATAAGGATGACAAAGGCAGTGAAAGGGGGGTACACCTCAGTAGAAACACACATAAACTACAGTTTGTTAGTATTTTGGTGCTAAAGAACTATACAGGGTGGCAGCTGGGACATCGCGCACATCCTGGCATGACCATGGGTTCAGACCGGAATGAGAAAGTTTATAGTGGGTAAGATAGATTAAAACAGAAGAAGAACTAGCAAGGGATTTAGGGGGGGGGGGGGGTAGGTCGTCGGTTGTTAATCTAGGGGGTCTAGAATCATGTGCTGTATCCATGGCAACAGCACCCTATATAATACTGACCGTTGTCCTGTCGTAGATTCATGTTCGCAGAATAGTCTCTCCTCAGCCATAAAATAATCATACTTTTAGTACAGCTCGTTTCATTAGATATTCATCAAGAACATAACTCGTATAAGTAGGTATTCCAACCACTCTCGTGTATACCACTTACCACTTAAAACAACAACAATATGCAGCGCACACTATTTGCTAAACATATTATATTTATGGCTCATTAGTTCTCGCATATTGCCTAATGAGTGATGTTCAGGTCTCATTTCCGACCTAGATCGAGTAGTAAGTGCTATGTTTGGACCTTGGTCTTATAATTTATTGTGGCTTGCAATACTACGTGCATTGAACTGAGGCTCAAGTGTTTATACTTACTGCTTGTATAATTATTACTTAATTGTTAGTCATATATAGTTAGCTACTTATAGTAACTAAGTAGGTATTCATATAGCACTTCTGAGCCATCAGGGGTCCTGGGTTCGATTCCCAGCTCGGACAAAGTGTTATTGGGTTTTTCCATTAGGAAAATAGTAACAGCCCGGAGTTTGGAAGTGCGGTGTCTTAACCCTGTGCCTCGGAAAACACGTTAAGCCGTTGGTCCAGCGTCTGATCTCTCTTCGGTCGTGTCGGATTTATTTATCCCTATTAAAGGCTCCTTCAAACAGAAGCGACGCGCGAGACAATCGCGCGCGACACAAAGGCACCGCAAGTCGCGCATCGAGCGGTGCCTTTGTGTCGCCCGCGATTATATCGCGTGTCGCGCTCGCGCCTGTTTGTAGTAGCCTTAATTTGGGGTCGGCGCAACATGTCTTTTTCTTCTATACTAAAGGCACTTCTAATTGTCCCTCCTAAGGCCTACAACACAGATAAGATAACCTATACTGCCTGACAGTCAACTAGTAGTTGCCCTCTAGTTTTTTTAAATTTTGACGTGTAAAAAAAATATTGTTATTATTTTTATTAGTAAATAAATATTTCATTTCATGGCTTTGAAACTACAACTGATCGTAATAACCACAGCCGAATGAATCCCAGGGTGTTTCTATCTATGTAACCAAACTCGAGGCACACCTAGAAAGCCTTTAAACGCTCTAAGGCGATGATTACTTCAGTTGGTGGTGCTACTATATTATCTCAGAATCGTCAAAACAATATTGAGAACCATTACATCCAGTCGTGAGACGATATAGGACAAGGACAAGAAAAAAGCAATAGGCAGCCATAAGCCAACATCAGCCATGTTCAACAGGGAACAGTTAAACTAACATCAAACTAAATACTAGACCTTTTTGCGGATTTTCTGATCCAATGAGGAGGAAAGTAGCTCATCATCATCGTCATTTCAGCCGAAAGACGTCTACTGCTGGACATCGGTCTTCCCGAAGCACCTCCACTTCGACCGGTTCTGTGCTGCTCGCATCCAACGGGTTCCTGCGGCCTTCACAAGGTCGTCGGTCTACATTGTGGGAGGTCTTCCAACGCTACGTCTTCCGGTACGCGGTCGCCACTCTAGAACCTTTCAGCCCCATCGGCCATCTGTTCTGCGAGCATTGTGCCCCCGCGCCCACTGCCACTTAAGTTTGGCAATTCTTCGGGCTATGTCGGTTACCTTGGTTCTCCTGCGGATCTCCTGATTTCTGATTCGATCACGCAGGTAAACTCCAAGCATAGCCCTCCTCATTGCCCTTTGAGTGACTTTTAGCCTTCTGTTAAGGCCTATTGTGAGCGACCACGTTTCAGTGCCGTATGTCATCACTGGCAATACGCAACTGGGTCATCATGTCACTATTTTTCAAATACCTTTGAAGACAATCGATTGAAGAGCTAAACAATACTAAGATTACTAAGGACAAATAAAAAAATACATTAAAAATAACATTGTTAAAGATTGATAGTGTGTCACAACTGACACATGACCTGATACTCTGCTTATCCATTAACACCGAAAGGGCGTCGCCGTCCGTACACTATACTTAACTAAGACATAAGCGATGGCGCGATGGCGCACTGAACCACCTCATCATGAGATCACCTTGAAACCGACACCGGTGGCACCACCGTGTCACGTAAGAGGTGATGGCCAGAAGGACCAATCTTACTCTAGTGTTTATTGTATTTCGCGGAGCATTAAAACGGCCTCTGCGAGGGGTGATACTTAAATGTAAATTCAGGGAAGTTAATTGTTAAGTAAATTGACACCCTACAGATGTCAATTTACCGTGGTAAAACTATTTCATACAACTGTCAAAGTATGACAGTTTTGATTTGAATAAATATATATGTCGCATCCGGTCATTCGTTTGACTATTCGGAACGCTAGTCCCATCTGGTGGCGCTTCACAGAGTCTAGCCTGAGTTCGTGGGGAGTCGACGACAGGTCGACAGAACGATGTGCAGCTTGAACATTGGACATCCTACGAACAACATGTGCTCAGAAACTGTCCCGCGTTCCGTATCTGGTTGTGTCGTGTAGCTACAGTGTGTAATTTGCTAGTGTGATTAAATTGTTCGTGAAAATATAATCTGATTTGAACTGCAAACTGTTTTTCTATTGCGCAATAACCAACACATACCCACTGTACGCCCACATTAGTTAAAATATGGCTGATAATAACGAGACACACTATTTCTCTCTCCGAGTATTCAATTTGCTGAACAATTAAGATCCTTGCCATGACTACACATAGGCATACAGTCACATCCCAAAAAGTCAGCCCAGACAATTTGCTTACTGACTTATATTATCACTACGAATTAACAAAGTCAGCCCCGCTGCCAACTTGCTGACTGACTAATACGTAACTAATATATTTACTACTAATTTAGAGCTACCTACATTACCGGTCAGTAGTTCGTGTCGATACGAGACCAGAAGTTGGTTAGGCTTCTCTGTATGTAAGCCTGAAAGTGGAGTTAAACTTCTGTAATGATATTTGTTTTGGTAAGTTAATCATTGCATATTCCAATCACATGAATAATACACATTGTCGGTCAGTTATACTGATTGTAATCAGTATTCGTTGTTTATTTTCAGTTTATTCTTATTTATAAACTTATCGTTTTTACAATAATTTTAAGTGCTTCGGTACCTAATCAAAACGCCTTTTGTTTGACTAACATAACAATAATTCAGTGAAAATATTAAAAAAGTAGGTATTTGAATCGGCAATGGGCAAGCTTTCATTTGCAATGGGCAAGCGACATTAAAGTCTGCACTCTCAAAAAATACCAAAGTATGTAGCAGGTATTTTGAGTACAATAAGAATTAATTAAAGAAATGTTTATGGCCCTTAAGTTAACTTTTAAATTCGATAAGTAAACAAAATAATAATATATTTTCAGTTTAAAGTTAAATAATGAAACTGACCTCCTGTGTGTAGAGGTCACACGTTAGGCGGCCTGTACACGATACTTTAATTTGCCAGAGAAAGAACCTAGACTTTTAATGAGTGTGAGTTCACTCCCTAGATAAGTTTACGAGTGAGGAAAGGCAGTACAATCATCTTGAGTTAATAAGCAATTACAGCATTATTAAGTGTTAGTGCTAAGTAATGTTTTATTTTTGCATCTAATTCGTACAGGCTGGCATCGACCTTGACCTTTTACCATGGATTCAATAAATGATTCTAAAAATAGCTGTTCCATACATTTTGACGACGTAGGTATTGCACATTTAGAAATAGCAGATACTTTTTTTTGACAATTAATGACGAAAGATTTCTACGCCTGTGGATCTAACATCTTGTGCTGAGATCATGGTTACAGTTTACGCGTCGGTGTCCGCGCCACCCAGTACAGGGTTTGCCCGGGGCAAATTATATAAGCTAGCGGAACTCCGCAGATTTGATAAATATCAATATCTTTTTTTTTTTTTTTATTTATTTTATAGAGGTTTGATCAAACATGATCATGCCACCCTCATAGGCCTCACAAAAATTTACTTATATACGCTTAATGGCTAATTTAACTAAATTATAAATTGTCTTAGCCTCCTCTGACAGAGGACGGGCCAGAATCAAGTTACACATGCCCATTTCCCGCAGATCCACATCATATTCGAGCATTAAGCTGACCCTCTCAACCTCGTTCCGGGCCCATTCGGCCTGTTGGCCGAATGTGCCATGGTAAACATCCTCAACCACGCCACACTCAGCACAATGAGTATCGATATCTAATGACGATAAAACAAAAAAAAGATTCGATAACCACCGCGTCTGCGGAGTTTCGCCAACTAATTAATTTGACCCTGCATTTTGTTTAGGTACTAATTTATTCGTAACAATCCCCTTTTAACAAGGAATCCCTTCTTAAAACAACGACGCAATGTCAATGTAAATGAACCGCTTAGTGAATACGTGTCTTTATATTAACATTTAACGTAGGTGTATTTTGAATGACATTGCCTTGGCTCGCGATCATTTGTTAGCACTTACACGAATATTAATAGTAGTTCCCTTTGAAATGAAGAAGGTTTAATGATATTTTTGTAAGTCCATCGATTTTATACGACTTTGTGTTTAAACGCCTAGTTTCTTTGTGACTACCTCGTTGCAGTCGTCGCAAGCGCTACTGCCAAGCACGAGGGGGTTCGATTCACAGGTCGGGCAAAGTGTTATTCGGTTTTCCATCTGGAATTTCTCAGTAGCAGCCCGGAGTTTGGATTTGAGCCCGGTTGATAGTAATAGGCTCGCCCCATATTACATAGAACTTAGCATAACTGGCGAACCCACATTTCGCGAAATAGGTTAAAGTTCCATGTAATCCATAGTTGCCATATCATCCAGACGTCCTGGTATTGCCGGTATACCTCTGTCTAACCCTTTGGGGAAGAAAGTCGTAATGTAATGTGTTGAAAGAACATATGGGATGGTGATAAAAGAACATGTAGGATCGTGATAAAAGAACATGTACGTTCGTGAAAAAAAAAAACATGTAAGATCGTGGTAAAAGGACATGTATGCTCGTGATAAAAGAACATGTGGGATCGTGATAAAAGAACATGTAGGATCGTGATAAAAGAAAACATAGGATCGTGATAAAAGAACATGTAGGTTCGTGAAAAAAAACATGTAAGATCGTGGTAAAAGAACATGTAGGATCGTGATAAAAGAACATGTAGGACCGTGATAAAAGAAAACATAGGAACGTGATAAAAGAACATGTAGGACCGTGATAAAAGAACATGTAGGATCGTGGTAAAAGAACATGTAGGTTCGTGATAAAAGAACATGTAAGATCGTGGTAAAAAAACATGTAGGACCGTGATAAAAGAACATGTAGGATCGTGGTAAAAGAACATGTAGGACCGTGATAAAAGAACATTTAGGACCGTGATAAAAGAACATGTAGGATCGTGTTATAAGAACATGTAGGATCGTGATAAAAGAACATGTGGGATCGTGATAAAAGAACATATAGGACCGTGATAAAAGAACATGTAGGATCGTGTTATAAGAACATGTAGGATCGTGATAAAAGAACATGTGGAATCGTGATAAAAGAACATGTAGGATCGTGATAAAAGAACTTGATCTCAATTTACGTCATCACTAACTTGTCTCAATGTATATTTGAAGCCAGCAGAATATGGAGAGCCCAATTTCCTATAATACCCCACTAAATAATTCGTCGTAATACGTTTCGACATCTAAGTGCCATCGGATAGTTATAAATCAGCTGTTCCGATTCCTTTCAACCCCTTCCTAGCGGACATTTCAATACATTTTCATTAGACCAGCACTAGAGTGAAACCGGGTCAAAAGGACATCTTCAAACTTCAAACGCTAAATCGTACATCTTTATTATTTCACAAGGTACTGCGCACAGGACGCGATCCATCGACGCGTGAAGCTATAAATTGTGAAGGCAAGCACGCTTGTCAGCGGGTAATGTATAGCAGGCAACGGAGGGAGCAGATTACGTTACGTTAACTCGCATGAGTTACGGTCTGACGGTCTTTGCATTAATGAAGGCACCGCATGATTGGTTAGAAAGAGACGAACGTAGGAAAGATGAAGAGAGAGAAAGGGATGGGAAATGGATAATGCATTTCGGTCTAACAAGAATTGGATCTTTATGCAAATGACGGACATAGAGACAATATCCTCGACATAGTGATATTTCAATTTAGTTTAGGGTTCCGGCGGAGCCTACTATTATGACGTCATTGTTTTACATAAGTACTTACCTACTTTCATGATTGTTTATTTTCATCTCAATGTTCAACTGAAAACTTATGGTTCTAAATCGCTCTTTGTCAAAGGTTAAAATTAAGGCTCTCGCAGACAGACACGACGCACCACGACGATGCGATGCGATTCTGGTAGAATAATTTCCATGAAGTTTTCATAGAAATTGTTCTACTAGAGTCGCGTCGCGTCGCGCTGTCGGGTCGCACCGCTTTAATCCAGAGGTTCAATTCCATTAAGTAAATAAGTCTGTTAGCTCTTCCACTGGTATAATAATATGTACCTAGCTGATAATTTGTATGAATATGTATTAGAACACTCATTTATATTTAATTAAACTAGCTGACCTTGCGAGCTTCGCACCGCTTCTGAATCAAAAACGCCGATCCATACAAAATTGTATGAGAGAATCTTTATTTTTCTTTATGAATTTTTCCCACGTTTTAATAGTTAATCTGCTATTCGGGGCGAAGACAAATTCAACAAATCAAAGATCATAAAAATCGGTCCAGCGTCCGACACCGATCGTCGTCGTCGGTTCGTTCGAGTAGGTCGGGCCAGCAGCGCCCCGCGGATTCACCCGCGTAAGTTTCGATCCCGTGGGAATATCGGGATAAAAAGTATCCTATGTGTTAATCCAGGAAATAGTCTATCTATGTGCCAATTTTCATCCAAATCCGTTCAACGGTTTACGCGTGATTGAGTAACAAACGTCCAAACATCTTCACAAACTTTCACATGTATAATATTAATAGGAAAGTAGGATAATAGGTATCTTGAGATCTTTACACACACAAACCTCTTCTAAACCAAAATTAAAATGAGCTAATTGTTTCCTTGAATGGCGGGCATGTACCGGTAGTTCACAGCCTTATTACAGACGATGAGTCGACAAAAATACGACTTTGTTTTTAAGCTTCCAAGAGGAACAGATATCGCTGACACCGCTCTAACTTTCGCTCGCCAAGCTACAATCGAATGCGCTTACTTTTCTTACCAAACAAGACTACATAAGCTATTTTTAAGGACAAAGATTGCCACCATTTTGTCCATATTTCGCGAAATAGGAGCCAACAAACAAGTCGTCGATTGGGCAACCCAATTATTGTTTTCTTTATTGTTATACAATAATAATTCTACACTAGTGCCGTCTCTTTCCCTCTTATGGCGATAATCGAGTCTCTCTGTGGTATATTTGGACTTGTTTGTAACTATGAAAATAAGCCCGTTTTCCTTGGTGACAGTAATAATATAACGCTTGTGGAGTAAACAGATTTGACCTAATAGCTAACAATATTGATTTTATTAGCTTCGAGTTGGTAGATACTCGATTTAGTCTGCAAAGTTTTTGTTGGATGTGTTTTGTCGAGTTACCACTAAATATATCTAGGTATGTATAAAAGCGTTTGGGCGTACAACACTTAACCGTTTAATCGCTTAGATGAGCCTCTTATAGATCAGATCATTCTCGTCTGCCTAGCCTTTTCCCAACTATGTTGGGGTCGGCTTCCATTCTAACCGGATGCAGCCGGATGCCGATGGACCAGTATTTCAGCCTCTTATAGATCACATGTCATTAATAATTGGTAGGCAATTCTTAGATGTTGAATATGTCCCATTCTGGTGTTTCAAGAAATCTCATTTTCTTTAACATTTAGGTAAACACAACAACGTCTAAGAACATAAGTACTTTAATGAACCAATCTTTCCGTAAACCAACATTAAAAATTCAATCCGGAACTCCAACATAATTATGTTAACCGGAACAAGCAAATAGATTCAATTTCCCCAATCTCCTCCACTTACGTTTCCAATTAATTATTAAGTAATCCCCCAAGCGGAATACAAACAGCGTTCCGCTTGTCCCCTTTCTCCCCAGGTTCCTCAAAAACGCAACAAACTTGTGATCTTTTATAAGTATTGGTCGGGGTCGCGGGGTCGTGGGGTCGCGGAGTCGCGGGGGTCGCCCGCTGAGACAATCTTGCTAAGTGCCCTATTTGGGTACGAACGGTTTCCATCCACGAATAATGGGTAGTTCTCGTTACGGACGGTTATGCGCAGTTCCGGGATGTTTACTGAAGATATAAGTTAGTTTGGATGTTTGGCGGAATTAGATTTTAGGATCAAAGATGTGGCAAAGCGTTTTGGAGTGTGTGTCTTCTTGTCAACGAGTGTCAGAGGGAGTGTCGCGGGTGTCACGAGCTGATGTGAGGAAAAAGCGTGGGTAGTGGCTACCTGACTGACGATATTGTGTTATGAACTGTCTTTCTATGTATTAAATAAAAAAATACATAACAAGTAAGAAGAACTAGCGAATATTTTCTACCAACCCTCACTGGACTCGCGTGGTATATTATAGCCACTCTCGAACAGAGGACGCCTATGTCCCAGCAATGGGAACATTATACACTGATAAGATTATGCAAAATATTTTCTGTGCTTTATATTCCTCATTACTTTAATAATCTTTTATATGAGTGTTGAAACAAACATGACCATATTATTTGTACAGGATCCCCACAATATGCCGATTATCCGTATCAATATAATTTGCAACGATATAGTCTCACACAAGGAAATCAAAACAAGCTGCAGTAGGCACAGCCGATCGCACGTGGATGGTAACAGTTTGTCATTAACAGCACCTTTACGTCGTAGGAGGAAGGTCGGTTTTCGTGATTATTCGTGTTGTTGACAGTCGCGGAAGAGACGGCTTAGCAACAAACTTATAGTCAGACAGTACATATATGCTAGACTACCTACTTCCTGAAGTACTTCCTATATACTACTTGTATATAAATACATAAACTGCTTGTATATAAATAGAACTGAACTGACCGATTTCGATTTTTATTTTATCCTGTCTAGAAATTGTTGTGTAAGTTTGCTTTTTATCTAGTTGTATTTGTGGTGAAATCTCGGAAACAAAAAAAGCTGGACTTTGTTTAAGGGGGAAGCTCTAAGGTGGCCCGCGAAATTCAAATTTTCTTACGTTTTTTGCAATTATTAAGTTGTACGTTGATTAAAATATGATTCGCGGTCGTAACAAATATGTATTTACAGAATTATAATCATTAAAGTCATTAACACAACTCTCTAAGACCATGTAATCCCCAAATGTCAAGATTTCATGAAATAGTCATTCTTGGGGATTACATGGTCTTAGAGAGTTGTGTAGCTCTTATAGTTTCGGAAAAAAGTGGCTGTGACATACTGACGGACAGAGACATGACGAATCCATAAGGGTTCCGTTTTTGCCATTTGGCTACGGAACCCTAAAAATAATAAAATATTTAAATAAACTAGACAATGTTAGTATACCAGGCGTAACAACTGTATTTAATTTAACTAAAAAAAGTAGGTTAGTATGAATTTACCTCATATTGTTTTCGTAAATGAAGTCAACAAGATATACGTTAAAAGCAGCGAAAAACTGCATACTTAATTAACTAAACTGATTAAATCATGACTTCCGGTGCACGATTAGCGGACAAAAACATCAATTGAAAAACCAATTGAATAATGTTTGATGCAGACGGCCGACAGATCGGTGGCTTTTTGTTGCCGATTACTTCCGTTGCCAATTTTGTTTGTCACGTCTCCACCGATGTTCTAAAAAGTGCTGAAACTTGAAAATGAAAAAAAGAAACAATGAAAAAAAAATGTTATGTTAATCGTGCGTTTATTCGCTAGCTACCCACCCAGCCGATTGCTTGCATCTCAATGACATTTTTCTTTAAAGGAACATGACGGCAAACTTTTCAAATCGGTATAACGGCCAATTAAATCTGTTTTAATCTCATCTTGAATACTAAGGTATCAGGTGCAATGACAGCTCACTTCACCTAAAAGCTTTCACGGTGACATTTTTACCGTAGGTATAGACCCGCTGTAAGCCGACGTTCGCACGGACGTAAAAATGTCGCGTTGGGATAATGTTTCGCGCACTGCTGGATTTTCAACGCACTGCTTAGCGTCGAGAGTTGAAAATACCAGTGTGATTTTTTGACGCGCTGGGATGCGCTCTGTTGAATTCTCAATGCTAGGCTCAACAACGACATTTAAAAGTTCAGTGCGCGATATTTTTACGTCCATGCGAATGTCGCATTATTCTATAAAAAATCGTGTCGTGTGAGGCCCACCTAATAGGTTGAACTAAATTATAAACAATATTATAATTATTAGCACCGTGATAAAGCCTCGGAAACTGTATTATTATGAGAGTGTAGTTAATTAATTTATTGTGTTCAGTTCGTGTGTGTGTGTGTGTTTCCTGTGAATAGTAAGTAGCGACCTAGTGCTGACAGTAAACAGTTTATATTCCTATTTGTGTCGCCTTGTTTGTGCTTAATTGTATAATTAACGGAGATAATGCGATGGTGTGTGGTTTTGTTTTGTTCATTCTATCTGAAGGACGAGATTTCCATCCAGTAAACATGCGCAGGACCGGTTGCTGCGGCGCTTCTTGGCAATTGCCTACCCATGACCACCACTGGAAGTCTTTCGGCTGAAATGGTCATGAAACAACAATACAAAGAATCCTCAAGAGCAAATTCTTAGGAGACTCTAAGAGTAGAGCCTCCTACGAATTTAAACTAAAGCATTTTGTTAGGGTTGCTGTTGTCATTAGGACGATATATTTGTCATCACATACCAAAGCCTATTCAAAAGTGTCACAAAAGTGCCTGACATGCATCCTGTAAGGTTATTAAACTATTACCGCAAACGACAAAACTTATCAAATCATTTATTTATTCACTTAAATTATCCTTTCAGTGAACTCAATACACTTCAGCACACGCTTTTGAATAATAATAGTATCTAATATAATAAAACATTGTTGTTTTTGCAATACGATATTATTAATTGCATTAATCAATATAGGTATCGCGGTAATTACAATATAAAATAATGAAGAATAATACAGTGCTACAGATATTGAAACAACTATGTAAAATATCGTTTCAGTGTTTGTTTTGTCCAGTTTTTGGAATTAGGTCACTTTATAAGTTCCTGTAGGCGGCGACCGGTGTAGGTACCTTAGGTAATCTTATCAGCATTTTGGGGACATAGGCCGCTTGAAACAAAAGCTTTTTAAGCACCAGGTTGCGAGGAAAACACAAAGATGTTTGCCGATGCTTATCCAAACTCGAGAGAAAAAGTTGGAAAACTCATTTGTATCCTATACGAGTACCTTACCTGTAAGTTAATCGGCATCCATTACTTTCACACACGGACACAAACTTATACTACTGGGCTGTAGAAATTTGCAAAGTGCTACACATTTTTTCACACAGCAATTCCAATCCAATTTTCAGCATTTCTAATCTTGCCAGGTCTCATCTTCCTGCTCATGCGTTGTTACTCGGGGTCGGAGCAAAACGTTTTCGTCTCCCATTCTCCCCTGTCAACCGCCACGCTATCATTCACTCCCTTCTCGTTCATATCATTCCTCATACAATCTATCCAATCTTTCAAGGCAGGTTCTTATTTACCACTCCGACACTCTAGAGCTATGAATGCTTATCACCGAATAACTGACAGCATGAGATTATATTGGCGGATGACGCGGTGACTAACGACTGTTCACTACACTCGTCACACCACAATTTTTTATGCAGTTTGGCAAACGCTCAGTTTTTTAATGAATTATGTCACGTACCATACATGTTGTTAAGAAAAGCTCTGGTTTCCTAAGGAAGCGGTGAACGGTCACACAATAACGGCAGAAACAAATACAGAGCGATATTTTTTAAACCCCTCGTGATATTGACAGATTTTCATGACGGACGCTATAAAATGACGGCCACCGTTCTTCTAGTGAACCATAGCCGTAGTATTAGGATATGAAAGGATGTTATGATTTCTATTTTTCTAATTCAAGCGGTCCATTTCTCGGGATAATTTGATGATTAACATACTCGTATGATTGGAGTGTATAGTCGGACTTTTAATTAGCTTCAGTAAAATTACAGCTTATGTGTTACTTATGTGCTACTTATCGCCTTATGTGTTACTTATGTGCTACTTATCGCATTTACACAAAATAAAATAAACCTTTCTCCGAGTACCTATATAAATATTCAGTGCAGCGCCGAGTGGCGACGCTAGTGTTACAAACGCCGACAGCAAGTTATTGACCTGCCGCAACAGGCGTGCGCACGCGCACGTACGCGATAATTACCTTCAAGCCCCGCCCACTTGCTACGCGACACACGTTGCGGGTTCGATTCCTGGATGCTGAGATGAGATGAGTAACTTGTGTTAAAAGTAGGTACCTACTTAGTCAAAAATGTGGGTTAAATAGTTTCAATTTTATTATAAGGAACTGGAATGAGTTGTCAAACGATTTCAGCATTAAGTTTTCAAGGTTGGAATGCGCATTTCCGTATTCCGTTCAGGAGTACCTAATAATCGTAAAAGAAATGCCTGCTCGTTCGAGCTGAAATTCAGGACTGAATAACTTACATTCAGATTTAATCATTCTCAATACCGATTCGTGTTGTGTCGACTTTGTTCCTTTATTTGAACGCAGTGTTACACTCACAATCACAGTTTCTTGTTATTTGAGTCATAATCATCATGATTACCTACACTCGAGAGACGTCAACGGCTGGACATAGGCTATTTCGAAGGATTGCCACGACGACCGCTCCTGCGCTGCTCGCACAAGAAAAAAAGAAATATGAGATGAATGTACCGTGATAACCCGTGGTTATCGTAAGAGTTGTGTTTTCTGATCATAACCACGAATAGGAAAGCAGTTAAATTCTGATAAAAATCCATATGATGTTAGTAGTAGTATAATTTAGCCTAATGCTAGTTAAACCATACAACACACACGTCGTAGGCGCAACACATTCGTCGTAGGCGCAACACATTCGTCGTAGGCGCAACACACTCGTCGTAGGCGTTACACACCACACCATAGTAACAATAATGGCCTACCTATAAAACATGCCAGTATTACACACCACACATTACAAGAGGGATGTGCCTATAACACAATTTGGCTTTCGGCCAAACGCATTCGTCCTCGGCCTCATGCATTTTTAAAGTGTCATTGAACTATAATTACCTAATCGTCACCTAAGGCGATCTTTTCAGAAGGAAAATACACAAATGTTGTTGTTTCTGTTTTCAGTGAAGCCGTAGAATGGTTTTTAAGGAAGTATTTTGGGACGGCTTATGTTTTATTGTTCGAAGAATTGTCGTAAGCCGATAGTGTGTTTGTTCAGCTAATTATTACGTAAGCCGATAGTGTGTTTGTTCAGCTAATTATTACGAGGTTTAAGTGGTAAGAGGATACGGGTATTTTTACTTTTTATCTGGATTTGTGAGTTTTCTAACCGATTTTATGTGGTGCAGTAATAGGATTAAAAATGTATGGAAGTAAACAATCTATAAAAACTGGCCAAGTGCGAGTCGGACTCGCACACGAAGGGTTTTGTACCACAAGGCAAAAAAAACGCCGAAAAAAACACGTTTGTTGTATGGGAGCCCCCCTTAAATATTTATTTTATTTTGTTTTTAGTATTTGTTGTTAAAGCGGCAACAGACATACATAATTTGTGAAAATTCCAACTGTCTAGCTTTCGCGGTTCTTGAGATACAGCCTGGTGACGGACAGACGGACGGACAGACAGCGAATTCTTAGTAATAGGGTCCCGTTTTTACCCTTTGGGTACGGAACCCTAAAAAGTACTGCCGATATATTCTGTAAATATTGAACCGTGAAAACTTGGATGAAGTGAGCTACTAATATTATAGTGAATGATGAATAATAATAATAAGTTATCACGGTGAGATTACTGCAGGATAGATCGACTGGTACAGCTTATACTTTTTAAAAGCGAAAAACTTAGAAAATCCAGAATTTTCCGACTACTCTACTATCCAAATGCATTCTGTTGCCTTTCCATGACTCATTTCTTTTCGTATTAACTTATATTATGCACGTTTTTCACACAAATCTCACATACTTCCATCGTGCGTGCATATTTAGATACGTGTCTCATACATACAATCTTCCGACCTCCTATTTCACTAAAAGACAAAAAAAGTGGACTGTGAAACACGCTGACTAGGCTGGGTTCCTTGTAAAAAAACCGGCCAAGTGCGTGTCGGGTCACGCACAGTGTAGGGTTCCGTAGTAGCCCGTTATCACAATGTAGTACGATTTTGTTGTTCTTTAATCTGAATAAAAAAAAAAATGGTTTTTAATGCGTCTTTACCCATTATAAACAAGCAACTACTTTATCTTAGTCACTTTAAAGGATTAATGCTAAGGATTTTGTATTTGGTACAAAATTATCCAACACCCAAGTTCAACGACTATTACTGCTAAACTAATAAAGTTATCTTAACCGCTAAAGTTGTCCTTTAAAGCACTATCATCGTGAATTTTTCCAGATTTTTCAAGCCAGCAGTCTAGGTTTTAGAGGTGGAGGACGCCCTACCGGAACAAAAATTTGCACTTTAAAGTTTAATATTTCGTAAATGGAGCATTAAATCGAGAAATAATTTTAGCAACCCCGAAGTCATTTTAGAAGACCTATTCAACGATACCCCACACGATGGGGTAGACGACGAAAAAAATATTCATCCCCACTTCACATGTAGGGGAGCTACCCTAAAAAAAATATTTTCCTAAATTTTATTTTACCACTTTGTCGGCGTAATTGATATACGCACTCCTACAAAATTACAGCTTTCTAGTAGTAACGGTTTCTTAGCAAAACCTCGGACAGACAGACGGACATGACGAAACTATAAGGGTTCCTTGTAGGAACTACGGAACCCTAAAAAACAAGTCTGAAACCGAACCTTATGTCAAACTGACAGTTTTAGCGTACATGTAATTAGTAATGTAATTAGTATCTATAGGTAATCTATAATAATATGTAATAAATCTGAAGAGTTTTTTTGTATGTTTGAACGCGCAAATCTCTGGAACTACCAGTCGAAATTAAAAAAAAAAACTGTCTGCCTTTGATAGCCCAGTTCTTGAGGAAGGTTATAGGCTATTTAACATCACGCTATGACCCTTACGAGCAGAAAAAAACCTCCTCCTTTTTTGAAGTCGCTTAAAAAATAAGAATTGTCAGAAAGAACGCTAAGCGAAAACAGTTGTGGGGCGGATGGATGGGGATGAGATGCGATGCGACGCGGTGGGTCGGGGCTGAAATTTCACGCAGACGATGTCGCGGGCAGACGCTAGTAAATAATATAATAGTCACAATGTCAAAACTGTCCATTGAATATTTTTGAAAAGAAGTCATTGCTACGGTGTGGGGACGAGTCTGATGCCGAAAATATAGTTTGTAGAATTTTTGTTCTGTTTGTCTGTGGATGTGTTTCGGATTGGTGCAAAAACGGCTGAACGAATTTGGATGAAATTAGCCACACAGATAGTTGATCTGGTTTAACACACTTTTACTCCCCGGTAGTACGTTCCCGTGGGATATTTTCGGATAACCACACGGGCGTAGCCACGGGCAAAAGCTAGTGTACAACAATGCACAGTTGTACTTTGCCTGTACTTGCCTAGGCAACATTTACGTCCTAAGATTTGTTTTATAATTCCTGGAAATTGAGCAAAAATAAACAAATGACGCAACAGTTGTTATTAAACGATTTGGATGCGAAAGATAAAATTTATTTACGTAAAATGTCATGTTGTTTTACATCTTGTGTGGGAGGACTGCTCACTGCAGCAGCGCTCAGAGTGCATTTCTTGGAAATTCAATAAGAATCTTTTGAAAATTTGTTAGCTTCATGTGTTTAAACTTTCTAATAATTGTCATAACAACTCTTAGCAACTGCCAACGGAATCAGATGGATCTGTGATCAGCTGATACCAAAATACGTTTGGTTTATTTGTGTGTCACAACGGGCCCGCCCTCTTCCTCTTCAAGCGGGCTGCGGGATATTTTCACGTAATGTCGCAATTAGGGATTTGTAAGAGTCTCCACAAACAAAAGTAAATTGAACCCAATGTTATTAAGAGTACTACGTTAGAATAATAAGTCTGAATATCAAAGTACAGTGTAAAAAGTACACTGAAATGTTTAAAAAATATTGTTCTCATTTAGATAAGTGAAATATAATTATATATGAAAAATCAATTATCTTTAACCAGATATGAGAATTGGACGGACGACCTAAAGAAGGTGACCGGGGTAAACTCAAACTCAAAGCATTTATTACAATTAAACCATTCACACGCACTTTTGAATTGTCAAGAAGTCGCTCAGTCAGAAAAATATGAAGCTAGTTGCCCATTCCAAAGCGTAGGTACCTATGGAGAAGAACGTAGGTACCTATGGAGAGGACTGGATGCGGAAGACGGTGGACAGGGTGTTGTGGCGAAGTCTGGGGGAGGCCTATGTCCAGCAGTGGACTGCGATAGGCTAAGTTGATTGATTGAGATATAAGAATGCAGGTATTGATATCCAAAGCTTATACAACATACAGCTGAAAAATTCCTTTAGGAAAACACTTGTCCAATAGTCACCACAGCACCATTGGACAAGTGATTTCCAAACAAGAAAATATTCAGGAGGGCACTAATAATCATAAAGACAGTCAATAATAATAAAATAGCATCTTAATTACCCAACATTAGTAAACAGAATACTTGGCATAAAATACTGCCCTACCTCAATAACAATCGGTTTCTCTAGCACTAGTACAATATCGCAAGTTATTCAGGTTAAATCCAACATAATTTTACACAAGTAGGTACTCGAGTGGGAGGATCAATGCGTCGTATATCATATCTCTTAATCTTTCCCGTGAATTATGATCATATTGATCATTCATTATTATCTCACGGATCACAGTATTGTTCATAAACTGTGCAGATCTAACCAACCCGCTTTGTTTATCGGTAAATAAATTAAAGGTTTTGGGGCTGTTTGGGCTCAATGAAACGTGTTATCGTGGACATCTCTTTGTTGATGGGGCGTAATTAATGTTATTGGAGTGTCTGAGTATCTATTGAGTGCTTACTTTTTAGTTGATTGCTTTCGGGTATCATCAATTTACGTCCGGTCCAGGCGAAAATAAATGACCATTCTATGCCTGTTCAAATATAGCATAATCAGCCTATAATGTTCCCACTGCTGGGACACATGCCTCCTCTCCCCGAGTGGGAAAGGGGGTTGGTAGAGTGACATGTCTTCGGTTGTGTTTAAATATACTGTGAATGCTATGATCATATAACTTATTTGTGTCAACACTTTGGTTCCATCCTGAAGCTGCTGAGGAAATGCAAGAATATAAGAAGAATGATAATAAAAGTGGCATCTAGTTTAATTAGGTATAAGTAATATTTTACATTTATAATAATATATCTTCCGATGTTTAATCAATATAATCATAAATTACTTTTTACCTAAAGATATTATCTTGTCATAGCAAAACTTCTAATAAATCAATAGCAAAATAGATAGCTATTGTTGGTTTGAAGTCAACAATACTGGAAACTCGTGACAAACTTTAGCTTATCACATAAATAGCCTATAGAATATATATAAGTATCTTCAACTGTAATAAAATATTGCATTTTGTTCTAGAACAACATGGAAACATGGTAATGCAGGTCATAAAATGGAGGCGTGACGGACATCAAACTGCAGTAAACACCAAGGCTGACCTACCACAATAACTACACCGTAAAACTATGAAACAATGTTCAACTAAGAAGGCGGAAGTTTAATACGAGTAATAGATAAATAACATTACTATGTATCTGATATTTATTTTTTTTTAACTAAAATTGCAGTAGGCAGGCCACACAATCAGAAGCAGAATAGAGAAGTGGGCCAAAGACGTCACTGAATGGTACCCGAGAGAGGGGATGAGGAAACGCGGAAGGCCAGTGCGTAGATGGGAGGATGACCTCAGTTCGACAGCAGGCACCGCGTGGAGGAGAAAAGCACAAGATCGTGGAATTTGGAAGGATCTGGGGGAGGCCTATGCTGGTGAGCAAGACAAACCAACCGATATTTGCTATTCACACAGAAATATGTAAAAAATTGTTTTTTAGTTTGTTAATAAAGGCTATTTGAATTTGAATTGAATTTGAATTTGAAACTATGTATCTGAAATATTGTTATGTGACTACTAAGAGGTGATACGTGATACGATAACGTGATACTTCAGGGGCTGAAATCACTAATCTATATTTTAAAGTGGTGACTTGCTTTTCCGGAATATGATCAGGAGACTGCTCACTACAGCTTCGTATGACTAGTCTCCTTCCTTTCATAAGAACAATGCTGAATTCTCTATTAAAATACCCTAGCTCGCGGTTTTCATGTAGATTTCATGACGATCTACACGGGGAGTATAGTCAGAAGATAGGATACTCCTTTCATAAGCTCAAAAGTCTGACAACCAGTCTTATCAAGGGAGGTAGTGATACCCTAGGATATGATGGTCAGATAGGCAGTCGCTCCGTGTAAAATACAGGTACCCATATATTTTGGAGATGCATCCTGTTACATCAGGAACCGATCCCAACATATTTGGAAAATGCTAGGCAGATGATGACGACTGGTGAAAACAGATATGCCGTTTTAAACCCTCTCCAGAAGCACTCCAAGTATAAATAATTCCATACCTTGGAGACTGAAGTGTGTTGTTGATTTAAGTAGTGAGGTAGGTACCATTTTTGGCAGAGCCGAAGTAAACAGTACTTAAACCAAGGCTGACCTACCGCAATCTATTTCTACGTGTTTGTTCATTAAATGTTTGAAAACAATATTTTACTACGACGGAGGAAGGTATGAGCTGATGATCGTAAACTACAATGTAGGTAAGTTACGAAAACTATTAATTTTTATGTACGTGTCTAAGTATTTACTGACATGACTGTTGCAGTTGCTAAGGGATTAGGTTTAAAAGATCTACGTTAGATAATCTTAGGTTGTGGCCAAGATACAGAGAGAAACGGGATGCTGATTACTGCCATTCAACAAAAAAGATTATTTTCTACAAAAATCTAACTCAACTTTGTTTAACTGAAAAATGTTACCTGATACCTGAAAAAAGGTTTACAACCACCAGAACAAATTGGTTGATTAAAAATAAAGATTTCTCAGGCACTAGCTTATGCGGCTGAGCTGAACAGGCTACAGCACAATGGAAAGGGTTGGTATCAAATTAATACTTATATAAATTCCAATCATCACATTCATAATAGAATAGAATAGAATGGAATAGAATACTCTTTATTATGTACACCATATAATATTAAAATGTATAATGATAACTCCTATTATCACCGCTATTGGCAGACACCGGCGAAGCATGAAGAACTGCGTAAGCATCCCAGGCGCCCCTGCCAAGTGTTGTCGAAGACCACCATGTGGTATCAGTTAGTAAGTCTGACAAACCCCTCCCCGTACCAGAATGCGGAGGACATCCATGAGGATTTCTATAAGCAAAGGAAAAGACGTATACTCCTTTAGTACCAAGTCAAGTCTGACCTACGACAATCTCTAAGTACGTGTTTACTCGTAAAACATCGGTCATTATAATCTATTGTGCATCCAATGCGGAAACTATTCGCTAGGATATAAAATACTATGTTGTAGCCGTTATATCCTTTATCAGTAGAGCCAGTGGATGTTACTATGCAGATAAAAAAAAATGTATTTAGTGTTTCACGAACTTTGTCCAAATAAACTTTTTTCTTTCTTTCTTTATGGGGCGATGATAGGCATGGTGTAGTTAAAACTAAGTATAAGTATACGAGTATATTAAAACTAAGTATAAGTATACGAGTATATTAAAACTAAGTATAAGTATACGAGTATAAACTAAGTATACGAGTATAAACTAAGTATAAGTATACGAGTATATTAAAACTAAGTATAAGTATACGAGTATATTAAAAATAAAACAATTTCAAGTGACAATCCTACTATCCTATATACGTCCTACTAATATTATAAACGCGAAGGTTTGTGAGGGTGGATGGAGGGATGTTTGTTACTCTTTCACGCAAAGACTAAAAAACGGATTTTGATGAAACTTTAAAGTAATATAGCTTATAGCTTAGGACATTAGAATAACACATAGGATACTTTTTATGCCGATATTCCCACGGGATCGAAACTTACGCGGGTGAAACCGCTGGGCGCTGCTAGTGTTGATTGTCACTGCCTGCTACCCGCATTTAGATGTAATGCCACTGAATAACTAATAGTACTGATGCGGAATGGCTTCTCTGCAGGCACAATAACTAATAGTACTGATGCGGAATGGCTTCTCTGCAGGCACAATAACTAATAGTACTGATGCGGAATGGCTTCTCTGCAGGCACAATGACTAATAGTACTGATGCGGAATGGCTTCTCTGCAGGCACAATAACCGTTTGGTGACTCGGAAAAACTCTTGAATCAAGAAAAAGCGTAGTATTAGTATCAATATTTTTGGATAAGGCAAGCACAGCTTAGTTTTGCCTCAATACTCTCCGATCTTCGTAAAGAAACCTGATACTAAAAGTGTGAAATAGCCAACACGCAGAGTTAACACCATTACGCGGTAAAATATTATAATATAAACCTTAACTGGAGAATGTAAACAGAGCAAAATATGTCATTGTGGCCTCGCCTTGTATGTTGCTCCCGAGGAAGTCGGATGACATCAGCAAGATCAGCTTAGCTCCCACAAAAACATTAAACAAAGATGAAGACTGACCTACCGCAAGCTATTTCAACTTCAACTCGTTACTCACAACATAAAACAATGCAACTATGTACGACAGTTATTAGTACATAAATTACAATGTCGGCAAATATTACGCAAACGAGGGTCAATAATAATAATGGGTTTAAATAGACTTGGTAGTTGGAAACGAAACAAACATTCCAAAGTTGTTTACCTAAATCTCTTTTATCAGTCCTCTCTGATAATACGACCCAGATGCTTCCTGTCACCATACACTAGATTATTGTCGGCTTCAGATCGAAGCTGATGTGACCCCATATTTCCAGACATGGAGCGAATGCCTTTGAACTTCTGATCTCCAAAACCTTTTGACGAATGGGCAATACGTACCAATAAACCTATCTACCTGATACTTACCTGGACCTATGTCTTCTATTTCCATAGAAGACGACGAACGACAATCAGAATGGGTCCATTATTCGTATAAAAACCAGTACCGACCGACGAGACTAGGTAAATGGAAAATGGCTACCTGTCGACTTAACTCTAAAGGGTTTACTGCTGGAGGCCAACCTTAGAGGCATAGTTGATCTACTTACCTACAGTTTATTCTACTGACAGTCATAATACAATGGAATACATAATTATTACTGCTGCTTAAGGCGAATTTCACCAAACTTTTATTCCTAGAATAAAGTCTTATACTAAGAATACATTTTTAATTTTTGGCCTTTCTCCATACTATCAATTCGTCAATTTAATTCCACGGATACAAGATATCTGACTTTGGTAAAATCAACCCTAAGTAGGAGTAACTCTGTCATCACAAACACTTTCGCAGCCTTTTCGCAAAGACATTTTCTAAAATATGAATATCGTGAATTCGTGACCTATCTTTTTTGTGGTAAGCAGTAGTCCAACTCTGACGTCACTATAACGTAACTATACGGAGTGAATATCATCATGTTTTTATAAGCTGAGATAAATTTTCTTACGTATGGTTTGTTTTGAAAAACATTCGAGTACGACGTATTGCAGTGATGATGTTAATACATGACGTTTACCTTACTTATGTTTTTCGAGACTACGTTTCCATAACAAAAGTCCCAAATCGTTGGGCTCTACAATTAAAAAAAATGTCTTCATACATGCACTATTGCACTTGCATTTGAAAACTCTTAATAGAGTTTTCAAATTAATCAATTACATGTTCTGAGTAGAGGCCACGCTATATTTCCGTCAGAAACTAAAGGAATGACTAACTTCCTTACCTTAAACTATGAAAATGTTTAAAGTCTACTAACTAGAGGAAATGGGAATAGAGACCGAGATAGCTTTTCCTTTAGAGTCAGTTTGATTTAAGATCAGTCACCCATTGAAAAATACCCTGCTAATGATCTGATTGAATAATCTTAGTAATCTTACCCGTATTTTTGAAGGCCATAAGAATTGCACAATGGCAGATGATGAGCCCACGTTGTCCTTTGATGGTTTACCTAATATGATACAAATAGAGCGATGATCTATAAAATATGGCTAACAAAAGCAATGATGTATTGACAAGGCGAGATAGAAGTGACCTACCGCACGTCCAATCTCCGACTAGAATCAGTGACATAAAAGTTCTTTAACAATATAATAATATGTTGAAATCCATTAATAGCCAGTTACCAGCACACATCATGCATGAACATATAGTTTTCAACGCGAGCCCAGTTGCATAGATATTGCAATACCTCCGGTCATTGACCAGCCTCAAGGATCTGACACACCATGCCAAATCACACCCTATAACTTACCAGTCACGTTTGCTTTTCCATTGGGAGGCAGTTAGTTAGTTTATAAATTAGACATGGCGAATGAAAAAGTGTGGCAATAATAGTGAATAATTTCCCCTTGGGACTAATTGTATGGAGTTTTTGTTAATTGAAAAATGTTTTTTATTTTTATTGATAATCATTATTGGTTTAGCTTGTTTTTTTATTACAATAATAATGTGGAAGTTTCTAGAAATAGTTCGAGTGCTGTTGAGTGTTTGGAAGTTAGGTATGTAAAGTAGGTATATTGTTGTTATTTTGAATGGTTACTCCATTTAAAACAACAACAATGGTACCAATTTCAGTTCAAAGCAAATAATGTCATACATATATTTTGTCTTCCAACTTGATGAGTAAAGAATAGGACTTTTTAGTTAGATTCTAATTAATATTACCAGATATTATTCTAATAATAATCATGCTTACAAAGGAAATATTTTGTAAAATATTAATTAATAAGCATTATTTTACTGATTGTTTATAAAGTAAAATATACGAATACTGCATATTGTGGGGACCAAATTCTAAGTAAATAGTGACACGTAACTAACTCTTGAGGATGCAAGCACAATTATGTTGTTCTGTAGCTATGTAGGTTGGTATAATTGCTCCTTTCAATTCATGAAAGACGATGTCAGTGATCATATATGACATTCATTCATTTTGGAGGTGTAACTAAAACTTGCCTCCATAAGGACTAATCTGTACGAAAACCATATAGGTACATTCAGTCAAAAAAGGATCGGAAATGGTTGATTTGTTTATGATTCCAAATACATTTTTTTGTTTTTTTTTTTTGTTAGATTGGCACAACTGTTTTCCATTTTGGCGCGGAGTTTCAGTTGCATTGCATCTGTCATTTAGATTAAATACAGTGCTGTTTTTAGTTAGATCATATCTAGTGTGTATTGCGAATTTCATAAAGGACAAAAACATCGAACAAAGAGTTTGTCTTAAATTTTGCATCGCCAATGGAATTTCGTGTTCGAAGTCACTGAAAATGTTACAGAAGGCTTACGGTGAATCGACTTTGTCAAAAACACGTGCTATGAGTGGTACATAGCGTTCAAAAGCGATCGAGATATGCTGGAAGTTTTGCCTCGCCCTGGTAGGCCATCAACGTCTTCAACTGAAGTTAATTAACATCGCAAAAGTGAAGGAAATAGTGACTGAAAATCCTCATTCAAGTTTGAGAGAGATAGCCGCTGAACTTTATGTGTCTTACGAGTCGATCCGTATCATTGTAAATCCTCACTTGGGTATGAAACATGTTGACGCGCGAAGTCCCAAAGGACCTGAATTTTCTCAAAAAACTCAATCGCATAAGAGTCGCTGAAGACATGCTAGAACGAGTAAACATTCATGAAACGCATTGTTACTGGTGACGAGACGTGGGCTTACGAGTTTGACATGCAAACTAATCAACAAGCTTCGGAGAGGCGCCTTCCAACTGAACCGAAACCGCAAAAACCACGCCAAAGTCAATCAAAAGTCAAAGTCATGTTGACTGTGAATATCGCGGCGTTGTGCTTGTGCAATTCTTACCGGAAGGTCACAGTAAATAAAGTATATTATTTGAGCGATATGCGGTGTTTAAGAGAGCAAATTTGAAGAAAAAGGCCAGATGTGTGGAAATAAAATTGTTGGATTTTGCACCATGATAATGCGCCTTCGCATAAAGCCATCATTGTGAACGAACTGTTGACCAAAAACTCAACGAATACCATCGAGCAACCACATTATTCACCAGATATGGTTCCAGCCGACTTCTTTCTTTTTCCTAAACTAAAATTACCACTTCGTGGCACCCTTTTTCATTTGGTGGAAGAAATAAAGGAGAATTCGCGGCGAGAACTAAACTCAATTCCGGAAAAATAATTTAAAAAATGTTTTGATGATTGGATTATTCGTTGGCGTATGTGTAGGTATCGTTTCTGAAGGAGCATACTTAGAAGGCGATAAAATAAATTTGGATGAATAACTAACATTTTGTATAATATTGATATTTTCCCGGTACTTTTTTGACAGAGTAGTACATGAAAGCCTTTCAAGATATTCCCATAGTCACCATCTTTGCCAATGATATTATAAGTGTAATAATTTAAAAAAACTAAACCAACTTCAAAAAGAAATAACTCAAAATTATGAAATAACTTTAATTTCGGAAGTCGGTGTCTTGGGATCTGTATTCTAGTTTAAGTTTTATGCCATCGACTTGAAAATTACTGAATCGATCTTGATGAAACTTGCACTGTTCCCTAAGTTGAAGTAAATGTAAGCCAATAAAAAAAAATCGTCACGATCCGATTAATAGTTCCGGAGATATGCGTGGACAAACATACATACATACATACGTCTACAAAATGTTGTATATTTGTTTGGAAGCCCCAATAGATTGTCATATGTGAATATAATGCAATTCCAATAATATTACATACATACGTATCGAATTGATAACCTCCTTTTTTTTTGAAGTCGGTAAAAACTAAAAGCAATATTTCGCCACTTTTACACTTATAATATCATTGATCTTTGCCATAATAGATTGGTGATATAATTTGCATGTCCATGTGACGATAGAACATGGAGGACTATTACAATAAAATATAGATGTATTATGTACTAATTTACCCATGTTTGCAAAATGATACATTTTGATTTATTTATAGATTAATGTCACCATGTTTCTATCGGCAAATTAGACTAAACAACGCAGCTGTCAAATTCAGATTTCGAATACAAAAACAATCGACACTTGATTTTCCTCATAGGTATTAAAATGCGTAAGTAGGTGAGTTATGGAGTTGATGAAGTGTTTATTAGCATAAACAATACAAGCACGTTATAAACACGATGTTTACTGGTCGGTGTACGACCCTTAACTGGGTGACGGTCGCGAGCTGTTTGTTGTGGTACATTCTCTTTGTTGATGCCTGATTGGTCGCTTGTTGAGGGGTTTGGGCTCTTGTCACTGCAGATATACCTTGCTTGTTCCTATAATAATTAAGGAATTGTTTTGTTTACGCTTGGTGGGATTGGTGGGGCTTGCAAACAAACTGTTCCATTGAAAGACCATTGTTTGATGGAAATTCATCTCCTGAAAGTGTTAAACGATTTTGTCAGCAACCTATACTTATTAATTTATTTATTGATCTACAGTGACCTCCAAAAGTTAGTTGTAATTTTTCCACTTCAGCTTTGTTGACACACCACATTATGATTTAAAAATCTAGTGATCCAAATGTTTGAACTGCAAATGTTATAACGTTTTTATTGACTAGTAGGTATACCTACCTTTGACTTATCATAAAAAATAATCAAGTCATCCCTCAGGAGTACCTGATTACTTTTTTTGTTTTAAATCATAATGTAGCATCACAGCTAAAGTGGAAAAAATTCAGCTAACTTTTGTAGACCACTGTATTTACAATCGTTTCACTGTTAAATCAATTTACAGTAGCCAAAATACAAGCCAAGTGTGCAAAATTAAGCGATAAACACATAATTTAAAATAAAAACAATGTAAGTACAGAAATGACACATAATTTTTACCCAATTGTAAAATAACAATTGAAAGTTGCCAAGTATTGACATATTAGTGCTCGTGACTGTATATAGTATAATGGTTATCTATATTGGTGGACTTGGCGCTTGAATTGTTGAAGTGAAGTGCATTTGCTGTTACTGTTTGGTACTCCTCACACGAAGAACTGAATCTATGAATCCTGGTTTCCAATTGATGTTATTTTTTCATAAAAGAATATCAACTTTATGGTTGTACAAATTAAGTAGATTTCAGAATGACTAGAGAGACTGGACTAGACTATTGAAAAAGTCTTGAAAATGTTTGAAGCAGTAACGCAAACTCAACTTTGTGTGTAGGTTTTAAAGTTTGTTTTCCAAAAACACGTATTGTTTATATGTTTGGAAACTAAATTGCGAACGCAGTATACTAACATGTTTTTCGTCAGTTGTTTCCAAGTTGAATGTGTCATTCAACTTAAATGTAAAGGCAATATAAACTTATCTAATGGTCATGATTTCGAAACACTATATTCGCTACAAATTGTACTGATTTCAAAAGGAAATACCTACTGGATAATTAACGTAAGAAGAAACCGTGCAAATATAAGTTTTGTCGATGATAAACATCTCTTGCATAAATATCCTTTGGATTAACAACAAAACAATTATAATTATGTTTATTACCGATGATTACGAAAAAGTACGTTCAAGTAATTACAACTAGGTAGATACCTACGTTATTTTAATCACGAATAGGTACCTACTTAGGATGTATCTACCTAACGTAATTACATCCATCGTTTTGAAAAAAGTTGAATTTTTTCATGGGGTGTAACTCTTTCTGGCACACATGTTCCTTAGTTAAAGGATCGTCTTCACATATTTTGTACAATATTTTGTATAGATAAGTATAGCTAATGTATGCAACATATTGTAAAAAAATTTGAAAGAGTTTCTCTGGAGTGTCTTGCCGATTCTTCTCAATACGAACCTACCTTTTGGGAAGCTTTTATTAGGCCCTTACGTCATATGTAATTGGGGTTTTACATGAAAAAAGCAAAACAATATTTTTTTTAATTTAGTTATCTAATTAATCAATCAAAATATGTGCCATAGTTATCTATGCACTTTCGCCGTTTTATGGGTAGCTCATTAATTCATTTGCTGAAAAAGAACTTGTATGTCGTAAATAACGCGATATTTTAAGTTTTCCTTAATGTGATCAGAAAAATCAAATGGCGCGAAAACAAACGAATAAATCACTAAATTCGAATCACCTCACACCAAGCCTAAATCCATACTTATATTATAAATTCGAAACACCTCACACCAAGCCTAAATCCATACTTATGTTATAAATTCGAAACACCTCACACCAAGCCTAAATCCATACTTATATTATAAATTCGAAACACCACACACCAAGCCTAAATCCATACTTATATTATAAATTCGAAACACCTCACACCAAGCCTAAATCCATACTTATATTATAAATTCGAAACACCTCACACCAAGCCTAAATCCATACTTATATTATAAATTCGAAACACCTCACACCAAGCCTAAATCCATACTTATATTATAAATTCGAAACACCTCACACCAAGCTTAAATCCATACTTATATTATAAATTCGAAACACCTCACACCAAGCCTAAATCCATACTTATATTATAAATTCGAAACACCTCACACCAAGCCTAAATCCATACTTATATTATAAATTCGAAACACCTCACACCAAGCCTAAATCCATACTTATACTATAAATTCGAAACACCTCACACCAAGCCTAAATCCATACTTATATTATAAATTCGAAAGTAAGTCTGTCTGTCTGTCTGTTACCTTTTCACGCAACCACTGAACGGATTTCGATAAAATTTGGCAGAGAAATAGATTGCATCCCGGGGAAGGACATAGGATAGTTTTTATTGACATACATGGCGGGCGAAGCCGCGGGCGGAAGCTAGTTTGAAATATTTTTTTATTTGAAATCCCTAACCGAACGCCAGATATTTGAGATCAACGTGGCCAGTTCGACAAAACGCCAATTTAATATGTAATATGTGCCTAATTTACATACTTTCCTGAAATTTCTCGTACCATTTTCAGTTGTTGAACTTCAAGTAGGTACTCACCAATTTCTGAAAATATTAAATGAGTTAGCCCTGCTTCGAGCTCCACTTACCACGCCCGGAAAGTTATCGCGGAAATTAAATATATATTTATGAAAGTTTAATAATAACCAGCCATTTATGTGATGGCAGATATTTTGGCGTGACGAGGCGTGTTCGGGCATAACTTAATGTTTAGTGTGAGGAGATAATTATATGTATAGGATCTTTAATAAGTATAGTCGGAGATGATTTCTAATGGCGCTGATGTAAGATTTTTTCGTATATCTAAGCGAAAAAGACCTGTTACTTATTGCCAACTAAGTAAATGTTGGGTGGCAGTAAAGCCGGTCTTCACTGGTCAATATTTTGATCCTGTCTAATTTTGCCCATTAAGCTTTATGATTATGGATTTATTCCGTATTGATCGTACATTGTAGCATTACCAACAGTATCTCTACTTATCCTTTCAAACGTTTTAGTGTAAAGATACACCTATTTAGCCTCCCCGATAGGTCTACGACCTGCCCCAAAGCTACGCATGCACACGTCAGATAACGCTATGATTTATGTTGTGTGCGCCTGCGCTGGCCCGATAGTGTTAGGCTAGGAGCAAGGACGAGAAAAAGTATACCTCAATCTCAATCAACTCAATCTCGATCAACATCTATATTTTTGATCGAAGATTAAATTGAAATGAAATGAATCTTTTCAAGAATTCAAAGACTAAACAACACAAAACAAGTTAAAAGGACGACTCCCCAGGACAGGAGCTTCAAAAGAAGTTTTGGAATTCACGAAATATTATGAGAACACTCATGACATAATATTATTCATGAAGTCGTTAAGAAAGACCTAATGAAAGTAAACATAGAAGAGAACGTATTAATGAAAACAAACAAAGAATAACAATATCAGACATTGCGATGTAAAATTTAAAATATATCATAACGAAAGTTCTAGATACAATATCATAAGTTCTAGTCGATACCTTTTAACACATTCAGTAATTTTCCTACAATACAAGCTTAAGTTTGAGGTCAAAGCTTACAGCCCACCTGCCTGTCATATCAACAACAAAGTGAATACATTAGAAATATAAAATACTACAAATAACACAGTTTTATTGTGCCATAGTCATTATATTAGTTTAATACTACTTTAAGTATGGTAATTCTGTGGCCTTCGTGCTTCCAAGGTATCCTTGTGCTCTAAATACAGGTCGTGCGTCATCGCAGAACTTTTCTTGAGCTTGTTAGCTTTCAAGGAAACTTGTGGAAAAGAAAATTAAATACAAAAATAATCGTCATGTACGTACATATTTATATACTACGTACCTACCTACTAAAAACGAGCTAAGTAAGGTAAGGATTTGTAATATCTTGATTTAAAAGAGTGTCCATAGAGTTTCTTGCCCGTTCTTCTCCATAGAGATCTAAGTTTTGGAATGGGCAACTAGCTTCAACTTTCTGACTAACTGACCGATTATTTCATTTTGAAAATTCAAAAGTGCCTGTACATGGTTTAATTTAAATAAATGCTTTGAGTTTGAGTTTGAGAATACTGACTATTGATGAATATTTTTAGCAGGCTTCGTTAGGGGTCAAGTAGTTCCTTGGTTTAGGATATGACCTTGTCTGAGCTTGATATTCGAATCGTAGCCGAGAGAAAAGGCTAGATAAAAAAAAAATAACAGATACTGTATCATTCTTTTACATACAGGGTGGCAGGGACCTCTCACATCAACTGAGTCAAAAAATTTCGTTGGTTATTAAAAAAAAAATAGCTAACCGACGAAAAACGTCATACGCTAGTCTCTAGGGGGTCTAGCATCATGTATAGAACCCGGTAGCAGGTTGCGCGTTGATGTCCTCGCCACCCTGCACCATCATCATCTGCCTGCCTTTTCCCAACTATGTCGGGGTCGGCTTCCAGTCTAACCGGATGCAGCTGAATATCAGTATTTTACATGGAGCGACTGCCTATCTGACCTCCACAACCCAGTTACTGGGTAATACGATACCCATTGGTAAGACTGACTTGTCACCCAGTACCTAAGTATATTATTTCTAAAATGATTATAATCAAGCCTTAAAATAATACTAAACACGTAAGTACGGTTTTGTTAAAATCAATTGACACGATACTAGCCGCGAGCACGCCGGCTCCTGGCCTACGATGCTATTTCCATAACGCTGCAACTTTGCACGTTAATAATAATTGCAGCATAATGAGCGTCGCGCCCAAAATTATAGCAAACAGAAGGCTAATAACAACAATGTACAGACACCAGCACATCAAGCTACTACAATCTGTAAAATTTCTGTAATAGATTTTCAACTTTATCGCTAAAACATATAGTTCAAAGTTGATTAGGAAAATTTTACAGTTTCGGGTAGCTTCATGTGCATTTTCTTCTTCGGTAGTCTGTATGAAAAAAATAACAAATCAAAACTTACGCTACCAAACAATCGTGAAGGATCGCTGCCATGTTTAGTTAGTCTCAGATTGTTTCTGTAGTGTTGTATCCATAGTAAGTAAAAAAAAACATATGTCTATGGTTGTATCTAATACCGATCCGCAGGAGAACCAAGGTAACCGACATAGCCCGAAGAATTGCCAAACTTAAGTGGCAATCGGCAGGGCACATTGCTCGCAGAACAGATGGCCGATGGGGCCGAAAGGTTCTGGAGTGGCGACCGCGTACCGGAAGACGTAGCGTTGGAAGGCCTCCCACAAGGTGGTCCGACTACCTTGTGACGGCCGCAGGAACCCGTTGGATGCGAGAAGCACATAACCGGTCGAAGTGGAGGTGCTTGGGGGAGGCCTATGTCCAGCAGTGGACGTCTTTCGGCTGAAATGATGATGATGTATCTAATACTCCACACCCCAATTTCGTAACACACTTTCAATTATAATGCAAAGGATTTTAAATAAAATTGTGTTTATAAATAACGCAATTAATGTTGTTGAATTGTCAAAATGAATGGCATTGGCATTGTAAGTGTGTAACACAATTACCCCGATCAGTAGTTTTAGCAAATTTATTAAGAAACCAATAATAATATGCCTTTCCGCCTTCTCAGGGTATTTTCACACTGTGTCTAATTATGGCCATATATTATTGTATCGGCTGGGATATGTCTCTATTTTCAAGTAAGCCTTCTGACCACATCTACTGTTTGGTTGCACAATGCTCTTCACAGGGTTTTGTCCGAAATAAACGAAATAATAATATCCTTATATCTTGATACTGACAGCTAAGGTCGTAAGTATAACTTTATCAAATTATGCTCAATATGAAGATTCCAAAATAATTCTAGCTAGGTATTTTTATGCAATTATTTTGCTGCAATTTAGATTTTGTTGTTCAGGCAGCATAGAGGATGTTCATTATTATATTCAGTAATGTCATGGACGATATATTTATTTGATTGTTATTAATCACTTCCAGAGCTTTATTTGTTACATTAGTTACATTGGTTTGTGGAAGAATTGAAGACGATACTGTCAGAATGTATAAGGTTAGGTCCATCGATCAGGTTAAGCTACGCTTGCCACGGTTGGTCTGTGGATGGGTGACCATCTTTACATATCGTGACCCCTCCGTGCCTCGGAAAGCACGTTAAGCCGTTGGTCCCGGCTGTCATTCCTCGATCTTTGACATTTGTTACGGGTAGTCAGAAACCCGAAAATCTGACAACCAGTCTTACCAAGGGGTATCGTATTACCCAGTAACTGGGTTGTGGAGGTCAGATAGGCAGTCGCTCCATGCAAAATACTGGTACTCAGCTGCATCCGGTTAGACTAGAAGCCGAAAGGCTGGGCAGATAATGATGGTGTTTAAATAGTATAGAGAGAATAAATAAACAAGCATGTGTAATTTTGTGAAAATCCAGTTTCATTGCTCTTTTTAAGAGCCTGAATTATCTTAGAGGCAGCATTGTATGTTGACTAATGACTAACTCGTCTAGGTTTTCTTGAGTAGCTTTTAACAAAGTTTCCCAATAACGAACGTACTACGATCAACTAACTATTGGCAATTTCCCATTAGACTCATTACCTTATCTGTCATTGAATAACCAATATTTAGCAGTTATACAAATACAGAATGGTATCCTGCCAAGATATTGAACGAGCTGCCGTCGACACCATGAGCTGCCTCACTGCCAAGCCCAATATAACAAGCTACATAAACCAATCGTAAAGCGGAAGAGAATCTCATAAAACGCACAATTTATTCTTCACCAGTTAATATTTGGCCGTAAATTAAGCCCTGGCCTCATTGTAAACGGAGGAACATGATAATGGCGGTGTCAAATAAATTATAATACTACACAATTGATTTTAATTTGACATTCAATATCTCAGCTTTTTACAGTGACGTTATTATGGTAGTCACTTGTCAGGATTTCAGAGGGTTAAAATACTTAGATGCGGTCGTGTTTTTACCAAAAGAATCTCTGTCAAAAGAGAGGTCTGTGTCCTGTGTCCCAGCAGTGGGAACATCTTTGTATTCAGTCTTGTGTATTTATAACATCTTCTGGTAATTTCGTTTATCTGGTAACGGCGATCTTACATGTGAGTACATCATCAAATCTATCCATTCTACGCGAAAATTAGTTCGTAAGCTGAACACGTTTTTGGCTAACCTCCCGAACGATTGCTTTCCGATTCCGACTTGTTTGTCTACCCAGAACTATCTACAACATAATAATATAGGCAGGGAAGCCTGTGTTGCAGATAGTTCTATAAACATAAAACAGACGGCTATATAAGTCTCCTCCTCCAAAATCCATTAGCTAACAATCCATGTCGTTATAATCAGTAAAAGTCAGACAGATCTCTACAGTTTAGACTCCCAGACGAAGGTATCCTTGAGTAATTGTCTTCCCAGATAGTGGCAAACCTACATTCAGACTAGATACATTGTAATTAAATAGCGTGGCGCGTCGCTGCTGCAGAGGGTCCGGGGCAGCTCTAACAGTCTCCTGAATACAATACATTGTTTGAAAATTATATTTACATTATTAAGCAATTAATAATACTCGTAATATTGAATTGCTACTTAGCCCTCTTCCTCTCTCCTAATTTTTGCTGTGCCCGACAGGGTCCATATTGGTCATTTACTTTGTAATACCATCTATGTAATACATATCCACTCACATGTACGCTTCCCGATGGAATGCAATAAAGAATTGAGTATTGAGTATTGAATGTCATTGCAGGGAAATTTGATTGCCCGCTCGTCCGTTAGTTGTCCAACCTGCATGTGTGCTAACAGAGTTTTTATGTTTTTTTTTTATGTTTTACTAACAAATTATGGATTTATAATTCTGAAATAAAATGATTATTATTATTATTAAATTGACACCGACGGCACCACAGTCTTCACATGATCACATGACACATCACCCCTTCTGGCACACATTCAGCTCAGCCAACAGTTGGCTTTACTCAAGTGTCCAGCAGACCTAGAGGTCGCCGTGAACAAACATTGGTGAATTGAAATTGATTAAAGCGCCAACATTGCTCAGGTGGCCAACGTTTGTACATATGACAGATGTTTTTCTTCGCGGGTTAGTCATGGCTTTTTGTGTGGTAGGAAGGAATGTGGAACCGTGGTGATGATAAGCAGAGAAATGATATCATTGTAGGCTTGTGTTTGGCCAGACTGGCAGTGCGGGCGCGGTGAGCGGCGCGGGCTGCTCGGCGCGGGGAGCGCGCGGGCAACTCATGCCATGCCTCGTTCATACAAGTGGCCGCAGTGGGTGCGCGGCGCGGACGCGGGCGGCCGGGGCAGGGGTTCTCTAACTCGTTCAAGCTTTTTTCTATTAAACATAAGTCTTCTTCATCCATATTATATTTTGACAAACACTGGACACGACAACACGCAGAACGCAGCCGCGCTCCAGTGCGGACAGGCAGCACGCGCGCGTTCCCGCACCCGCGCCCGTGCCCCAGTCTGGCCAAACACGGTTGAAAGCCGTCAAAAGGCACCTGACGTTCTAGTACAATGACAGATTTTTCCTCACTTGCCCGTTCTCCACCATAGAGATCTACGGTTTCGTACGATCAACTAGCTTCAACTTTCTAACCATAGTGACTGAGCGACTCCTTGACGGTACAAAAGACGATACAATTTGACTTTGACTCAAGCGTTTTAATATAAGGCAAAGACTACAATATGATGCTGATATAAGGTACAAAACCGGAATATGTTCGTAAAAATAAATTGAACATAAACATTTTTCAGTTTACACAGATGTGAAAACACAATTTTCCGAGGACAGCTGTGACATAATAACTCAAAAATGTTAAAATTCCACTTACCTCAAACTGCAATAATATTCCTACATAAAATAAGTATTTTCTATGTAAAGTACACGATGTGCTCAGGTGGGTACATAACATTAATTACACGTAAGTACACAAAGAAGACAAGTGTTCCGTACTGTCGGTGGCTCCTTTGTTGTCACCAGCCTTGCCTTGGTGACTCAGAGGAAATGCAGCGCAGGCGCTGAGCGGCATTGTTTTACTTGAAATGCATAAAATATTGCTGTGGGTGAATCAGAATGTTATTATAATTTACTTTTGTTTTGTACGCTATATTCGTGGGTGACTGACCTGACCAACAATTAGCTTGATTAACGATTACCCAATTTAATCTTGCAGTAGTTTTTCAGGTTTCTTTAGCTTCTGATTGATATCGACATCATGGGTATGACAACTTGGACTATTTGTTAGAGAAAGCAAAGACCGTTGGAGACCCTTCTCGCAGGCTGATGAAACCCTTTTTCATTGACGTTTATTCATTTGGTTGGGACATATTTATTTAGTTTTCCTGAAGAAGGTTGGCAAATATGCCAACAGCTCGCCTGATTGAAAGTGGTGACTAACACTTTTATACGAAGGCTTTTGCCGAAGCGCTGACAGCCGAAGTTTGCTTAAATTACAGCTTCATGAGACATATATTTCTAATTAGAAACAGATGTCTCATGAAGCTGTAATTTCCAAGGCACCTTTAACCATGATGCCCATCAAACCGATACAGCAATGCTGCATCTTCTCAGCGGCAGCGTGTCTATAGCAAAAATAACACGAAATTCAGCAACGCGAATACAGTTTGCTGACGCAGCCATTAGGTCCTCTCGTGTGCAGGTGACAGGGCATGCGGCGAAAGATGGAATGTGAGCCATTGTCTGTGGAGAAACCTCGCCGCGCCGGCGGTCTGACCCGTCCATGAATCCCCACTTGTGGAGGTAATCCTTGCAGCGGCTTTCATAGTTACGAAGTCAAGGCTTTTCAAGTTGACCACGGTAACTTGTGCCCAGATGAGAGGCTCTCTGATGGTGGCAGCTCTTGCTAAAGATTGCATCTTGTGACGGGATTGCCTTCGGCTGGACTGACGCACCCAAGACAACATTTGCAGCTTTTAAGTCTCTGCATTGTGCTGCTAAGCGGTACCTAGTAATTGGTAATCTTGTAGTATGTTTTTATAAGCCCTTTTTCAAGTAGATAATTCTGCAACTTTTCGTATGCAACAATTCGTATTCTTTCTAACATAGAGACGTAAACGCAGCACATAGGATATTCATGGCAACACAATTGAAATCTATTTCTTACGCACTGTTAATCGCTCTGACCTATTTTGCTGTATCGGGCGTCAATTGCGTGTTAGTACAGACATATGGCAATAGACTTTTGGAGGCCATTGTTTTCTACTAAAAAATAATAAAATATTAAGTACTTGCTGTTTTAGATTATTTAGCATCATGATTAGAGGGGCTCGTGGCTGAATGATAACAGCCGCGCGGGTCGATCGAAGGTTAAGCTACGCTTGTCACGGCTGGTTCGTGGATGGGTGACCATCCATTACATATAGAGGCCCCTCCGTGCCTCGGAAATTACGTTAAGCCGTTGGTCCCGGCTGTCATTCGTAGATCTTTGCCAGTCGTTACGGTTAGTCAGAAGCCCAAAAGTCTGACCACCAGTCTTACCAAAGGGTAGGATTGTGGAGGTCAGATAGGCAATGGCTTCAGCTGCATCCGGTAAGACTGGAAGCCGACCCCAACATAGTTGGGAAAAGGCTAGGCAGATTGATTATGATTAGCACTTAGCACTTAACTAGTTTCCATCTCACTAAGACAAAATTTGATATACAGATACTATATGCTATAAGAGCGGGTTTTCTCCTTGTCTTGTCACTATGGCAAACGAAGTAATTAGGTACCTACCACTCGTTCGCAGTCTAAGAATTTCCTTAGGATTGATTGATTTCCTTTAACATAATAATATTATAAACTTCAAAAAGGAAAGTGACGTCTTCTTCCAAAAAAAGAGGTAAAATTAAGTACTTGATTAGCGGATCGAAAACTTGGAAGCAACTTGATTAAAAGAGTTTAATTTTGTAAAAACGGGTGACTCAGTAGATGAGTTGAGCTGCAAGTTAAATTAATTAATTACTCAAAGAAACAGGAGAATATAAAGTTTTCAGAATAAACTCGAATTAACGCTGCAACAATAGAACTTTAAGATCAATTAATTTTAGGTTTTCAGTTCAATTGAAAAAAAAAGATACGAGTTACTGCAAAATTCAATGGTTAAATTGATTTAAATTAGTTAGAGGTAAATTTATAAGAAGGCTAAGCTACTTAATTGCCATAAGTGCTTAACTGTGTAATGTATCCACAGTCTGTCAACTTTAATAGATTTTGAACTTTATCTCTGAATTATAAGGTTCAAAGTTGATTGGGAAAATTTGACAGTTTCGGGTAGCTTGCTGTGCTGGCGTCTGTACCTATTTAAATGGAAAGTTTTTTTACCAACGTCTAAAAATTACTTACAGGCTGAATCTTGTTGATACCACCAACAGAAGCTCCAATAACAACAAATTTACAGTTACCTACATGATAGTTGTCACAATTTCTCCATATGCAAATCCTAACAGTATTCTTATACAACAACATCCATTTAACAGTTAAATGCCCATTATGAAGAACAGACTCTATTACACAACAGTACCTTAGGCCTCAGTCGACACGTAATGAAGCACATGTGCCTAAAACCGGTCCAATCCAGTTCTATCAACCTCTATCAACCTACTTTATTATCTTCCTTTTTGCAAATCGCTCGCACTATCAAACTATTGCCTGCAACCAAATAGAAGCCTTATTTTTTGCATCAAAAAGTTTAATATTAAATGCGTTCTTTGGTAACGTTAGGATGTTTCGGGTTTAGAGATTAATCTATTCAAATAATATTTTAGTTCTTGTGATAATATAAATTCAGTATGGAGGTCGAGTCAGTTCGCTGTTATCTCGTATGTAGTCTGTTTATTGTTTTATTATTTATTTAATGTAAATAGTGAGTTTGAGAGCTCATCTTGACCAGCCTTGGCATGTTTACCATGCTTTTTATCAAAAATTCGCTATGATATAACACGCGGATACGATTCGCTTGGATTTGGTAACAAATCGATTGAGGAAGGAATAATAGCAATTTATCAATTCGAAATCCTTCTAAGATTAAATGAAAGAAAGCGGAAGAAACCGTGAGCTCCCCGTAGTTAATTTGACAAACATCCATCCATCTCACCAGATCAATCTCAAAAGTATGTCCACCCATTCGCTGTTTCTGAGCTACCCACGGAAGAGATAAATAAGGTTCCGCGGAGCTACCCATCGAGATCTAAGGATGCTGGTAAAATAGAAAATCGATTACCAAAATGGTTTTATCTTTACCTAGTTGTATGTAATTTCTTCTAGGGTACAATTAATTTTGTTTGTGGTACTAGCACTGAAGCACAAGTTTGAATTTCAGTAAATAAGCTCTAATATTCAATGGAAAGTCTGTAAGGCTCATAGGAAATTGCGGGTTTAAAAATCTCGATGCGAAATTATATTTCATAGCCCGAAAGTCAACTATTCTTACCAAGGGGTATCGTGTTACACAGTAACTGGGTTGTGGAAGTCAGATAGATAGGCAGTCGCTCCAAGTAAAATACTGGTATCCGGTTAGACTGGAAGCCGACCCCAACATAGTTGGGAAAAGGCAGATTAATTAAAATAAAATACTTACATAAAACATGTCACAAAGAAAAAACACAAAAAATAACTTGGAAGAAAATATACCGAGGTCGACCCAGAAAGAGATGGCGAGATGACCTGGCGCCAAAGACTATATATTTCTCTTTGCCCTGGAAGGATTTGAGGGCCTTTGCCCAGCACTGGGACAGAATAGGCTACCAAAAAGAAATTATTCCCGTAGGTAGGAAAATATTTTTGGTCATTTGTATTATTGGTCATGACCAAAAATATTTTCATTGAAACAAAATCGACTGAAATAATTCAAAGCAGAATTTCCTACAATACAATACCGTATGTACCAAAATTGTACAAATATGGAAGTATGACGTCACAAACGACTTTGAAAACGAACAAACACACCTGTAACCTAAATTGGGTAATTTTGCGTTAATTTCACACTCGGGTAAGATGGCTCAGAGACCTTGCTGTCTCTTGGCAACAAGCCTGTGGATCGACTTTTATTAATTTATACTACAAATCAAGCATAAAACATTTTAGGATTTTATGAACTTTGACGTGTTCGAAACACAATACTGCGCTCCAAATAAATATAGTTGGGCAGCCTTTTAAACCACGTCAGCCTTGGCTCAAAAGGCTGCCAAACTTAAATGGAATTGGGCAGGACATGCCTACCGCATGCCGGACAAAATGTAGGCCCTATAGCACAGAATTGGTGCCCTGAGACAATGAGGAAGGTCACGTAGGAGATGGCAGGAAAAGATGGAAGGAGTAGAGGGAGGCACTCGCCCTGGAGACAGCGTAGGCTAGTAAAAAATGACTTTGACGTGAGAACGATTAATTACCTCCACCAGTCCGACGTTGCTCGATGTTGATCATGTGCTGTCTTATACTGATACACTTATACTTGTTGAGTTTTCTTTCGGTTCTCAATCGCCTCCGAAAGTTAACTTATAGGTGAAAGGAACGCATGTACCTATTGCACTTTTGCTGACAGGATATTTCAAGGCCTATAATCACACTAATATTATAAAGGCGAAAGTGTGTGTGTGTGTGTGTTGGGGTGTATTTATATGTTTGTTACTTCTTCACGCTCAAACGGCTGGACCAATTTTGATAATATTTTGTATGGAGGTAGCTGACACCCTGGATTAACGTATAGGTAGGGTAATTTTTATCCCGATATTCCCACGGGATCAACATTTACGCGGGTGAAACCGCGGGCCGCAGCTAGTTGATTCCATAAAATTCAAAGACCCATAGCTATCGATCATATATTTCGATATCGAACTCAAAAGTTTTTCAAAATACCCCTCAAATGTCATGATATCCCTCCCCCTGGCCTACCATGAGCAACTGGACAACTGATAGACTTACCAAGCTTTAATTCTCAATACTAGTCTTTACTTCCCTGCATGGCAACAACATTTTATTTATACATACTTTGTATATATATGGATGCGACCTCGAAGTGATGACGTATCTTAGCCTCTGATTATATTTTAGTGCTTGCCTAACGTTAGCAACACATACCCAGGTATACCTATACATAGAGACACTTTTTATTTTCCTGGTTTAGTTTTGACAACAAGGCCGATGGTCCATGTGATTAAATGTGGTTATAATACCCGCCTATTACTGCCCCACTGCTGGGCAAAGACCTCTTATCATACAGAGAAGACACGAGCATTGATCACCACGCGTGCTCTAGACGGGTTGGCGATTTCAGCATCATCATCATTTCAGTCGAAAGACGTCCACTGCTGGACATAGGCCTCCCCCAAACACCTCCACTTCGACCGGTTCTGTGCTTCCCGCATCCAAGGGGTTCCTGCGGCCTTCACAAGGTGGTCGGACATTGATTTCAGACATTACATTAATATCCTAACTAATATTATAAATGCGAAAGTAAGTTTGTAGGTTTGTTACCTTTTCACGCCTAAACCACTGAACCGATCATCCTGAAATTTTGCATATACGTTGTCAGGTGTACAGTAACGGACATAGGGTACCTTTCATCTCGAAAAAAAGTGCTGTTCCCGAGGAAAACCACAATAACTTTATTATGATGATAGATGGCGCCACGTGTCTTTTTGAAAAACAGGACGTCTGTCGGGTCAGCTAGTATTATTATAAGTGCAGGTTTTCTCACGATTTTTTACTGAACCGATGTCAGCCATTTTTTTTTTCAGATATACGTATTTTCTTTCTTTTAATGTCCAAGATAAACTCAGAAAGTAGTAGGTATACATGAACTGAAAAAGTCACGTGCACGTACTTGATCGAATTTGAAACCACAACCTCGTAAAAGTGGTTACTACCACTTAACACCACTGGAACAGCGAAAGATTGGCCAATGTGTTACTTCACTATCACTTTGATAAGTTAAACGTGATGTTCCTGAAATTTCATGATTATTAGTGTAAAGTGCCTTGCAGTAAGTTGTGGAGAAGTGGTAGGCTGACTTGATTGATTGAAGGTGCTTCGTGTGGTAAAGTGTGGTGGACGTGGCATAGTATGAGAGAGAAGCCTGTCTAGTTGTGGGCTTCTATAGGATAAGTTAATTAATATAAGTTAAAGTTAACTCGTTTTGCCTTCATTTTATGTATTTGTTGTGGTTGAATGTAGCTATACATTGCTTAAAATTGACTTTTAGGCTGCCAACCCACCAGAGATGAGCGAGGATGCGTAGCGAGGCATGTGCGTGAAACCAACCAGTTATCATCGCTTCATGTTTATAGCTTGGAACTAAGTTAGCGTTGGTATTGGTTAGTTTCACACACATCCCTCGCTACGCATCCTCGCTCATCTCTAGTGGAAAGGCAGCCTTATGCTTGTTAACTTTCTAGAAAGCCTAAAAACGCTGTTTTAGGCCTGTTATAATTTGTTATAAACTTATGACCTATAACTTAACAAAAATCAAGTTGCATCCGTCCGATGTGTAGGCCTTTTCAAATGGTGCATTATTGACTGAGGTTGTCCATTCAAACACTCGCATAAATATTACGATAAATTGTTGTTCTTCTTGAATTTTCTCAAATGTTGAGATAACACCACATCCCTTGAGCATCTCAGTCCAACATAGGACAACTACAAACTTTACCAAACAAAGTCAAGCAAACAAGATGAAACTAAGATGCATGTACACACAGCATAGGTCACAGATGACCACGACATACGGCCACATACAGCTGTACGCTATTGTGGCCGTCGACTCGACCGGCCAGTTCTGGAGAAAGTTGCCGCAAAACAAATGGACGGCCCAAAAGGAGACAAACTTGACGGAAATAGATTAGGGTGACAATGTGGTGGAAGGATGTGGGGGATACAATTAATCTTATTTATTTTGTTTTTATTTTGTAACTATAATATTTACATAATTTATGCTAATACCTATTTAAAATAATAATAATATGTACATTTATATGAAAAAAATAAGCAAAATGATCATAGGGCATCAAAAAATTCGTCCGCATCGCTGTCAACAGGAACAGTGCCCAAAAAGCTGGCAGCATTGCCACGTTGTATGGCAATGCTAATTCTTTGGCCAAGAAATAGGCCAGCCCTCTGGTCACGTGAAGAGTCGACTAAACGCTGGGCGATATCTCGAAAAACCAAGTGGGCACTCGGACCCCATGGCCCTAGTGTTTCAACCCCAAACGGCTCGAACATATAACTCCCAAACAGGTTGGAATATTTTCGCCGTTTGAGGTTTTCTGCACCTGCAGCAGCCGCCCCAGCACAGCCCACCGTGCTAGGAAGATGGGATGGCGCAAGAGTGTCGACACATGTTGCATCCCACACCAAAGGTCTGCCTAACTTCCAGGGCATTATGGTCATTCCGTCTGGTCTCTTCCCATCGTCGCGTGCCAGGCCGTTGGGTTCTAAAACAGCTGGCACCCCGGCGGTGACAAGAGCACGGCGGATGATGTCATTAATGCTCGCGTGCCGTGCTATCCGGCCTGCGCTCCTACTACAAGATAGGCCATGGTGCCCGAGGCAGTCGACAGCTTCACCGCACTGACAGCGATGCGGAGCCCCGCAAGGAGCGCCCAAACGCAGACAGGTAGCGTGCCGGAAGGTGGTGTCACCCAGCATAGTGCCTATGTTGGGTGACGGGAGTGCTTGAAGCCAGAGACCCGACTCCCACTCACCCACAGCCAGCAGGCGGGCACGCTCAGCAGAATTGGTGGACGTATTAATAAGATTATTCCGTACCAACCTGCAGAGCGGCTCATCCCACTGTCTCTGGGAAGATGGGTTTACGGGCCGATCTGTATCCGGGCAAGCCGCTTTCCAGGCGTTCACCGCGTCGGTCAAGCACGGCACTTCAGAGTTAACTAGGCAAGGGGCTAAAATTTTCCCGGTCAACTTTTCAGTGCTGTGGACAGAAGACAGGAACTAGTAAGCTAATACTGGTAATTTTGCGGACGCCGAGGCCACCAAAACGGATGGGTAGTGTGGCTTGAAGCCACGCTCGGTCGTCCAAGGCCACATTTAGAATGGACGTTAGCGTGCTGCGAATAATTTGGTCAATTTTGTCCAAGAGGTGTGGTTGCTTCCATAACGACGTTTTTTTGACGTTCAAAAGTGCCTTTAATGTGCCTATTTGAAATAAATGATTTGACTTTGACTTTGACTTTGAAAGGGGAAGAGCGTAGAAAATACATAAAAGGGCCAAATAATTAATTAATTAATTTTATTTGAAGTAAATACACATGACATACAAGTTTGACAAAGTTAAAGCAGCACCAACTAAAAAAACCGGTTAAGTGCGAGTCGGAATCGCACAACGAGGGTTTCGTACAGTAGGTATGTAAATAAAATAAAATCACGGGATTTTTTTTGTGTAACTACAAATTTACGATTTTCGGATTTTTTCCTTTACTTGTGCTACATGACCTTGCTTTTGCCAAATTTTTGCCCTATAAATCTTGATTCCCTTGAAAATGTCGAAATATAGGTACGTTTTTTTCGCCAAAAACGGCCGTATCCTTTTTTGCGTTAACTTAGAAGTTTGATTTTTTCACAGCTAAAGGGACTGTAAACCTGAGTATATAATTTTAATTTCAACTCGAGACCTCTATGCGTTCCAGAGATCAAAGAGAAGATCAAAGGGTCTTGACAGACAGACAGACGGACAACAAAGTGATCCTATAAATAAGGGTTTTGTTTTTTCTTTTCGAGCTACGGAACCCTAAAAAGAACAACAGCTGCTAATGTTCAAAAAGCATTGTTATGGTGAAAATGCTACCACTGTGCACTGAAGGTACACCATCTCAACAATTGCTGTAGTCTGTAGTGAAGAGATAGTGTATCAGTCTACATATCTGGCTAATCAGACAACTACATCACAAGAATTTACAATCCTCTACATAATCCTTTCGCTTTCATATATTCATGAATCTTTCAAGACATGCGCTCTGGTTACGTTGTATGCACCATTTTACAAACTATGTACTTCCCATTACTATTAGGACCATATTTGTCAGTTTTTTTTAATGGCTTCTTGCAGGTCAACCTAGGAAGTAGTCGGCTTTCTGGTGCGAAGGTGATGGGGAGTACTCCCCAGAGGAGGATCCGGTGACGGACAGCCGCGGCGGGCTCACGGATGAGTGCTATGAGTGCCCGTGTTCCCGCCGTAAGCGGCAGAGGACGACACCGTGGAGTTTTAGTGGGTCAGAGTCCCACATAACTGCACTATCTCCCTGTGGTGTGCAGAATGCATGAGCATTTCTCCACGTTAAAAAAACCGCTTAACCGATTTAGCCTGTGGGTGCCACAATAAATTAAAGCCTCCAACCAGCGCTTAAAAAACTTAAAAATTAACCGACTGCACACTAAGGGCACATAGGCACTAAGGGCACCTAGGCACTAAGGGCACATAGGCACTAAGGGCACCTAGGCACTAAGGGTACGGGTCTCCGCTTAGTTTTAGGGCGTCGCTGGGGGAGGGCAGCAAGGGACAGGCTGGATCGGATTATCCATATTTGTTATTTTCAGTAAGTAATATCATCTATACTAGAGTCAAGAGCAAACCCAATTCAAATAAAAAAAAAAAAAAAAAAAAAATACTTACCATTATGTTTTACAAAGAACAAGGTGAAAAATATTAGCTGTTTTACACAAATATTGAATGCAATTAAGTATCTTCTTATCAGACTGATACAGTTTACATAACGTATTGCTCGAAAATGTAAACTGACATTAATTTGCTACTATTTGTTATTTATATAACATACGGAAATACATGCCTCAAGGATACAGGAAAATTGTATTGTAGGTAAACACTTTTCGTTTTCATTACCGTTTTCCTTTCTTCGTTCAATTTTGCAAAAATGTCACATTCTTTATCAACTTATTGGCTTGTTTATTTCTATGATATTTTTGTTATAAGGCTCTATGCAGACTTAGGTATAACAATTTCAAAACTGTTTTTTTTCTCTCAACATAACATTATTTTGTTCCCGAGGCTGTGCTTGCAGTGCGAACCACCAAGCCAGAAAAAAATCAAGTTTCACCCGTGGGAGGCACGGGTGAAACTTGATATTTTTCTGGCTCATCAATCACGACGAAAACAGTACCTGCAATGTGTGACGGAAGATGATTTCTTCCACGGACTAAGAACGTAGTAAGTGCTATAAGCTTATCATCGTAATAAAACCACAAATAAAAGGAATAAAAAAAAATGCTTACACAATTTTTGTCGTCTTGTGCTAATACATTAATCATCAAATTTTTATTCTAGTAGTCATAAGCATATTATGTACAAATCGAAAAGTCGTGAAATTTGGAGGTAACTTCGTGATGTTTTTTATCTAGAAAATTTTATCTTTTTGTGTTTCTGTGACACAATAAGTGTGGAAATATCATGTAGTTACTCATGTTATTTTTATTTTATACCTAAGTCTTATCAATTTCATGAAAAATCATATTGAAGTTAGGCTATTTTGGTTTCTACCGGCCCTTAAGACTGTTTCGTCGAGGTCTGACTGCATGGTTACAGTATTCACTATCAGTTGTTAGTCACGTCAGATAGAGCGATGTCTCCATTCCGCTTCCAAGCAAATACCAACTTGTAGACATGCACACACACACACACACACACACCCCTTCTAAGCAAACACTGACTTATGCACACACACTAAAATAAGAGTGCAGTCTGTTTGTAACTACCTAGATACGTAACGCGTGTCGAAGTGACAAAATGTATGCCATCAAAAACATAACTTGTAAAAAAAGCCAAGTCTCGCAACTCAGTTCTTCTACCGTAAAAAGTTGTGAGATCCATGAAATACCAAGTCGGTTAATTTATTCACTCCCTACTTAAGGAACCTTCTGTCTTAAGTTATTACATAATTAGCTAACCTAACAACATCTTGTAGTGACCATCAATATTAAAAATCTTCTATGTTTTAAATAAATAAATTGACTTGGCAATCGCACTGTGAGATACATTGTGTTTTCATGCGATGGCGATGGCCAAGTCAATTTATTTATTTAAAACATAGAAGATTTTTAATATTGATGGTCACTACAAGATGTTGTTAGGTTAGCTAATTATGTAATAACTTAAGACAGAAGGTTCCTTAAGTAGGGAGTGAATAAATTAACCGACTTGGTATTTCATGGATCTCACAACTTTTTACGGTAGAAGAACTGAGTTGCGAGACTTGGCTTTTTTTACAAGTTATGTTTTTGATGGCATCTCACTTCTTTTTGTAGATAGTCCTACTTTTTTTCCTTTCCGGTATCATTTTAACTTTTTATTTTTAACATAATCCGTTGACCATTTTACAAGTTACCTTTGAACATAATTATATCTAGGTACCTATCTACACCTATTATTCCATTATATTATATACTAGCTTCCGCCCGCTTCTTCGCTCGATAAAAAAACTACCGCAAGTCCTTCCCCGGGATGCAATCTATCTCTCTGCCAAATTTTATCGAAATCCGTTCAGTGGTTTAGGCGTGAAAAGGTAACATACAGACAGACAGACAGAGTTACTTTCGAATTTATAACATTAATATGGATAATTGTTATTTTCCTCGCTAGAGAGCTCCGAATAAACGCGTGCGATCGCTGCTAATCTTAAAGTGCTAATAGGGCGAAGCGCGTTTTTGTTTTTTGACTATGGCATCTCGTAGTTGACCTTATTCTTCTTCTTAGCGTGTCGATAGCAATCTAAAGGGACTTGGCCCAGAATTCGGCTACTTGTTTGGCGCCTTCACCAGCGTCCATCAGTTCCTGTAACGTGCAGCTGACAGGAAACGCAGGACACGATATTAAGTGTCCCATCGTTCGTGGGACAGCACCACATTTACACTCCAAGGCGGAGTCGTCTATGAATCTCCGCCTGAACAGGTTTTCCTTGCTTCGGCCAACCTGGGTCCGGAGCCTGTTTAAAGACTTCCAGGTTACCCAAGGTAACTCATGTCCAGGTGGGAGGTCTTCAGCAGGTGGGAGGTCTTCAGCGGGTGGGACGAACGGTTTGGGTAAGGAAGCACTGTCTCGCCACAGCTTCAGTCTCTCTTGTGATGGTTCGCCAGTGAGTGGGACGACGCACTTTAAAAAACTGTTTCGACTTTTCAGCCTTTGTGGCACAAGGATGTTGTTGTGTGTCGGAGACCATTTGGCTCTTTCGCTGGAGCTTGCCACCGCTCTGCAAAGCACTGGTGGCGCTATTCCTGCTAGTGGATACAGCATTGGTACCGGGGTTGGTTTTAGGCAGCCAGTGATGATCCGGAACGTTTCATTCAAAGCTGTATCCACCAGCTTTGCATGGGCAGAACGGCTCCACACGGGGCACGCGAATTCTCCTGCAGAAAAAGATAGCGCCAGTCCAGTAGTCCGCATAACTTCAGGCGAAGCACCTCATTTCGATGAGACCAGTCGACGAAGAAGACTGTTGCGAGTGTGCACCTTCTGCTTGATATTTTTGCAGTTTTTGCTGAATGTTAAAGACCTGTCCAGGGTAATACCAAGATATTTAGGGGAGTTGCTGAGCTCGAGGTACACCCCACTCCAAACGATGAGAGGTCGTGACTACTTAACCGTACTATCCTGTCGTTGCCATAGGTAAACTCACCAGCGCAACCGCTATGTCCCTACATTTTAAATCTGTAATATCTTCAAAAATATTCATTTAAATTACATGCTTCAAAGGGCCATTTGAGGTACTTAATTGGATATAGATTAATGCTGTATTGCTTAAAATCGCTTCGTAAACAAGCCACTATTTCTCGTAAAAAGTAAAGGATAAAAAATGGTTATTGTGGGTTATGCCTAACAGATAGACATATACCATCGCGGACTTTTTTGTAGACCTTTTTAAGGTGTGCAATACTGTAGTACATTATTTTGATCTATCTCGTAGGGTTCAGCTAGCTTTTGCAATATAAGCGCAAGAAAATCTGTTTATTTACGACATCACATTAGAAACCTCTAAAATTATCAGTGTTTCTCTACTATATTATGCATTTATTATATAAATAAACCTTCCTTTTGAATCATTCTATCTATTAAAAAAAACTGCATCAAAATCCGTTGCGCAGTTTTAAAGATCTAAGCATCCATAGGGACAGACAGACAGCAGGAAGCGACTTTGTTCAGGTACACTGATTCATTAACTGCAAATGTAACTTTGTAATTCTATATATTTATATGGGATTACAAAGTTATTTATGCAGTTGGTGTATCTAGAAAACTGGAACGAAATTGCAAAATATTTTAGTTTTTCCTTGATTTATACACTAAACGCTAATTGTGTTCTAAATTTGAAGCTTCTATGTCTGCTAGAAGTGCCCTAGAATTTTGATGATCGGTCAGTCAGTCAGTCAGTCAGTGAGTGACAAAATTAAGAAACTTTGACTAGTTGTAATTCTTAAACTACTGGTTCAAATTGAATGAAATTTGAAATATACCGTGTTTATACAATACCTGCTTGATTACTGAAAATTCAGGTCTCTAGTTTTATCCACAACGAAGTTATAGGGGGTCGAAAATGGCTTGAACTGCTTCGAGAAAAGGATGGTACGGCCGTGCCGCTTTTTGCTCGACTTGGCGGGGGCACTGCCGTGCCCCCCGATGAGTTACCTATTGTGTGGAATATGGAGTAACTGAAAATGACGGGAAATGTGGTGTGCGAAGTTTAAAACGGCACGGTTGGCGCAGTGGTTAAGCGATTGACTGCTGCGCTGCGTGTCGCGGGTTCGATTCCCGCACGGAACAAATATTTGTATGACCTACAAGTAGATGTTCCGGGTCTGGTTGTTTGTGTACGTGAATTTAAATGTTTGTAAACGCACCCACAATACAGGAGAAATTCCTAGTGTGGGGCAACGTTTTTTTTTTAACAAAAAAAAAAAAAAAAAACGAGAAAAAAGTATAGCAGCCTTACTGGCTACAATAGTTAGAACTTTAGTTGTTGACATGGATGGTAAGATACCTAAAAATGTAATGTTTTGTTTCGAGCTCTCTCTTCCGTTCCGTTGTTCTAAGCAAGCCATATCCAAAAGTGTTGCAAAGCCTTTTTAGACTAATGTGTTCTAGTATCGTTGTATGCAAACGCCAGTTTTGCGTGAGAACCTGGTGATCTGTATTTCAGGGGTTTTCTGACACCTTTCAGTAATTTATGCATGAAAGATTAAACTGCTAGTTGTAATTAGTAACACTTATTACCGAGTTACAGAAAGTCAGTTAGTAATTCCTGAAAACCAGTTCCTTATTTACTATTAATATCACGATAATATACTCGTGTGATAATTGATAACTTCAACCTTGCAGTATTTTGCACCTAAAAAATATCTATTCTAAAATCAGCTTATCAATTTTCGCTGAAAACCAAAGCCTTTATTTCAGCCTAATGAGCTGATAACTATGACATTGACAAACATTAGCAAGTTACTTAGAAGGTGTTTTGTTCTTGTATGTTCCAGATACACACTCCAATTTTAAAGTAGCAGTGTTGCTATAAATAAAAAAATACTCGCATTTTATTGTCCCACTGCGCACTGCAGGGCGAAGGCCTCTCCTACAGTGTGATGTGCTAGGGAATAATTATAACATTAACTTCGACATGATAAGTTCTTCCATAGCTAAAGTACGTGTTTTGAACCATTTATTTCCTTTGAAATCTTTTCCAGATATCTTAATTTCTCTATCAAGATATCTATGGAGGAACAGCTTGAAGTCAAACCAGCCACCCAAGCACACGACAAATAGAAACGTGTCGACACAGCACTGTAACTTGTGACGCAACGCGTACGTGTCGCGTACGTTGTCTCTGACAGACAATGTGCGTCGCCTATTATGTCTGCATTTGCATAGGTTATGTTGTTGCTATGTTGTGTCGCAACACTTAACACATTAAAATTGCCTCCATGAGTGGCGAGTTATACATGTAAGTCAGCCCGACACCACATTATGTTGACTGACAAATATTGTTGCCAAGAGAGAAGACACGTACACACACGTACAGTATGTTGTACTTCGTTAAATATTATGTGTCGCGATACTTACTCGTCAGAATTTTTTTTAACGGTTCTCAGCCTACTAAATGGCAATAATTATAATAGACTAGCTTTCGCCCGCGACTTCGTCCGCGTGAAATTTCACCCTCCCCCCAGTCACCCTCTTAGGGGTGGAATTTCTAAAAACCCTTTCTTAGTGGATACCTACTCTTCACAAAGTACACACTCTCCAAATTTCATGTCTCAATTATACCAAGTTTCATCGTAATCGAACCGGTAGTTTTTGCGTGATGCCTGAACAAACAGACAGAACGACAGTTTTTTTTTTTTAAATCACCTTTTTGGGTTCGGTGTCGGTCTTGTAACACCCCCTGCCATTTATTTTTATGATATTTTCAATGTACAGAATTTTCACTTCTACAGATTTATTATAAGTATAGATTTGTACATGGAACCACTGCTATCGTACTGCTCGGAAAAAGATTTTCCTCTGCTATGTTAGGTAGGATCTATCTCTATAATGTTATGCCTCACCTCTTCTAGCGCAGTTTCTAGGCAACTTCAAATATAAACCCAACAAGGACGAGTCGACAAGGAGTCTGTCTATGACGACAATTTTGATATTCTCTAGGTATACACGTCTTGTTAAATGTACTTTCTTCCGGTCTCTGTAGCAATACACGCGCAATATACCTACTCATGTTATTCAATGTTTTTTATCTTGATTTCCACAAATATCGTAACAGAGCGGTCATATTCAAAGATATTCATTTATTCACACAACCATTCTGTTTTCTCGATCATGCGCTTGGAGCATGCCAGTCATCGCCGCCGCCAGTCTCATTGGCGACTGATATCTGTTATCACGACTACATTTGTTTGTGCATCTATTATCACGACAATTGGCGATACGGTATGTTGTCACATTATTTAGCAAATGTCATTAAAAAAAGGTAATAATAGCTGTTAAATTGCCATAAACAAACTCATCCGGGATTGAACTTGTGACATTCCGATATAAAAATTCTCAACCTATCACTCGATAGGTTATCACAACTTCTATTTTAGCCTTGTTTACTAGAAAAAATAACTGAAATCAACCTTCAAGTAAGTGTTCTACATACGTGTGCATACGCAAGCAGCAGCAGTGTCGAAGCCGAGCCTCGAACCTGCGACCCCATTGTATGCTAAGTGCGACTGAGTCACTGGTGCCGATACGCTGATAACAATATAGTGCAGACTCTACGTCGCCGCTGATAACGACCCTATTATTTTTAATAGAGCAAATAGAGACGGTGACACTTATTTTATATTAGCTTTATTAAGTGATTTTACATGGAATAATTTTATCGTTTTCCTTGGAAAATTAAAAAAAAATCCGAGTAGAAACTATTTACCTAATTCATTTTAGATGATAATTTATGTTAAAGAAAAGAATAAATAGAGGACCTCTGGCTACTTAATGTTTACTACAACAAGTGTCTGTAACATACCTACAACCTCGTTATTCACAAATTTATTTAAAAAAGAGGCCCTAGTAAAATCCAAGATAGCAGATGTAGAAAATTAAAAACTGTTACAAAACAAAGTGTGTTGCCGCCATGGACGTAATATATATATATATAGACGAAGTATATATATTACGTCCATGGACGTGTTGCCGCACGATGACTCACTTATGTACCACCTGATATTTTATATTACTATATAAGTACATAATGATATAACAAAAAAACATAATTAATTCATAGTATGAGTCTTAGCTGTCGAGCGGCTTTCGGTTAGCAACAACATTTCCATGTAGGTAATTATCTTTTCATGGTATCATTAATTATAATTATTGTGTTATATAACATGACGCATGTATTTTCTAAAGAGGTAAGTAGTAGGTATAGTTAGATGTGTTTTACACAAACATTTAGCCTGACTTCTTAGACGTTATTCGTTATTATTTTTGCGGTAAGGTCTACTAATTCTACTACACCACTTTGTACATAAAGGGTAGACATATATGCATCTACAATTTGCAGCTTAAGTAACAAGTCTCATGTAATAGGCCGCTAGCCGGGAAACCCAACAACACTGCCCGACCTGGGTGTCGAACCGAGTACCCTCACGCTCAGCAGTCGCACTTACGAGCACTAAGCCAACGAGCCTATGTACCTAGTGCATATTATTATCACAATAAGTTAGCCTTGGTTGAGTCCAGTTCGGTGAAGTACCTCAGTACACACCTACCTTGGTTGAGTCCAGTTCGGTGAAGTACCTCAGTACACACCTACCTTGGTTGAGTCCAGTTCGGTGAAGTACCTCAGTACACACCTACCTTGGTTGAGTCCAGTTCGGTGAAGTACCTCAGTACACACCTACCTTGGTTGAGTCCAGTTCGGTGAAGTACCTCAGTACACACCTACCTTGGTTGAGTCCAGTTCGGTGAAGTACCTCAGTACACACCTGTCTCCATCCAGATAAAAATGCTGCAATTTGATAGCCACGTGTAACGATTATCGAATTTCCGCCTCATTATGATTGTTTTTCAACTTTTTGGTTTCCTAGAACATTGTAACCACCTGTTAGCCCGTCGTTCTCGTTGGAACTGATTAAATACACTACTGATACTACTACTGATTGATTTTTTTGGGTCTGGCAGTTTGTGTATGTGAGTTTAAATGTTTTTAAACGCTCCCACAATACAGGAGAAATTCCTAGTGTGGGGCAACGTTTTTTATAAAAAAAAAAAAGAAAAAAAATAATTTTATAGAAATCAAAAGTCATTTATGCGAACTAACCTGAGAATCAGCACATTTTTAACGTCAAAATTACATAAGACAGTCCCTCAACACGGCCGCCCTTCACCACTTCAGGAAGTGCTTTAGCTGAGAAGACAACTCAACAAACTCCCCAGCATCACAGCTGTCCGGAATTTTACCAATTACACTGGGTGGCGTGTACCTATCTTCTAAAAAAAAACGATTTATTTCTAGGTTGTTATTGTGCTGCTAGAAATAAACGTTTTTTTTTTATAATAACATACTGCGATCAATGACCTGCCAAACGCGTACATAAAGCAGGTATCTACCTATTTATCATTCGACATTTATGCATTTGCCTAGTAACTGATGTGTGTATGTGAGTCACAGACTACGTGACTACTTCACCTACACTCCTGCCGATCATGTAAACGACTGACTATCAATCAAAGTTGTTTTTCACAACACTCTGACTTATTACTTAGACGAATAGAAATTCTCGACACTAAGTCTTGAATGTTAAAACTATGGGTACAACAAAAACAAAACTATGCAGAAGTTTCACTCCGTTTCATGCACGGATAGAAGAACTCTCCGAGCAAAGATGGCAACTAAAACCAAAAAAGAATCGCTGCTTTACGGAACTCCCCGATTTCCAAAAGCCAGATCAGTAAATGGTTCGATTCCCGCACGGAACAAATATTTGTATGACCTACAAGTAGTTGTTCCGGGTCTGGCTGTTTGTGTATGTGAGTTTAAATGTTTGTAAACGCACCCACGATACAGGAGAAATTCCTAGTGTGGAGCAAAGTTAAAAAAAAAAAAAAAAATGTGTAGTAAATTATATTATTACTAGCTGCGCCGCGCGGTTTCACCCGCGTAAATGTCGATCAAGTGGGAATATCGGGATAAAAGCCTATATGTTAATCCAGGGTGTCAGCTACCTCTATACAAAATTTTATCAAAATTGGTCCCGCCGTTTGAGCGTGAAGACGTAACAAACATATAAACACACCCCCACCCCCCCACACACACACACTCACAAACTTTCGCCTTTATAATATTAGTGTGATGCTTACAGTTATGATTGGTTAGTTACCTCAAGTCGGGTAAACAATAAATCAGTTTGCATGAGATTTGGCAACAAGTTACTTTGCTAGCTTTCGGGAACTAGCTTAGTCTAACTTAAAACTACTGGATTCGAAAATTATACTACTGACATTGAGTGCATCTATGACTGCATTGATTCGAGAAGTTTCTACAAGTGCAACGAATTTTCTTATCGCCCGATAACAGTGAAACTTTTGTTTTTCTCTACATTGTGTCTTATGTAAGAAAATTTTAATACTGACCTTGGGTCTCGACAAATACTTTCCATACAAACCAAACTAAATTTAACTTTATTGCTATTGATATAAAGTTGTTAACAATGGTAATTTCAACGTGGTATTTCGGTGTTATCGAATAATTGTGCATCAAAAAAACATGTTTACGCTACATCGGGTATGCTTACGTAACGCAATATTTTTTTAATTCATCCTTGAGATATGTTATCTGGAGTGAGTCAGTTCGCGCCTGGGTTCTATATTTGGGCAACTAATTCTGTTATTTTATTGTATAATTGTGTTTGTGGTGCCTCTTTTGGTAGATAGGGTAGATTTAATTGCTGTTTTCTGCTCAAAAATGCCTTAGTTATATCTCGGGGGTGATATTGTGATGCTAGATAAGGTTGGTTTTGATCTAGACACACACATACTTCCTAATTTAATAATCTAGTTGAAGAATCAACTCAGTGGGGGGGAGACATGCAAATCTAAATGTAACGATACCTGACATCTCTTCTGTGTCAGTGGTCGGCACGAGCTAGATGTAACGATACCTGGCATCTCTTCTGTGTCAGTGGTCGGCACGAGCTAGATGTAACGATACCTGGCATCTCTTCTGTGTCAGTGGTCGGCACGAGCTAGATGTAACGATACCTGGCATCTCTTCTATAGCAGTGGTCGGCACGAGCTAGATGTAACGATACCTGGCATCTCTTCTGTGTCAGTGGTCGGCACGAGCTAGATGTAACGATACCTGGCATCTCTTCTGTGTCAGTGGTCGGCACGAGCTAGATGTAACGATACCTGGCATCTCTTCTGTGTCAGTGGTCGGCACGAGCTAGATGTAACGATACCTGGCATCTCTTCTGTGTCAGTGGTCGGCACGAGCTAGATGTAACGATACCTGGCATCTCTTCTGTGTCAGTGGTCGGCACGAGCTAGATGTAACGATACCTGGCATCTCTTCTGTGTCAGTGGTCGGCACGAGCTAGATGTAACGATACCTGGCATCTCTTCTATAGCAGTGGTCGGCACGAGCTAGATGTAACGATACCTGGCATCTCTTCTGTGTCAGTGGTCGGCACGAGCTAGATGTAACGATACCTGGCATCTCTTCTGTGTCAGTGGTCGGCACGAGCTAGATGTAACGATACCTGGCATCTCTTCTGTGTCAGTGGTCGGCACGAGCTAGATGTAACGATACCTGGCATCTCTTCTGTGTCAGTGGTCGGCACGAGCTAGATGTAACGATACCTGGCATCTCTTCTGTGTCAGTGGTCGGCACGAGCTAGATGTAACGATACCTGGCATCTCTTCTGTGTCAGTGGTCGGCACGAGCTAGATGTAACGATACCTGGCATCTCTTCTGTGTCAGTGGTCAGCACGAGCTAGATGTAACGATACCTGGCATCTCTTCTATAGCAGTGGTCGGCACGAGCTAGATGTAACGATACCTGGCATCTCTTCTGTGTCAGTGGTCGGCACGAGCTAGATGTAACGATACCTGGCATCTCTTCTGTGTCAGTGGTCGGCACGAGCTAGATGTAACGATACCTGGCATCTCTTCTGTGTCAGTGGTCGGCACGAGCTAGATGTAACGATACCTGGCATCTCTTCTGTGTCAGTGGTCGGCACGAGCTAGATGTAACGATACCTGGCATCTCTTCTGTGTCAGTGGTCGGCACGAGCTAGATGTAACGATACCTGGCATCTCTTCTGTGTCAGTGGTCGGCACGAGCTAGATGTAACGATACCTGGCATCTCTTCTATAGCAGTGGTCGGCACGAGCTAGATGTAACGATACCTGGCATCTCTTCTATAGCAGTGGTCGGCACGAGCTAGATGTAACGATACCTGGCATCTCTTCTGTGTCAGTGGTCGGCACGAGCTAGATGAGAATTCATTATTCTGATCTCAGTCTCAATCTGTCAAAAATATCTCTAATTTCCTTACATTTTGACAAGTTTTTGACATTGATTGTCGCCGAGATGAGACTGCGACTAGATTTGGAACGTTTTTAATTACGGGAATTGTCGTTCAGTTCATATCGTGGCGATAGATAGGCTAGCCAGCAAGTTAGCGACTGGGCCCAAGATAAGCACACTTTACGAGGTATTCTACTTAGAGCACCAATTTCAACGGCACATGGCCGAACGGCACCTTTAGCTATACCACTAAACGCACCGAAATGAAAACATTCGTTGTTCGTGTGTTGTTCGTTCGTTTCGTTCTTTACGTTTCTTTAATTAAGATTAATTAAATTGTTATTTGCATGAGCAAATAACATTTAATTAATCTTGCAAAATTATTGATAATTCAATTTGATTGTACGAACCCTCCAATTATCTGCTTGGCTCGTAATATCCGGCAATATTAGCGAATGGTCGGCGCGGGCGGCTCGATATTGTATCATCGAAATGTGAACGTGCTCCGATGTGTGTCAGAGGTCGCACTTCCTCGAACATGGCGGCTGTGGACTACCCACCTTGTAAGGGTGTAGTTGATACAGGTGGGCACGACTTCAACTTATTAGTACTTACCTTAGGTAACTGTGAAAGGGATTTTGGTATTGTTTGAGTTCCAGGAATTGTGTTTCTAAACATCTTGTAGGTTTAATTAAAGATTCGCTTTCATGCATCGATCTGATTGGTTGTGGCAATAACACCAGTACCCTAATTGCGTAAGATACTTTCAATCACAATCCGAAAGATTTTGAAGGAAATTGCTAATGCATTGCTTCATTGTTTGAAAAATACGTCTGTTCCACTACTTACATAACGCAATTAATGTTGTTAAACTGTCAAAATTACAGCCATTGTAAGCATGACACGCAATTACCCCGTAGGTTATGGAGTTCAAAATTTACTATTATTTTTACCAAAATGCACCCCTAAAGTTTTTCTTCAATGTCTGGTTCAAGGTAAAGAACTAGGTAAAGAACAAGGTAAAGAAAAAAATAGAGGCTAGACCCGAACTTAATAATCAGAAACCGTCCTCAAGATGCCTTTCTAGGACTATTAGGACTACACTACAAATAGGCACTTTTTATGTTATCTTGGACACAAACGGGGAAAGATAACAATGCCTCCAGGTCCACCTATTCATAGCAGGGTCACGCGTTGTTCATCGTTATCACCAGTCCGTTATCAGTAATAATGACCAAAGCGGTTGAGCACCCGCAATCAGTAGGCTCTGCCAAAATGAGGGTAATACACACATAGGTACACGAGTACCTGCCTACAAAGTACACACAAATATAATTATAGTCTTATCATTGTGCCTACCTCCATTAAGAATATAGGATCGTCGTTAGCTATGTGTGTCAGCTTATCGACTACCTATTAACGTCTAATAACGACCACTTGTTAAATGTGGTAAGCAGGGTTCCATTAATGGTACAGACGCCAGCATATCACGCTACCCGAAACTGTCAAATTTTCCCAATCAACTTTGAACCTTATGCTGCAGTGGTAAAGTTGAAAATCTAATAAAGAAATTTGACAGATTGTAGTAGCTTGATGTTCTGGCGTCTGTACAACACCCTGGACAGCCAGCCCTGCTACCATGTTTGCTGAATGGATTATCTTTGTACAGTCAACAGCAAAAGTAGGTGATCAAAATCAGTAATTCAATACTAATGAACGGAGTTCGCGTCAGAACTGTGTGGTGTCGAAGTGATTCAAAAGTATGTGATTGTAAATTATATCAAACATTTACTACTAGTACAGCTGCCATATATTCGTGATCAGTTTTGACTCCTATTGAATTTCTGATTTTGATCATCTACTTTTGCTGTTGACTGTACCACGATTATGAGCATCTGTTGAAGTTTTAAGGTACTCGTACCGACCCAAAAGGATTAAATCGGAATTGGAAGTGGTTAATAACGTAACGTCTAGTGGTCCTCTCTCCACTGCTAGACATAGACCTCTCCGTAGTTCTGTATAATGTGCTGCTGGGGAGTTTGTTGCGCCACTTCTTCTTGTCAGCGAAAGCACTAGGAAGTGGTGAAGGGCGGGCGTTTTAGGGGAATGACTTATGTAATTTTGAGGTTCGGAAAGTGCTGATTGTCTGCCTAATTTGAATAAAAGACTTTTGATTTTGAAATTAATATCAATTAAGTACTCAAGGCTGCAATCCTTTGAATATGGCGTTAGATAATAATAATAATGTTGTTTTAGGATATTTTTTTAAACTATCTTAAAATGAGCTAGCATTAACCAACACCTATTTTCAAACCTGTTTGTTACCAACCTGGGTTTCCTCTTATAATCTTCTAATAAGTAAATAGGTAAACACATTATTTATTCGGTTCGGCAACACCCGGTAACAGAGCATAGCAACATCACCATAAGTTTAGCATAAAACATGTTTTGCAACCGATTCCTAGCTCAACTCTCAAAAAAACAAACACAATAATAATTCAGCTGTCTGCGATTATAACATGGATGCCATGTTATAGTCGCAGACAGCTGAATTATTATTGTGTTTGTCAAATGTCAATAACAAAATATATTCTTCACTTAAAAAATATTAAGCTTGTATTTTATGTATTTAAATAAGAATCGATATTTCAATATTTTCGTACGTATTTTTTACCTACTCGCTATGTCAATAGGTACCTAAGTATGTACTTCGCAACGGCTGATAGCCACACATGGAGAGCAGGCACAAGGACGAGACTTATATGTACTCAATAAACACGTCTATAATGTCAATATTTTGTGTAGATTTTAAAATCTACACGTGCAAGATAGTGGGCCAGGTTGTTATCTGAAGGGCTGGCCTATGTTTGTCCAGACGCTAATGGGTTAGACAAGTTAGTCAATCTTATTTGTTACTATGTCATATAGTAATGTGCAATGTGTGTTAAGAAAGAGAGCAGATCTGAAGGCCAATTCCCGTAATTAAAAACCTTCAAGATCTAGTCGCAATCTCATCTCAGCAATAATCAATGTCAAAAGTGCGGGTTGGGATACTGGATGTCACATGTCTTCGAATGTTTGGTCTAGGACATGCCAGTTTCCTCACGATGTTTTACTTCACCGTTTTGAGAGCAATGGTGATGAAATTCAATACTCAAAGTAAGTGCTGGGATCGAACTCACGACCGGCACTCAGGCTGGTCAGATCTATAGGGAATTGTTCCAAAACAGAATATATTCGAAGGCATAATTTATATCTCTCTTTTTTTAAACATTACCATTTAATAACTCTTTAATTTAGTCGATCTATATCAGTATACAGCTCACATACTGAATAGCAATTAATAGTAATTGTAGCTTTCAAGGTTGTCTCTATTCATTTTGTTAAAACTAATTAGCGGCCTTTTAATTTTTGTTTAATTTTTTGAATTAAACAAAATTACAATTAATTGGTAGGTGGTGCATGACCCACTTCTAGCATAATGTAATCAAGCCAATTCGTGTATTAACAATAACGGATTTAATAAGTTATATTATCTTATCAGAATTATAAATATTTCGTTTGCAAGTTTCAACAAGTACTGACACAGTATGTGATGCCATGTCTGGCGGTATCCCAAACCTCTAGTTGTTACTGGTTATATTCGCAAGATGATTAATTGTTCAGTTTTATGACAACTTGCCAAGCCTTCGCTTGTACAGAACTATTTCAGAAACTTTCAGCTTACCTTGCAGTTTTTTTTTATTTACAGATATTTCCTATTTGAAACTTGTAAGCATGCATACATGATGATATTTGAAAGTATTTTACAGAAAAGTCTTACTATTTATTACCTTGAGCTACTGCGTATATTTATAAAGTGTCAATGACTCCACATTGGCGCAACTACACAAATAATTCAACACTCACTAAACTCTCCGATTCCATTACACAAAACAAAAACAAGTAAAAGTGTTAGAAAAAATCTAGATCTAGTAGGTACATTACGCCATCATAGGCAATCTAAATACAGACGCTTTTAGACAAAAAGCTTTTAGACGACGATTACTAATAAAGAGGTAGGCAGAACTAGTAGTAAGTGTCAGGTCCTACTAACGAACTTTTAAGAATGTAAATGGGAATCAAACGGGTCCTCGCGTCGGAGGACGGCTAGTAATGCCAAACAGATGAGGCTCATACCCAGCAATAATGAATGGATGCTGTTGTAGAAAACATAGCTGCTGTTAACACAAAAAACGCAAGTTTTAGAAACAATAAAAGTATATGATCGACTACAGTACAGACAACCATTAACTCCTAATATCTTTACCATTACTTATATTCAAAATAAAGAACAACACAATCGTACTAAGTATATTGTGATAACGGGCTACTACGGAACCCTACACTGTGTGTGGCCCGACCCGCACTTGGCCGTTTTTTTATGACTTCCATTAGGCCTAGTTTTATAATTTATATCCTTTATAATATTATTTAGATTAATGATAGGATTAAAAGAAACTAATCATCCAGGATAATGATGCCAACGATCTAAGTTTGTACTACAAGTCATTACGCATGCGTAAAACCGAGATCGTGTCAACTCGCGCGCTTTATTTTGCGTCTTTTACGCATCCGATGTATTTTATATCACGAATACCTAAGTGCGCATGTGTACTAAATGCTAAACAAATTTATAAGATTAGTGTAACTATGAAAATAGTCCAAAAATGCGGTTAACGTCATACTTAATATCTAAAAAAAATCATTGTTCGAAATATCCCCAATTTACGCCTTTACGTCCGTCTTAGGTACTTTACTGGATTTTATGTATATTTTTCAATCAACTAACTGTATTTTATTTAGCCCTACTTTATAGCGGGCGAGCCCGAGTGCAGTTTTATAATTAACATTTTATAATTAACTAAATAGAGACACTAAGAAATAGAAGGGCGAACCTATTCCTAACTCCGGCCGGCAGTCTATCAACAAGAATTTTCTTCACAGAAGGAATCGACTCCTCAAGGTCTTTCAGTCTCATACAATACATTTCTATTATCGATAATATAAGAACCGCAACAGAGTGCGATTTTGTCTGCAGGTCAAGTAACCTTTCCTGTACATTTTCCTGATGGCTCAAGGTGGGTTTCCTTTGTGTAAGGTTACATTGTTCGCAAGTCTATATCTCTTGAATGTATATTATATTATTAGCAACTTCTTATTTAGTTTTTCATCAAGTAGTTAACTACCAATTGGTTTCAAGGTGATGTCTAGATTCTATCTATACCTAAATATATTATAATATAATTATGTACATTGCACATATCATTATTGAGTTTTTTGGTAAACTTTGTCGGTAGCAGTTTTGGACTCCAAGTCTGTATTAGGTAAGTTACAGAAGGCCGCAGTGGCAATGGGTTAGTATAACACGATTCCTTACAGTGTTCCGGCAGTTTTTTTAATATTTTTATCAGATCTCTTCACTCTGCTCCATGAGTTCTGAAATACTTATTAATCAATCTATCGAAGTATATACTAATAATAAGTGTTTCATAAAAATCGACGTCATAAATCTTTGTACATTGATTCTATGCACAATGAAGAGTCGTGAAATAACGTCTGCATAACCATTCCTCATTGCAAAGAACATGCACTTACAAAATGCTTCATCACATAAGCACCTATAATATTTAGATGTTATACAACGCTCTCAACAACCCGACCAGACATGATATTTATTCATGCACCGTCTATGCAGGCATGCTAACAACTAACCGCATGAAAATAGCTACAGCAATCATCGAGAACAAACGACGTACACGTTCCCGCAGTCAATGACTTAGGTACTATGTTTATTGTGAATGTACACAAATCCTTTGTAGTGTATAGTTTTTAGATTTACATAAGTAATAAACTTATTATAAGTAGCTGTGGCTTTAAATGTGGCGTGTAAAAGTGATTGGAACATACGCTTGAATATAAGTAAATCTAAACTAACATTATAAAGAGAAAAGATTAGATTTTTAGTTTATTACGCTTGCACGCCAAAACTAAACGGATTTGGATGAAATTTGGCACATGGGTAGACAATGACATGGATAAGCACATAGGATACTTTTTATGCCGATATTCTCACGGGATCGAGACTTATGCGGGTGAAACCGCGGGGCGCAGCTAGTGCTCTATAAGACTATAGACATTTAGACAGTTCTTTACAAACTGACTCCGTAAGGTTTATGTGTACAATACATAAATATTAAAATTAATATATTATATAATATAGAAATTTCGATCTTCAGGCAGGCCGCTATAGTAATTTATTTTTCTATGGTAGGTACAATAATGATAACGATTTCATTCTTCAGCACTTTGTTACTGACCATGAGAACGTTTTGTTTGGTTTTTTTTTTGAAAATCGCTCCGTTTCTTAGCTACAAGGAAATCATTACAAATCCTTTTTTTTACTCACAGACAAAAACCCTAAACAAAGCTGAAACTCAATAGATCTATTAATAATCTATTATGGATTTACATAACGAATCGTGCGCATCTCGCCACGTGTCGTACATTATATACCTGTAGTTACTAGCGTGTATGTGTGGGGGTGTGTTTGTGTGTGTGTACGTTCATGTGCGTCTGCGCAACGCTCACTAAATTTCATTGAGCGTAATCATGTCAAGGTCTTATGTGAATGAACTCGGCTTGTTAGTGTGTGTGGTAGTATATGTACCCTAAATTATATAATAATAGTTTTGTTTTTACTATATACGTTATTCATTTGTATGTGGTAACACTGAGATTTTCTTTTTTTTTTCAGATGGGTCCATTTTTGCGGTCCTTTGTAAATAGTACTTCTTACTTTATTTCCTTTTTATTGCATACTATGTCTCCTGAAAGTGAACATTACAATAGGAGCTCGATATTTAAAAAAAACCGGTCAAGTGCGAGTCGGACTCGCGCTCCGAGGGCTCCGTACGTAGCCGCGTAGGTATGTAAATAGTTTTAACATTATTTGTTTTGCAATACAATTTTCGGATTTTTTCCTTTACTTGTGCTACATGAATTTGCTTCTTGCCAAATTTCACGATTCTAGGTCAACGGGAAGTACCCTATAGGTTTTGATTTCGGAACATAACCACCCGTATCTTTTGATTGCGTTGACTTAGAAGTAAGGTTTTTTGACTGCTTCAAGGGATTGCAGCCTTGAGTAATTGATATTAATTTCAACTTGATAACTCCTCGCATTTCTGAGAAAAAGTGACTGACGGACAGAAAGACGGACAACGAAGTGATCTTATAAGGGTTCCGTTTTTCGTTTTGAGGTACGGAACCCTAAAATTTTTGAAAATCAAGCTCTATTCGAGACCCAGAGTTTTCAGAAAAGAAAATCGTGGTTGTAGATTCGTTTTCTTTTTAATTTTATAATACTTTTAACTGTCTGCAGGTGGAACTCAGGAAACAAAGTGCTGGTGCCAACGATGCGAACACTTCTCAGATTTATTGCTTGACCTTATTCATGGTTTTATTTCAAGCTATTAGTAACTCTTAGAACGAACTTTTTTTTTTTTTTTTTTTTTTTTTTATATTCCACAACTATCACACAACGCCGTCTAGTCTCAAGCCAAGCAGAGCTTGTGTTATGAGTACTAGACAACTGATAAACATACTTATATATTTCTAAATACATACATAATTATATAGATAAATTACACCCAGACACAGAACAAATGATCATGCTCATCACACAAACATTTGTCCTGGGTGGGAATCGAACCCACGACCTCCGGCATAGCAGTCATAGTCACTGACCACTAGACCAACAGGCCAGTCAAAAAAAACTAAAAACTGAAATATAAAATAAAATAAAACTGAAATATATTAGATTTTACCGCTGTTAGAGTTTGTGCACAAACACATACATGCACATAACATCACACCTGTATGTATGTGTATCTATGTTGAATCCTGGGCGAGCCTATTCTATACTTTCTGATGGAATAACACTTTACCCGACCTGGGAGTCAAACTCAGGACCTCATGCTCAGCAGTAGCGCTTGCGACCAGTAGACCAACGAGACAGTCGTGTACAAGTATTATACTAGTACTTATTACTTGTTTTTTGGGTTGTATAATATTATCAAATGGCTTATCCCGCTCTGGGCGGAGCGGTAGGGCGTGTCAGACTTTTACTGACTAAAACCCAGCCGTGTTCCTTCACTTGCCTATGCCAGGGCCACGGCAACTTTTTCGGACAACCCATGACCCTATTACTAGGGCTTTCATCCCGGGAATCTCGGTCTCGAAAATTTCGAGAGTCTCGACGATTTTTTGGTATTTTCGAGACTCGAGACTAACATTTTCGGTCTCGGGAATAACGAGACTTTTGAGACTTGAGTCACATAATAACAGTATTAAATAATCTACTAAACCAACAGTCATTTTTATTATGGTTACAGAATTCACTGAGTCAGAGTATACTAGGCTACATTGGAAACAATCTGAAATTCACTAGGTATTATGAAAGTGATCTTATAAGCCCTGTGTAGACGAGACGTTACTCTTGTAACAGCGGATACTGCACTAAATTTCAGCCTAAAGAAATTGGACTTACAACAAAGTTTTTTGAGCGTAATCCACTGCGCATCCTTATTAAGGAAAATAGACTGATTGAGGCAAGTTACAAGTATCTTAGTTTTTTTTTTACATTGTTCTCACATAGAGAAGTAACAAGAATAATGTACCTACCCAGGATTTTGGTTTCTTGTCCGTTCTTCTCCATAGAGATCTACGTTTTGGAATGGGCAACTAGCTTCAACTTTCTGACTAACTGACAGACTATTTAATTTTTACAATTCAAAAGTGCCTGTACATGGTTTAATTTAAATAAATGCTTTGAGTTTGAGCTTACAATACTTGCACAGTCCTTCTCAGTTTTTTGAAAAAAAGCTTGATGCATCAGCTTTTCAAACATTAAGCAACGACGAAATTACAGTGTCTTTAAAAGAATCGTGTGTAATTGTTGTGTAAAGGTTAAATACATCCACAACTGACAAATCTGACAAATGATGCGACGATTGCGGAGCTCACAAGTTTAACTACAGAAGAATAGCTGGAATCTGAGCTTAATAATTTGTTAAACCCCCAGGAAGACAAAGGACAGTATATAACTTCCATGTCTATCCATAACTTGCAAACAACCTTGCACGTAGAAAAAGCTCTCTTTGAAAATGAGGGCGACAGAGGGAATACCTAAATTATTGCTACAATTATTTAATGTCTATTCCCCCACTAGCAGAAGCAGAGAGAGTTTTTTCTAACGCGGGTTACTTTTGTAATAAAATTAGGTACAGAGAGTACCTAATTTTATTACAGAAGTAACCCGCATTCTGAAACCACATGCCCACTACTAAAATGAAAAAAAAATCAACAAAAGGTTTTTATTTTTTTATTTACGTTTTTTTAATAAAGTTCTTGATTAAAATATCTTGTTTTGACTGCCTAATTGCATAGCCTATAAGTAAGAAACGTAGTTTTGAAATAGTCTCAATAGTCTCGTTTTTCCCGGGAATTTCGAGACCACATCGAGTCTCGTTTTTTTTTTCCCGGGACTCTGTAATGCATCGAGACTGAAAGCCCTACCTATTACGTACATACAATAATAATTATTAAATGTCTAGTACATGCCAGTAAAAGTGTAACTAATAAATCGAATAGTATCATACTGTCGTTTCGTGATTGCCAATGAGTGTGTGTTGTCATAATATTTATAATTACATAAATGTAATATTTTACGATCTAGTTTAATGTAACCTAGGTATATAAAGCTGTTCAATGTGCAACGAGATCGTTTCGAAAAAGTATTGCGTCATATGTTTTTTTTTATATCATTGACCTATCTACACTAAGTACATAAGTACCTACAGTAAATCAATCACAAAATAATTAAAACTATCTAGCGTAGGATTTTAGCCGGATTATTTTAGTATTAGATTAGATATATATAATAATATTCCACAACTATCACACAACGCCGTCTAGTCTCAAGCTAAGCAGAGCTTGTGTTATGAGTACTAGACAACTGATAAACATACTTATATATTTCTAAATACATACATATATAGATAAATTACACCCAGACACAGAACAAATGATCATGCTCATCACACAAACATTTGTCCTGGGTGGGAATCGAACCCACGACCTCCGGCATAGCAGTCATAGTCACTGACCACTAGACCAACAGGCCAGTCGAAATATAATCGTCGAATATATCACACTAATATTATAAAGGCAAAAATTTATGAGTGTGTGTGTGTGTTTATATGTTTGTTAATTCTTGCTGACACCCTGGATTAACATTAACATATAGGCTACTGTTTATCCCGATATTCCCACGGGATCGACACTTACGCGGGTGAAACCACGGGACGCAGCTAGTGTATAATAAATGCTTAGGGTCAGTTCACACCGAGACGCGACGCGACGCGCAGTTTTCAAGATAGACATACAATTACAGACCTTATCTACTACATAAAAAGGTACACGATTCAGTGAGCGACGCCGCGCTGCGCCCCGCGGCGTAACTTGACGTAGTAGACACTGAATTGTGTGCCTTTTATTGTAGTAGATAAGGTCTGTAATTGTATTTCTATCTTGAAAACTGCGCGTCGCGTCACGTCTCGGTGTGAACTGACCCTTAGTGTTACCTTGACTACCTATTGACACTTTGGGTTTTTAAATGTCAAATAAGTTACTTATATTATCAACAAATGCATTGCTTAATGGTTGATTTTTAGGGTTCCGTACCTCAAAAGGAAAAACGGAACCCTTAAACGATCACTTTGTTGTCCGTCTGTCTGCCTGTCAAGACCCTTTATCTCGGGAACACATGAGGTATGGAGTTGAAATTAAAACCATATACGGTCCCTTGAAGCTGTGAAAAAATCAAAATTCTAAAAAAATATAGGTCCTGTACGGCCGTTTATACCGCAAAAAACGTATATTTCGACACTCAAGGGAATCAAAATGTTTAGGGTACTTCCTGTTGACCTAGAATCATGAAATTTGGCAAAAAGCAATGTCATGTAGCACAAGTAAAGGAAAAATCCGAAAACCGTAAATTTGTATTACATAAAAAAAATACCGTTATAAACTATTTACATCCCTACCTACAAATTTGTACGGAACCCCCGGTGCGTGAGTTCGACTCGCATTTGACCGGTTTTTTCAATCGCCAAATAATTTTATTCCTCGAATAAAAGCTATCTGGCGATGGAAACATCAGCCCTAAATATTACAAGTAATAAATATATTACAAGTAATAAATATATTAAAAGTCGATCTGCAAACTGCACTAGCGATCATTTATGACGTAAGCAGTGTCACGCGAGTTTTTTTTTTTCAATCAAACATTCATCTATTTACAGAATAACTTACTTTCTAGCTTAGCAACTAGTTGGTTGTCACCATTCCCTTTAATTTCACATAAAATATCGTGAAAGGGGTTTATGTAGATGGACATTGGACTGCAGAGTCTATCAAATTTATTTATTGATAAAAACTTCATTCGATAGGTAGTAGGTAGGTACTCTACAGAATTGGATCCCGTCCTCATAATGTTTTATCACTAGAGTAGGTACGTATCGTAGCGTACGGATAAGACTAAAAATTATAGTTAGTATTACTATTTATTAGGATTTTTATGTTTAAATAAAAAAGTCTAGATTAAAACATAACTTGCAAACAGAAGTCTCTCCAAAAGCAATTTAAAAATGTCTTCCTTTCATATCCCTAGGTTAAATATAAATATTCATCAAACTATCTTCTCATCCATCCACTGATAGCAGTTCAGCAAAAGCATGATTGCAAAAGCCTCTAATATTCCCACTGCTGGGACACAGGCCTCTCTGTGAGAGGGAGTTGGCTATTATCTACCACGCCGGCTCAGTGCGGGTTGGCACAACTTATATTTTTTGGTTCTAGGACATGCCGTTACGTGATAGGAGTTTAACCATGTTTAAAATATGGCTTCGACAAATGAACTGGCTGAACAGGTATTTCTACTGCTAAATGTTGATACCTACTTAATAGAAGTAAGCCTTCTGCATCCTCCAACTCCACACTGTGCACCGATGCGTGCCCCTGCCAAGATCTATTTGTGCATGCGTTCGCGCACCCCCTCCGTCGCCCCTGCCCTCCCCTGTACCCAGCGTGCGATCACCTCATCGATTAAATGGTCTCGATGTGTGAAGCATCGCAGGTGAAAATATGACGCGATTGTGAAAGAGATAATCGTTTGATGTTGTTTGTGTGTTTCCATGTACCTTTGTGGTAATTGAAGGCATTATGGATGCCTGAATTTTTCATCTGAATATGGTTGCATAACCAACAACACACATGGCTGAATATGGTTGGTAACTACGTGTTGTTACTGCGATTGGGAATTCTTATGTCAGATTGACTATTTTATCAGATCTTCTGACGGTCATAGGAATTCTGATGACTAATATTTTGGCTATTGACACACACAATTCCACAATTAATCATTTTAATTTTACAAAAAAGTCCTACTCAAACTCAAAGCATTTATTTCAATTAAACCATTTACCTACCTACAGGCACTTTTAAATTGTCAAGGAGTCGCTCAGTCAGAAAATATGAAGCTAGTTGCTAATTGCATACAACTTCATGGGCCTCTATCATAAAATAAACAACCAGTAACCACCCAGGTACCAACCCAAACGAGCACAGGACTTCAAATTACGATGGGTTTATGAAACTTCATAAAAATGTATGATGATGATAATAAAAAGCTAAACCATATCATTATCACTACAGTAATACATTTTATGGTACTTAGTGCTTTAATAACACCAAGTAAAGCATGATTCACATAGACAGCGATATAAATCCAAGCCATGCCACAGTGATAGAAGTATCTTTTTAATTCCACAATGTTGGACTGGCACTGTCATAATGTAACCCATCGTTAGTATAATTGCAAAAACAAGAATGCCTTTATTCAACTGAAAGAAGTCAGTTCGTTTCACAACCTGCTTTCGCTGAAAAATTCTCGATTGATTTTTACGAACTACTGTCGGTTCCACCTATACTCGATATCAAACTACTGTCGGTTCCACCTATACTCGATATCAAACTACTGTCGGTTCCACCTATACTCGATATCAAACTACTGTCGGTTCCACCTATACTCGATATCAAACTACTGTCGGTTCCACCTATACTCGATATCAAACTACTGTCGGTTCCACCTATACTCGATATCAAACTACTGTCGGTTCCACCTATACTCGATATCAAACTACTGTCGGTTCCACCTATACTCGATATCAAACTACTGTCGGTTCCACCTATACTCGATATCAAACTACTGTCGGTTCCACCTATACTCGATATCAAACTACTGTCGGTTCCACCTATACTCGATATCAAACTACTGTCGGTTCCACCTATACTCGATATCAAACTACTGTCGGTTCCACCTATACTCGATATCAAACTACTGTCGGTTCCACCTATACTCGATATCCGTGACCTATACCTATTCATCTGTTTATTCCTTACTAGCGGCCCGCCCCAGCTTCACACACGTGCAATTTTTTTCCGAATTTCCAAATTTTCTTTCATACAAACCTTGTCCTGGCAATACCAAACACAACAAAAAAATAATTATCCAATTTGGTGCAGTCATTCAGAAGTTATGCGCGTACAGACATTTTCAATTCAATTATTTAATTCGGAAATAATAATAATTATGCTGGGTAAAGCATTTCTTTTTCATTATTTAATTGATATCCGTGATTGTAATCATAACAGATTAGCAATTCTACGTGCCACACAAAATACAACTAGTAATAAGTCATGCAAAACATCAAGGTAACAAAAAAAACAGTCGCTTTCACTGCCATCCTCATCGCTTTGAGTACAACTCAGTCTTTACCCTCGAGTTTAAAGCTGGTCGGGCAGTGTAATGTAGATGAATTGCCTCAATTGAGCAGATAGGCGTAGATTGGCTAATTGTGAGCGTTATTTTTAGTGTCCGTCAGTGCACGGCTAGACTGGGGAGAGTACACGTGCTTTCTACTGCGGAGTGGGCAGTCAGGACGTGGGGAAGGGACGTCCTGTGCCACGGGTTGGGCAGCTCGCCAAATGTTTTACTGTTGTTTGGTTGTTACTTTTACCCGATCATTTAGTTTCGTTAATGGCTTATGAGGGAAGAAAGTGTTCTGGCACATTTTCGGATGTAAGACTTATTTTTGTTCTAGTTTTCACATGAATGGGAGTTTAGCTAAATAAAACAATTATAGCATTATTTAGCTAACGTAATTTCTTCTACCACAGTGTTTTAACAAGAAAAACTTTGAACACTGCGTATTGCCAGTGATGACTTATGGCACTGAAGCGTGGTCGCTCACAATGGGCCTTATTAGAAGGGCTGAAAGCCACCCACAGGGCAAAGGAGAGGGCTATGCTTGAATTTCCCTACGTGATCGAATCAGAAATGAAGAAATCCCGATAGGTCGAAGAATTGCAAAAATTGAATAAAGCTTAAGTGGCAGTGGGCGAGTGGGCAGCAGGGCACATTGCTCGCAGAACAGATGGCCGATGGGGCCGGAAGGTTCTGGAGTGACGATCGAGTACCAAAAGACGTATTCGAAGGTCTCCCGCTAGATGGACCGATGACATTGTGAAGGTCCTCGATGGATGCGAGAAGCACAGAACCGGGCGAAGTGGCGCTGGTTGAGGAAGGCCTATGTCCAGCAGTGGACGTCTTTCGGCTGAAGTGATGATGATGATGACACAATTACTAGAAACACAAGAAAATAACCAGATCCATTCAAAAGTTGTTATACCCGCGCTAAATTTCAGGAACCGGTATTTTACGATAGAGCAAATAATTATTTGATGCGTCCTGAATGGAATAGTCAACTGTATTTAGAAGTATCGAGGTTATAGAAATATTAAAAAAAAAAAAGTTTATACACGACAGACAGGTAGGTGTTTCAGATACCAATGAAAACCAGAACATAATTCTTATAAAAAAAAGTTATTAAAAAAAATAAAAACCCGACTGCGGTAAAAAAAATAAGTTACAAGAACTGAAAAGCTAAAAACAAGCCCATTTTAAATTAAATAAAAGTTGGAAGCAGGCGGGCGGGACCCATACCATTTTTATTATATTTTCAAATTCAAATGGGTCCCGCCTGCTTCCAAGTTTTATTTAATTTAAAATGGGCTTGTTTTTAGCTTTTCAGTTCTTTTAACTTATTTTTTTTTACCGCAGTCGGGTTTTTTTTTTTTTAATTTTATTTTTTTAATTCCAGCTTTTTAGTTTACAAATGTGAAAGATTTCGCTGACGATTTAGTTCTTGGTACGTGTTTTTTACGATTTGTCACTTCGAATTACTTTTAACCATTTATGTTGTTTATATTTTTGTAATCATCTTTTAAAGCCCTTTTATTTTGATACCCCACTCGACACGACAAGACATACATACATACATAGTAGTCGCCATATTGAATTTTCACTAACGTCATGTCTTTAGTGACACTCGCCGGACTAAGAGGAATCGATTGACGTGTGAATCATAAAAATCGGCCCAGGCGTTTGGTCTGTATAGTGCTTCAAAGGAACATACAAACATACATACATAGGCTGATGAACACATTACCACTCCTTTGCGTCGCGCAGTCGGGTAAAAACATAACGACCAACACCGAGAGGCACCTCTTTGTTATGTAAATACCTCGGTACCTCGGTAATTATAACCCGCGCCTACATAACGTGACTTCGCACATTTTCTCAAATTAAAACAGCACTATACCGTAGTGCACATTCAGAATGTTATAACTAGCAGGTTCGAGTCCCGCGGGTGTCGTCGGTGCTAAGGGTTGCTAGGGAAATGGAAAAGTTGAATGGCTTGTAAATGTCATGTAATATAATGTCATAATTTTTATTTTTATATCAATTTGGGTATAAGCCCAGTAGTGGACTGACGCAGGCTGCGGTGTGGACCGAGCCAATAAAACTCATTTTATCAAAATTCGACTGAGAATTTTCTAACCGAAAATCTGCCCGATTTTCCTACCTAGGAAAATGGTCAATGATAACCTTTCGTGGTGCTGCGGAAAAGAAAATCTATGCTTTTCTGTATGTCATGGCTGTTCTTTTGGCGAAGGCTTTGATGTTCACTGAACACTGTATGGAATGAACATGTAACATGTAGGGAGGTATGTAGAAGGTACCCTCGCTCCACAACTACAAACAAAACAAAATCATTCAACTCTTTATTTCACGCTTCGCTTCCTGTTATTCTAACATCAACACTTTAATTTCCATATCAATTAGCCGGAGAGCCAGTCGAAACGTTCACAACATCCCACTCATAGTATAGAGTTACCAGCACCACTACACGAATAATCCTACACGGTACATAGACCCACTAATTCAATTTGATGGTCATACACACACACACATACCCTCTCACGCACTCACACACAAACTCCTAAAAATAACGCCGAACATGAAGGGCCATTTACGGTACTTACAACTTTAGTTATGCAGTCTAAAATCACGAAAACATGCCTTTTGTCGTTAAATATAAAGTTGGATTTGACTCTGTTGGCTTGTGCGTGTAAGTTGGTATATATGAACGATTTTATTACGCTCAGTTAATTTATTTGTTTGTTCGTTCGTGTCGTGACAAAGACCGGCCTATAGTTAACAGAGTCAATATGTCTGTAATACTACTACTGCAATGGCAAATTTAATTTAGTTTGTGTAAGCTTTCAGGAGGAAAGTCGATACTGAAAGAAATGTGACGGAAAGCCGCTGAAATCTATTATTTTCGAAAAGGAAACTTTTGTCGCAAATAACAATTATTTTGAAAGGTTAGTCCGGTGGAAGACGTAGGTATGATAAGTTATGTGAATTTAATATTCAATTATAGTTCAGCAATAGAAGTATTTTCTAGTCTTTAATAGTCTTGTGCCTAACAAAAGTCTTACAAAATCATCGTACTTGGCAGACATAAGGAAGCTTCCTAGCCCCTTACTCCCTGAGCCACTTAACAATAACGGGCCCTGCTTATCCCAGAGGGTTTGACATCGATTTTATAATACCCATCTTTATTGAACCTAATGATGACAAAAGCAACCAAATTATAAAAGTCATATTTTTTTTATATCCAATCCCAGTGAAAACTTTCATCGCAGTATACTCATTTCCCAGTTGTATCCATAACATTTCCCTATATTCCACCTCGTGGAATATCCCCGCGTCCCTCCCAGTACCAACCTAGTACAAATCTTATTAGTTTTTAATGTGTCTCATCTGCCTCTAATTGTCCTGTCCCTAACGAGTCCGTGATATTGGCACCCATTACGAAAATGTTAATGAGTTTATGTTACTAACATTTTATTTTTCCTTTTGTTAGTGAGTGTATGTTAATGTTTATTTCAGAAATATTTGCATGTTGTTTCTATGGAGGGAGGCCTTTGCCCAGGAGTGGGACAGCGTACGCTAGTAAAAAAAATGGGTCTATGTCAAAGTCAAAGTCAAATAATTTATTTCAAATAGGCAAGGCACCTTTGAACGTCAAAATATGAGTAGACATTAGAAATTATGTCTAATTTTTTATTTAGTAATCAAGTCACTTAGCTAAGAGTTGCAGATGCCTAATTGGAGAGGTCTACGACCAGCAGTGAACTGCTAGAAGCTGAAGGTAATGATGATAGAACGGCACCAAGATAATGAGAAAATCTGTTTATTAAAAGCATTATAATGTTAGAAGACAGCTTTTGGCGTTACCCCAAAGCCTCTATGTCTGAGGTAGATTATCTTTTATCTCAAACGAGTTACCGTTTCTAATCTTACACGTGTAGAAATGAAGGTAACACAATATTTACATTACACAACACCACACCACACGTCTTACAATGTATACGCTCAATCACCATACTATTTATTTGGTAAAAAATAACCTTCAACTAACACCATTTGTTAAAAGGAATCATTGAAAAACAACCAATTCACCAAACCGGTTGCATTTTATAAACATTTTCTTCACTGAGAACATAATTCTCAGCACAGAATAACTAATAGTACTAACCGAATCTCAGTTAAATAATATTAATTTAATACAGAATTAAAAATAAGACCCCATTCGGAGAGATTTTGTGCCGAAAATAAACGAATAAACATTGTAAAATTTAATGTTAACAGACCGTCTTACCGTTTCATTACACCACACTCGCTGTGAACTTTATTCATTTAACCCTTTCTTTATTAAGTTTTCATTGAAAAGTTTGACCTACTTACTTCGGAACTCCATATACAAAATCCGCGATGAATGTAGTCAAACGCATGCGTATCACTACGGAAGCAAAGGATCTCGCACACGGTACAGGGGTATGGAGTAAATCCAGACTGCTGTCAGTTGGCTGTGGTAAACAACACAATTAAGGCCGGAGTTTCAATTGACGAGGACGCGCTTTCCAACTACATGCACAACCAAACACAGTGATTCACAAACCTCGTTGTAATCGAACACTGTGCCGGTTTCGTCCAGAAATCTGTTCCGTGTGTAACAGCGGGGAGCATGTGGACTTATTTTAGATCTCGTTGCTATGTGAGCATGTCCAATTTGCTTTTCCTATTTAGAAAAACAAGTGGGCTCGTTACGTTCTTTGTGGTTTATGGAAAATGATCGCCTGTCGGTGAATTGAGGGCAACCATGTACTTACTAAATTGATATGGCAACCATCTTGATTGGAACACATGTTTCCTTATCTGCTTTGTCATTAGCTGTTATTTTATGTAGTTATTGTTCTTGATTAGGTGTTTTTGTTCGATTGTAAGTAGGTACAGGGTTCTTTGATAGAGTATACTTCGTTAAGGTTTTTGTCTGCTCAACTTGTTTTTATCAGCTGCCTGACCTTTCTGATCCGATGAAATAATTCCGTTGGTAAAAAAGGTTAGTATCATCATGGTATTATGCGTAACGTATCTTCCAAAACGTTCGTTGTTAATAAAGCATTTTTTATGAGTTTTATGGGTTTGTTACTATGCAACTTTTTCTATTATTTTTCTTTCATCATCACATCTTAAATATCTTCAGTGTTACTGTTCTTAGAAGTCTCTAAAGTTACTCTTTCATCATCCTTACTTTTAAGTGATTGATATTTGATGAACTCTGTTTTTTGTAAATAACAGTCCTTAAAAGCTAGACTCAGCCTGCTAATGAAGATTGTTAATCTTAAAATTATGAATTAGTAATTTAGAATTCAAATATACGTGCATTTGAAGTTATTTTATAATCTATTTTCTCCACGAACCGTACCTAATTGTTTTTTTATCAAAAACTCGTAACGTTAGCGGATGGTAGAGATCCGGCTTGTTCTCGGTGTTCTCGAATGTGGTTTTTTATATGAACCCGAGAGATTTTAATTAAAGAATACATCATTGAGTCCCGTTACTTACATATTAGAGTAATTTCCGTGAGCTGTTGTTCAATTACAGTCAAATGACTATAATATAATAATAATATGTATGTTCTTAGAACCCGCTCCACATGAGCATTAATGTACAGACGCCAGCACATCAAGCTACCCGAAACTGTACAATTTTCCCAATCAACTTTGAACCTTATGCTTTAGACATAAAGTTGAAAATCTATTAAAGAAATTTGACAGATTGTAGTAGGGTAGTTCTTCGAGGTCCCTCAAAACGCGGTCACACGGTCTTAATTCGTAACCTATTAAACATTCAGTGTTAGGACCAAATACAGATTAATCTTTATTTATATGTGTACATAATTTAAACATTAAACATCTAAAATTATTTATAATGTTTATAAAAAAAAAAATCTTATGTCGAAAACGGGAGCAAAATCGGTGTTCTTCACGCGTCACACTCTGTTCGCGCTCACGGCAAACTTTGATAACTTTTGTATTCAATTCATAAGCATATAATGTACATACATGTAAATACATCAAATTAATTGTATTTAACTATGCATCATAATTATCAAAGAACATTAATTTTATCTCTTAAGTTACAATAGATAATAGGCAATAAGTCTCTGTCACACGATTTTGTTAGTTTCGAGAACGCGCAACAAAACTGCACCTATCTTCCAAGAGCGCCTACTTGTCGCTACACATTTTAGCTGCGCGGACGCTCAGAGTATCCCGGCGTCAGTGAGGAAGACACGTACGTTCATCGCTTCTAAACAAAAAAAAATACGAGGTGTTTTATTCTTTGAATATTTTCAAGTAGCCTTGGTCTAGAAACTTTCATGCGCATATTTTGAAGGATAATGCTTATAATTTTCCAACTCATTTTGTATTAAGGAATAAGATAGATCTTCGAGATTATTCCCAAGTACTTTTTTTGTTTATTTACCTATAAGTTTAATCGTAATTCTAAAAAATGTGATTTTTTCGTAACTTTCGTGGCACAACTTTCGTGGTTATTTGTCCACGAAAGTTAGCTAGCGCACCACGAAAGTTACATATCTCCATTGAATGATACCTTAGATTACTTGTGACGCTGCAGATGCATTTACTCGATTATCGCGAAGCTCAAAAAAGCTGTCATGTATTTGTATAGGTGTTTATGCATGTATGTGTTTAAATTTTTTTCTTTTAACGACTCGTAGTAGGTATGTGTTTCTGTTTATAGGTTTTCTCGTAGCCAATTTAACAATTTTTCCCACCCCAAAACTGGGCTGTTTTACCAATTGTCTGAACTCACGAAAAACTAATCAGCGGTTTCATTGAAAAGTTCAATACCTACTCGACCAAAATGTACTACTTACAAAACAGCTGTTTTTTTTTTCGTGCTTTCAGAGTTGGTCCGATAGTGAAAGTTGTTCATATTCATGGGTAGAACAGCCTGTGAAAATTTGCGCACTACTTAAAAAATTATCCCGTATAGTTTTTTTTTAAATAAAAATTAAGTTCATATTAATATTATTAATTATGTTTGGAAGTGCATGGCTTTCGTGATTTATTGACAACTTAAGACAAACATTTTGTGATTATAGACTTAAAAGAACTTCAAAGAAGAAAGACTGAAAAATAAATGAAAAAAATTATTTGCAATTATTTTTAATTATATTGATTACATAAGTATCTTAAATATTGTGATTTTTGTTATGTTTTGTGGTAATTCACTAACGAGTGATAGCCATGGAAATGTCTTTTCATAAATTCTATCTAAATGATACGAGACTGAAAATTTATTAAAATAAAGCAGCAGGCAGAAAATGGTATGTTTTATGATTCCAAGCATTTCAAAGCACACGTTATCTGCCAGCAATAGTAGTAAGTAATAATTATGTTTACGTTGCAAATTTTAAAGTTTAATTTCCGGGAGCAATGCAATTGTTAGCAACCTAAGTTAATAATGAGTACTAATAAGCTGATCTCAAAACAATATAATTGTTGATCGCAAATACAAGTTGATTCATATATAATAAAGTCTTTTATTTTATAAACTGGAAATTTGAGAAAAAATAAGTATTTGAAACTATATTTTGTTTGCAGAAAATACGTCTGTAACTTTCGTGCGGACTTTCGTAACTTTCGTGGGCACAGAAATTTCAAAATAGAATATCTCTGTAGTTTATGCACCGATTTACATAAAATAAAAAATTACGTATTATTTTTACAGCATCTTAAATCTGTGTACATCTATATGTAGATTATTAAAATAAAAAAATTCGCCATGAAAGTTACGCGGAGAATACTTTTTGAAGAACTACCCAGTAGCTTGATGTGTTTGGCGTCTGTACTTACCAGTTCTGGCAGTCACTATTTTATAGTGTTAAAACACAATAAATATTTAAGTAGCATCCCTTTGAAAATTACAAAATTCTAATAATAATCTTGAGATTATCAAAGAAAAAAACATTTATTTCCATAGAAATTAAAGGTGAGTTGTTACAAAAGATGCGAAATCATGGAAGATGAAAGAAGATGAAATGGGGCTAGACTGTCTGTCTGTCTTTGCTCAGAAGACTTCTGTCCAAAGGCCATTAAAGGTACCTTGAACAGATGACGCCCAGTCCCATCTAATGCTGATCAAAAATCTCCTGATCCGAGCAGGATATAGGCTATTAATAAACACATATTATGTATGTAAATGAGTTCAAAACACGCGCCTGTTTAAGGCTACATTGTTAATAGGTACTACAGTATTGTCTGATTGATGTCCATTGTCCAACTAACTACCCAATGATTTTAAACCCAGTGATTAACAATTCACATGTGTGACTGCCAAAGGATCTCTGCTTCAAATATCTAAGTATCATACATGCACGCCGCGCGCCGGTTGCGAGTGTTTTTATTAATTTTATACTTATCAAATTATCACCAAGATTATTTCTTGTGTTTTCATAAAGTCGTTTCCTGAGAAAATGACAGATTTCCACAAACAGCCAGTAGGTACCTACCTATAGCCAGTAGGTACCTACCTATAGCCAGTAGGTACCTACCTATAGCCAGTAGGTACCTACCTATAGGCAATAAAGGGCACTTTTATGTTACCGCACGATCATTTGCAATTGATTTATTTATTGTCTGGTCTGCCGGGAAAATAAAACCTAATTAATTGATTTTACTGTTTTCCTCAATTATTCAGCTTCGATTTTATGATAGCTGTTAATGTTTAAATAAATGATACAATAATAATAAAGTTAACAGATTATCATATTCTCTGGTAAACTAGATATTACATCCTCCGCCTCCGCCTGTTGGTCTAGTGGTCAGTGACTATGACTGCTATGCCGGAGGTCGTGGGTTCGATTCCCACCCAGGACAAATGTTTGTGTGATGAGCATGATCATTTGTTCTGTGTCTGGGTGTAATTTATCTATATATGTATGTATTTAGAAATATATAAGTATGTTTATCAGTTGTCTAGTACTCATAACACAAGCTCTGCTTAGCTTGAGACTAGACGGCGTTGTGTGATAGTTGTGGAATATTATTATTATTATTATTAATCAGTCCAATCGATTTAAGCACAGCACTCACGGAAAGAAAAACTTAATAAACCGACTTTTCAGTTACAGTCATCATCATCTGCCTGCCATTTCCCAACTATATTGAGATCGGCTTCCCGTCTAACTGGATGCAGCTGAATACCAGTACTTTACAAGAAACGACTGCCACTTACTGGGTAACACGATACCAATTAGTAAGACTGGTTGTCAAACTTTCGAGCTTCTGACTACCGACTGCGACTGTCAAAGATCTTCAAATGATAGTGCGGACCAACGGTTCAACGGTGCTTTCCGCGGCACTCAGGAGTCTAAATATGTAATGGGTTGTCACTTGTCACCCACACACGGACCCGCCTCGGCAAGCGCAGCTCACCCATCGATCGACGCGTGCGGCTGTTATATATTTAGTCACGAGCACCTCACTTTTCAGTTAAAGTCATTCCTGAATTGGTTAACGACCAACACAAGAAATAATATAGATAATCAGATATTCCTGGAAGGCACAAGTTCCGATACAAAATGGCCGAATGTGAGCAACTGTAACTAAAGTAATCGAGTTAATTAGAAAAGTTGAAACGATCCAACTTCTGAGTAACAACTTATTTTCATGGTACACTTATAAAATTCAATAATATAATTATTGGAGCGAGAGTGCGATGACTTACTTATTTCTCTATTGGTTCCGGAATTACTTATTCCCTGATTTGAATAGGAGAATTTAAACTTCTGACAGCCTACTTCTGTTTATGTGTTCTCTATATCTTATTGTTTTTTTAACTTCTGACAGCCTACTTCTTTCTCGATTATATTATATACAGAAGCTGTTGGTGTATCTTTTCATATAAATAAATAAAAGCCCGCTCAGAACAGAACTCAAGCTCAATCTCAGAGATCTTATGAATTCATAACGAGATAATTACAATTCCGATTGAATCTTCGTTATGCTAAATATATAATCAGAGTAGGTAAATCATTTTGGATTTACAGTGTCCTGAAGAACCTGACAGGTTGTTTACGAATGTGTCGAGCAAATTATCTTAAAATGCATAAGTTCATACCTAATCATAATTGCCTCGTGCTACCTACTTAAAGACGAGACTACCCTCAATTAAAACTGAAAATCGTTACATGATTGTAAGTAGTCACCTAATTGAATTGTTGACCGTTGAGAATATCTGAATGAACATTATCGTACCCCACCAACTCACCACTCACCGGGGGCTACGGGTTACGATAGATAACCAACATTCCAAATTGTTGTTGTATCAGCTGCCATAGTGACCTCTTGCGTCATCACTAAGATTAATAACACGTAGGTACCTAGACTTCCTAGTTCGCTATGGTAACTGGAAAAATAAAATCCCATCAAAAACATTTTCATGTAAAATGTTGCCAAGACGAGACCACATATGACTCGCACTGCCAAAAAGTTATCAGATCTCATGTAGAGCCAAGCTTCTAACTCTACACGCCCTAACTTCACACACTCTACACCTTAGTCAAAATATGAGGTTTTGCCGTTTCGTTACTACAAGAACTATTGTATAACAGAAAAGTAATGAACAGTGAATAAATTTTTCACCTTACGCCCATGTGATGGTAGCGAAACGGCCAAGCCACATATTTTGACTAAGGTGTAGAGTTTGTGAAGTTAAGGCGTGTAGAGTTAGAAGCTTGGCTCTACATGAGATCTGATAACTTTTTGGAAGTGCATTGTATTGTATGTACACTCATGTTTGAGCAAATAAAATTATCTGAATCTTAATCTGAGCCATATGTGGTCTCGTCTTGGCAACATTTTACATGAAAATGTTTTTGGTGGGATTTAATCACATCTTTTTGAAAGCTGCTTATGAAATATTTTTTTTTTGGGGGTTTCTTTACTAAAAATCCTGAAATATGTATTTTATTATTTATTACAAGGAGTCCCTATATCAATTTTCAGAACTCTAGCATCAAAATTTGCGGAAGTCTCGTACAAACTTCCATCCCCTAGTTTAAGGGGTTGGAGGGTAAAAGTTCCAAATTTTAGAGTTTTTTTGTCGTTTGTGTACTATTACTAGCTTACATACCAAATTTCAGCTTTCTAGGACTTCAGGAAGAACCTTCGAATATTGATGATCATCAGTGAGTCAGTGAGTCGGTGAATCAGTGAGTCAGTGACGAAATCGGGGTATTTTAGATATCAATAAAATCTAAAGTGTAAGAGCTATGCAATTGAAACTTTATAGGTTTAATAAGTCAACCACTGACATCATATCCCGAAAATTTTGTTTATCTGGTATAATCCAAACCCAAGTTATGAAGGTTCAGAGGATCAGACCGGAATAACTCCCAGTTTCCTTCAGTCTTCTAATTACACACCTATGATCACGTACCAAGCGTAATGATCGTTATAATTTTAACTATCTCCTTTCAATGCTGACCACGGAAGAGATATGCTGACATACTCAAACGTGATGCAATCAAAACACAAGCGATACAAGCTGAAATTATGATGATGTTGACGAAAACACCAATAAAGTTCGTATTTAAGCCAAATCTCAAAACATCCTGTCGAAAAATGGTTCCGGATATACTTATTGTTAGTTTTCGGGCAATGGAGCGCAGCCGCAGCATACAGATCGAGTTAGAAACACCACGCTGCGCTCCATAGCTCAAGTAGCGGATGTTGGAGAAAGAACAGCCAGGCTGAAGTGGGAGTGGGCCGGACACGTCTCACGAACGCACCCGGAGAGATTGGCAAGGTCGTCACTTAGGACGCCTGAGGCAGGACATCGCCGTCGAGGTAGACCAAGGTGAAGTTGTGTGACGATCTAATATCATTCACAGGGCCAACATGGCCAGAGATCGTATAAGACACTAGCTTCTGCCCGCGACTTCGTCCGCGTGAAATTTCACCCTCTTAGGGGTGGAATTTCGAAAAATCCTTTCTTAGTGGATACCTACTCTTCACAAAGAACACACCCTCCAAATTTCATGTCTCTAGGAGCAGCGGTTTAGACTGTGCGTTGATATATCAACAATCAGTCAGTTTACAATTTTATATATATATAAGATGAGGTTTGGAACAAAAAAGGGGAGGCCTTTGCCCAGTAGTGGTAAAATAGGCAAAAAAAAATACTTTTTAGATTCTGGAAAATAAAATCTACTTCAAACTACGTCCAAAGTAGGTACGAAAAGACGTTACATAAAAAAGATAGAGGAAAAACCTCTGTCCATGATAACCAACCACCAGCAACCATCCTATCAGCGCTTAGCAACCGTTAACCTAATCTATGACAACTCACCCCTTTACAGCAGATGGCTCACCCCTTCACCCTGGGCCGATATGGTCCCATAGGTACCGGCGTATCTTCTAACTAAACGAATACTTAGCTAGGGAGAACGGGGGATTAAAGTCATGTATGGACAATACTGTTGGTATCACTGAGTTATCTATGTAAAAAAATCTGTGGCGGCTTATATATAAAATTAGTTTTTTAAAAAGTATTATTACTTGTTTTCAGTACGTCAAAATGTACTGAAAACAAGTAATTTTTTTTACACTGACCTTAGATTTTAGCAAAACATTATTTTACCATTTTAACAGTGTAAACAATTTTGGTTTAGTTGGCAGAAAGAAAATTGAAAATTCCTTTCTTTTTCTGTATATATAAATTATAATCTTCATGCTCATTTCAGGTTTATCTGAAAGCAAAGGAACATAATTATATTGGATTATAAAAACAAACAGGTATTATACTTGCCTGGCTATAGGTAATTAGCATTTTCTTAATTAACTGAATCAGTAACTGTTTGGACTTCTTCTTCAACACATTTTTACCGACTTCAAAAAAAGGAGGTTATCAATTCGATACGTATGTATGTAATATTATTGGAATTGCATTATATTCACATATGACAATCTATTAGGGCTTCCAAACAAATATACAAAATTTTATAGACGTATGTATGTATGTTTGTCCACTCATATCTCCGTAACTATTAATCGGATCGTGACCATTCAATCCATTTTTTTATTACTTACATTTACTTCAACTTAGGGAACAGTGCAAGTTTCATCAAAATCGATTCAGTAATTTTCAAGATATGGACTAAGACGTGAAAGTGTGACGGCCTGGCTTAATGATACGAGCTACGGGTGTAGTGTCAAAGCGAAAACGTCTCAAAACCTTGGTCAAATTCTAGTGCAACAACTAAAAATTACCAAATAAAAAGTAATTTAAAAAAATTAAACCGACTTCAAAAAGAAATGAACTCAAAATGATGAAATAACTTTAATTTCGGAAGTCGGTGGCAAAAAACTAAAACTAAAATACAGATCCCAAGACACCGACTTCCGAAATTAAAGTTATTTCATCATTTTGAGTTCATTTCTTTTTGAAGTCGGTTTAATTTTTTTAAATTACTTTTTTTACTCTCATGGCTTTGCCATTTACTTACAATAGTAGAAGGACTAAAAACAAAAAACTTTACTGTTCAACTGTCATCACTCGGATATCTATGGTCATCACCTTGCTTGGGCTGCCCAGTAGGGCAGACGGATTTATATCCGCTGTAGGTACAGACACGTTCAACTTTTATTTAATCGCCGTTAAACATGCAACAACAACAATATTAATTTATTCGTGAATAAATCACCAAATGTCTTCTATTTCGGTAAAAACACGGCTAACATTAGGTATAAATGGAAGAAACAAAGTTTTGGAAGAATAACTTTAATATTATGATTATGATGCTATCGACATAAATAGCTCGGCCTCAGCAACACTTGGATCAATATTAGCTAAGTTGAGTAAATAAGTAAACCACAGAACATGTTCACTGAAACCTGCTAAGTACACTAAAACATATCTAAAACATTTCACACAAAGTTGATATTACATTGCAGTATTCACGTTATTTTGAAGACATATTTTTCAACATACACGATAATTTTGTTTTTATCTGTAAAAATAACGGAGCACCATGTTTCAGGTTCATTTCAGTGGCGCGTTAGTTCCGCAAAGCGATAAGAGATGGCGTTAGCTGTTCGCGTATAGAAACGAGGCTCGCCAGCAACAAGACACTAAAGGGGCTATTACATCTTCCTAAATATCGGATCCGATATTTAGGATCCGATTTAGGACAAGAAATTTAGTCGCCGGAGCTCCTGATTACACGTTCACGATTTAGGACACTAAATCAGTCGGTAAGGACGAGCGACGAGTGACGGACGTGTCGAGTTAATAAAAATAAGTGTGTCGAAATGGCCCCAACACTAACGAAAAACCAAAAAATTGGCATCATCGTAACCCTAGCGGTTGGCTCCTTAAAAATTAAAAAGAGAAAAAGAACAAGATGGGTGAAAGATTATTTATTGTTACGTGAAAAGTTAGCAAACATGAATATTATGAGGTCGTTAGAACAAGACGACTTAAGAAATTATCTTAAAATGGATTCAATTTTTTTTTTTTTACAGTTTTAGTTGTTGCATTATTATCATAGTTTTTATAAACACTCAATAAAACATTGTACCCGTCGTTTCTGATATTTTTATTTATATAGTTTGGATCATTTTTGTTCCAAAGATATGGCATGTCCTTATATAATTCCAATATGTTTTGGATCGCCTCCTTTTCTGTAGTCATTTTGTTTTTATGCATACAGTCAACTAAAAACATGCGCTCGCGACGGCAGGCGAGCGGCGACTGAGCGTCCTAAATGTGATTACACCGTTCCGATTTAGGATGCGATTTAGATTTAGGACGTCGGAAGCCATTCTTGTCCTAAATCGGATCCTTCCTTCCTAAATGCAATTACACTATCCTGAATTTAGGAACGACTAAATATCGGATCCGATATTTAGGAAGATGTAATAGCCCCTTTAATCAATGCTTTCCAATTCTTTATAAATTGGTTTTAGTTTAGTACCTACTTGTAATTTTCTTTATACCAAATGAGTTTGTTGAAACTACCAATAACACTAACTAATAGGTGCCAACCTCCCAGTTATGTTACTAATTTATTCGGTTTTGCATTTAATTAACAATCTAGGTTTTACAATTTAAAATTAGTCGATGATACCTATCAAGTTAATTGTGAATAATTAGCTTAGCTTGCTAGTGATGTGCCATGCTCGGGGCGGTCGAGTGTCGATATCGTAACGAAGCGGACGGTGCGTCTGCCGCGCCACGAAGCACGATAGTTGTACCTAGTTGCTACAATCATGTCGTTGGTTTGCGGTTAGAAAGTGAAATAACCCTTGTTTTGGTATAAAATTAAATATTGCACAAATTGCGGGATTTCGTTGTTACTTTAATGTCACTGTGCCTTATTATTTTAAATAGTTAGACGCAGACGATTCTCTTTTTGTATACTTATTTATTTAAGACTCACGAATGTTTTGTGAAATTGAGAAAAAAGTGAAATGTTCTAATACTTACGTTCTAAAGGAAGAACAGTTACTTAATTGAAAAGATGTATTTTTATTCACTGTCCTCTTTACGTTGTAAGGTGGAGCTAAATAAATCAATTCACAAGTCATAAAATAAACATGAAATACTACAAGGTATAATTCTTTAGTCACACATTCGGAAGTGGTTGCCTATTTCTTCGGATTAAAAGCGATCATTTATGTTTGCCAAAACCGTCCAGTTATTTCTGAGCCCATAGGATAATAGCCTTAGCTTCCTTCGCAATAGAGTCAACAATCGCTTGCACGTCTTTTCCAACACGTGTTGCTACGTCAACTGGTCCAATTTCTTTAGAATCGATACAAAGACCTCTGCATGTTAATTTGTTTACTTCGAACGGAACGAATTTATTTTTATGTTTTCTCATAGGTACTTAAAACTTTATACGTTCGCTAAAGTTGACAAAAAAGTGAAGCGAATATAACAACCAAATGAAAATTGTTGATTGCTCCTTAATTTGTAAGAACAATAGATTGAAAGATATTATTGTAATAGTAATCCTGTGTGTAGAAGACGGTGTTGTTTAAAACAGTGATGTGAAGGCGAGATAGTAAAATGACGAAGTCTACGATAGAGCACGGTCATAAAAAGCGATGCCAATTTACTGCAAACGCGAGCTCAGCGTTCGAGGATAAGATGAATCTATATTTTATCCATAAATCTGTTCTTGCATTATCGAAGCACATCAATGCTATTTGGCACTATCCTCCGACACGGGCAGGCAAAGCAATCTATCTCATATCGCAATCTGTCTGCACATATTCCGAGTCAGCGTTTAGTTTGTGTTCCATTGGTGCATGTGGCAACATGTCTATGTATAACCGGCACATGTAGAAAACTGTACCAACTGGTCTGTACTGACTATTATACAAAAACACTGGAGGATGGGGTTGCACCAATCTGTAGCCAGATCCAGCCTGAACCGGTTCCAACCTGTCTTATTAAAATATTACTCCGACTCTGTTGCTTGTTTTTACCTAGCTCAAATTTATGATAATGTAAACGATGTTCTTCGTTCTCTTAGTTTTTTTAAGTGTCAGTGTGTGGAATATTTAATAATTATCCATTATTGAAAGGTGTATTGTCTGTGTAAGCTTGGATGCTGGATAAGGTTACGTGTGTTAATGTTCATTGTGTTCATCTTTCTTCTTGGGTTTCGGGAAGGGATAGGTATTAAAACATAACTTTCCATTTTGAAACTATGTATTTTTTTCTTCATATTTCTACATTTTCTTTTACGGTCTATCAAATAAATATCAATTATAAACAATTGATACATTTATTATTATTGTTAGTTTTTGTATATGTCGACATTTCAAGTTTTAGAAGTAAAATGTTTTTGTAGCTTTTTAAAATCTTTTTATTTATCGATGAAAGTGAACTCTAGTACTATGATATTGTGCGTTTAAAACACTGGACCCTACAAACATTTAGATTTCGTTTAAAAACGGTTAGTCTATTGATTTACATTTAATGTAGTAATTACACTGGATGAAGAAAATGCAATCTGCAATATTAACATCTCGTCAATAATTATAATATGTAGGTACTGTTAGTACAAAATGTATCTCTCATCACCCACTGGACTATAGTAACGCAGCTTCGCGCGGCGATAGAAAATAATCTTACAAAAAATTTCATTTTATATTAACTTAAATAACTTAATACTTTTAATAACTATCAATAATATAACCTGAGATCTTTTGCCTGCAGTAAAGGGCGCGCGCGCGGCCTGCGCCCACCCCGCGCGCCCCCCTTGCCTCCCTACTCTCCACTCTATGATACACATCTCTAATATTTATAAATCTGCATTCATGTTTTCACATTCATAAAAAGTAATATTTTTCTCGCATTTAAATTTTATACATTACAAAAGTAGTATCACAAACAAATGTACAAACTAGTACAATTACGAAAAACGTACACACGGTTACACATCAAGCTATACATTTCCAGCTTTAGCTGACCTCGCATGTTTATAGGTTTTTCGTGCAATCAGAAGTCAGCTTAAGCTGGTTATGTATAGCTTGATGTGTAGCCGTGCGTACACATATCGGACCTCTACAGAGATCGCCTCTAATAAATACAGTTACGATACATGAAAATACGAACTCTACGCAACTTCAGAATAGAATCGAACTCGAAACAAAAAATAATACCTAAGACTATATCGTTCAGGGTATCAGTATCACACGCGCGGCGGCGGCTGAGATCAGAGGGTGCGCACGAACGCCGCCACGCCACTCACGCGACCAACCACCACGACTCAATCATTAAAATATCCAAAATACGAACAATGATCATACAATGATTAACATAAGTACGAGCGGCGCGGGGCGAGCGCAGCGGTGGGCAGACAAGACAACCGAAGTCCGGGGGGAGGGGGCGAGATCGACGCTCGCCGCCGCGTGCCGGCGCAAGCGCGCCCGCCGCCGCCGGCACGTTCGACCAGCGACCGAATATCGACACTTTATCGATAACAAAGTGCATTTCGCGTCACTATCGACCGTGTCTGCGGCTCACGAGCGGCGCAACTAAAACCTGCGCTCTACCGCGCGCTTATACTACAACTATACGTTACATATCACGCTGTGCTTTTTTCTCTTATTAAAAATATATAATAATTAATATAATATATAATAATATGATATTTGTTAAAATAACGATACGTAGATATCGAGGAGGGCTGTCAGTCGGCTCGCTCGCATCACGCGCTTATCACAGGCTGGTTCACTCCGCCTGGCTCCTGAACAATTTCTTCTTTTCTATCGTGAACTGGGGGCTGATGATGATGGTGCCGCCTCGCGTTAAGTTTCTGTAACAAAAGAGAGGTTCCGTTAGTACTGTTGTCAGTGTTGCCTCTGTTGCTAGGCCGCCGCAAGTTCTTCAGTGGATCGGTTTATCTGTGTGAATTAAAAGAGCTCAACTTACTTTAAGAATTGCGGCAACAGGCTAGTCCAGTTCGTCGCATCGTGTTCCAGATGTAGATGTATCTCGTGCGTGGTTAATGTGTTGGGGTCTATTTTGAAAGCTGCTAATCTTCTCCCCGTGACGTCGACTATGACGGCCGCTCCCCGCGATCCGCAGGGCTCGCCCTCGGCTAGTGCCAGGGTCTGTCGGGCTGCTCTGGCCAGCAGTTCCGCTGGTACCAGCACCTCAGCGGTGGCTAGTTCGCTGGCTCCTTTCGCCGCTCGTAACTCTCTCTCGAGCCTCTGCGCCAGCGCCGCTTCCGTCGGCACCGGCACCGGCGCTTCCCGCCATGTTGGACCATTCCAAGCTATAACAAGAGGAAACTAACTTTAAATTTCAACCCTTCAAGTTTAAATGATAAACACTTTTAAAATTCCTAAATCTTTTCTAAGCTATCACTATTAATCTTATTGGAATTATTAAAAAAAAAGCTTAAGTACTTGATCTAAATTCATCACTAAACTGTATTAGAATAAAGTTAATGCAAATGTGTATCGAGCCAGTGCGCACCAAGGGCGAGGGAGTGCGGCGCAGCGGAACAGCTGACACGTCAGCTGATACTGACGTTGGGCCCCGGTCCAGTGCATACTGCTCATTGACTGATCAAACTAACTTGAAGCACTGAGCTGGGCTACTTTTATAACAAATGATGCAGATAACTAAGAGGCCTGATCATCTGCTAGTGGCGGCGGCTGAGAGCTGTGCGCGCGCCGCATAGCAACAACAGTCAGCCGGTTAGAAAGCCTCCCCCTCCCTCGCCTCGCCACTTCAAATAGAAAGTCAACTCACCTTTTTCGCTATTGAATCCGACAAACTGATTCGTGACCGGCAGGATCTCCATGTTTTCCAAATTGTTACTTATATTGTACACTTTTTAAACGACGAAAAAATTAAAGCGTTCCGCTGCGGAACTTAATATTACTAGAAAAATATCACAAGTCTCTTTTGTACTGCGAATGCGCACTGAACAACCGGCTTCACACCCGGCGACTAGTTATCGTGAAGAGATCGATGGGAAATTGATAAAACGTCCGAAGCTCACGACCGCATCAGATCTGATCTCGTAACCATAGGGCTTCGACACTCGCCCGCGGCTCACTATTCGACCCACCCAACCCTGTCGCTCTCTGTGACGGACTGGCGAGACCGGGGACAGCCGCATGTTATATAGAGGGCCGCGGCGGGGGTGCGGGGGGACACTCCGCGGGCCGCAGAGGGGGCCCCGCGCGCCAGTTGCGCCGGGCCTCGGTACACAGAGGTCGTCTCCACGCCGCTCCGCGCCGGCACCGGGTACAAGCCGGCCGGCTTCTTTGTTCGGGTCCCACCGGTGGGACGATTCGGTTCTATCTCATAAAAAAGTGTTCCTTGGTTCAATTCTCGTGTGTTACTTTACGTTTTCGTTTGTTCTGTATCGGTTTCTTTGTTCGTTGTTCTAGCTGTTCAGAACTTGCTAGAATGTAGATCTCTGTATGTTGTAACTATCTCTGTAGAATAGTTATGCTTGAACTTGGCTTGACACGCTGCCGCGTGTATAGATCTTATGGAAATTGTAGCTATCTGATGAGTATTCTGCCAGACTGCTGGTACCTATCATAATGATAAAGACTTTAGACAGATAAGTAAGCGATTTTCATTGTTTTTGAATGTATTGTGTATCTTTGCGTATTCATAAAATAATGTACATAATGTTATGAGGTAAGTAGTGTAAAATTATGGTGTTAATTATAGAGGTATTCGCTGGATTTAGGAAAATCAGTTTTTTATTCTAATGAGATTTTTTCTGACTTGTCCTCAGATCTCAAAATGTAAGAATTCGATAAAACCTCCTTAGTAACTATTTCCTTAGAGACAGTAATATCAATATGAATGAAAAAACAGCGATAACTTATATTGGTTTCATTAGCTAGCGATAAGATAATTCGCTGCAGTTGATAGTTACTGCACCAACATTCTTATATTATAATAAGTAGGTACATTAATTGAAAACGCAAAACCAATTTCAGACTTCAGATCAGAAAAATATGTTTTCAACATTAAACAAAATGTATGGATCAAAATTTAATTTTATGATGACATGATGCCTCTAAAACTTTAGTAAACAGTCAAAGTATTAAAATTTGAGGAAAAAAAAAAAACTAAATCGTAATACACTTGCCAACTTTAAAAAGTATATTTGAACCGTCAATCAACATACAATTTAGAGTCATTCATCTTTTTGGACGAACGAATCTCTCGAAGGTAAATCGGAATAAGAGATTAAACTGAGCAATCAAAGTTTTAATAAAAATAAAAAACTTGAAATATGAATTTGGAAGGGGAATCAATAAAATTATGTTTGTCAAAATCCAATAGGACCCACGAGAAGCCTTTCCAAATGAAGAACAAAACTAACTAATGCTTGTAAATTGCAATAAAAGAATTGTCTGTAATTTTAACGCATCACTTCAATCTAATGGATGTAAAAAGTGCCTACGTGACAACAACGATCCGACCGGCGAAAGACAATAGTCTGCCACGCCAATAATTAAATTCAACAAAAAGGATGAGAACTCCTCACAAATAGAAATTTATTCAAAACTCTTTAAAGAGGAAATGAAACAAAATTGTTTGCCAAGCTCAAACGTAAGCCAACACAAAAAGATGCAGTAAAAACCTAGGCTGAAGTTATAAAATACGACGGTGATTTTGAAAACAATAATGCAATTTCAAAATGAGTTGCATCAGCCGACTAGAAATTTCTTTCGGTAAGAACCACTTTACGTGATTACTTGGGCGTACAAAATAAAAGATCCCCACCGCTGGAATCACCGTCCCAAATCGTTAATAATGTTTTGGGATGCTTTTCAAACTGTTTCTTTTTTTTATACACCCTAAATCTTATATAAACTTCAAAAGTTTATAAAAAGCCGAATGAGTGTTTACATGAAAACCTGTTGTTTAATGTAAATATAGATACGTCTTCATTATCGCGTGTCTTATCGCGCGTTTAATGTTTTGCATAAATGGAGAAACAGATTTTTTCTAACAATCGTCGTTTTAAACGTCTTTTTGCTATGCATAAAGGCAGTAAAAGTAGTCATTGTACAAGAAATTAACTTTGAAATATACTTGAGTGCAGAAAACAGAACGATTTCAGATTTAATAACTGGAAAGCCACAAAAACGATTGAACAAAAAGAAATGAAGAAAAAATCGGTTCGGTTGCCAAGCGATGCCGGCCGGCGTCGCGGCCTTGGTCGGCCATGAGTCACGTTTGACAAGCGAGTCGAATCGCTCAAACCACTAGCCCATGTTCGTGACTACAGCTCTATGCTTCTAATGTTAATGCCAATTCATATCTAATCAAAGTTCACGGGTCGAATTTGCTGTTTATGTTTGTGCCACAAACTCGTTTGGCTGCCTATTTTCGTGGTTTCTATGTTTAGGTGTTTTTTAACGATATCTTCAAACACGTTGCGTGCACTTTGTTATTTGCGGTGTACCTAAATATTTATGTTGGCAAGATATTTGCTATTCAGAGTTGCACAATTTTCTTTTCCAACCTTTCCGAATAAGGAAAGTTCACTGAGGAGGTAATAAAAGCATCGTCGTAATCATGACTGCTTCCGCACAGTTTATCGTAAAACACATATTAAAGTAAATAAACGATAATATAAAGAGCCCGCTTCATGATACCGGTGTAGGTACGGACGCCAGCAGGTCAACCTACCCGAAACTGTCAGATTTTCCCAATCAACCTTGAACCTTATGTTTTAGCAATAAAGTCGAAAATCTATTAAAGAAATCTGACAGATTGTAGTAACTTGATGTGCTGGCGTCTGTACCTTTGTTTTATTAATGACAATGATGTAATTGTTTAAACAAACGTAGGTAGTGATTATTAACATTGTGTACAGTTTCATTGTGCGCCGATAGTTTCGTGAATAAACTAATGTTTATAATAAATGTCTTGGTGATAAGCTCGTCTGGGTTGAGTAGCTCAATAGCTAATAGTACGTTCTCATTATCAGTTAAATTAATGTTTGCTCTAGTAAATAAATCTTAAACGTTGTATAAACAAGTTATTAAAAATGTTGAAATAATAGATACCTATATTGAAGTCGTAGGTATTGATTACATATGTGTGCTTGTTCATTTAATGTTAATCAATGAACTTTATTTTGATCTCAACTCTGGGTTAGTGATGTTAACCCTGGTGTTAATCATTAAGTACTTTATTTTATTAGTTTATGACAGACAGTCTTCAGACTATTTAAATTTATTTTGTATTACTGTAACCTTTCCTATGTCCCTCAGAATTCCCTAAAAATCCCTTTCCACCTAATCCGAATTGTAACAATAAGCTCAATCAAAAGAAAAAAAAATGTATTATCTAAACCTCAGAATAAAAGAGATGAAGAGAAAATTCGACGTTATAGGGAAGATTAAATAAAACCCAACGGAAATTAAAAGAGCGACCAACCTGTCGCGAAAGATTCCCGTTCGCCACACAATACATCCCTTATTCCCTTCTTATTCTTACGATCCCTTCACAAAGGGACAATAGGACCTAACAACGCACTGCACACGGGTAACATGTCCCAACCTGTTCCTACCACACTATTCCCGTCTATTCTGTTTCACTTTTGTATAACATTATTTTAAACATCAGAATGAAAATTAATTTTACAGAAATTAAAATTCTGTATACAATTCAAAACAAAACTGAATTAGAATTAAATTAGAATACTGAATATTAAAATAAATGTTAATTGTAAAGTATCCTTTGTATGCACAACATTTAGTTAAACGTTGGCATAACATGACTAATGCGAGAAGCTCTGTTTATAAACAAATTGCTTTGCATCACCAACGTTTTCATTTGGTCGGGTTTTGTGATTTATACTACCAATATTTGCTGTAATCAGTATTCAACGCTCGTGCATACTTCATGCCAAGTTTGGGCAACGATTCATTAGCAATTTTAATAAGTTTCTGTTTATGTCTCCTACAGCCACGTGTATACCTATTGTATCACAATTAGTAGTACTTGTTTTTGTGCTATAAGTTGGCCTTGTATGCTTTAATCTAACTAAACCCCAATATTGTGTCTATGATAAGCATCGTAAGCTGACGTGAGTTATTATTACAAAGCTTGTTAAACCTTCCTGTGATTGTCTTTTTCATTTTTTTTTTCGTGTTCCTGCATGTTACTAATATAGTTTTTTAAGTAAGATGTAAATACTAACACCCTATAGGCCTTGATGCCTGACAATAAAATATTTTTTATTTTATTTTTATTTACATTTCAAATCAATTTATTTTAATAGTGTAGTTATACAACATTGAAAAATAAATGTAAAATATTTTTTGTTGAAATAAACGTATACTTAACAGATTTTTTGTGTTTTATTTCTCCAATAATCTACCTTGTTAAGTTAGAAAAAGAACAATGACTAACTACTACTGGACTTGTAAATTTCGTTTCAGTGAAAAGTTGGAACAGTTTTAAGGCTATGTTGAGTAAACGTGTATATTATTTGCCTATTTGGCTAAATCTTGAAATTTAAAATACTCACTGAAACCAGAGAGAACACAATTAATCAACTTTGTCTGTACGTTACACAATTTTGTCTGTACGTATCACAACTTCTATTAATATTGTTAATTTAAAGCCATAGCAATTTAAAACCATTACCGAGAATGCCTTCAGTAAAAATATCACGAAAATTTAAATTTTCTTCTAACTGTACTAAATAACTAAAGGCTAAGGTTAGTTCTTAATTGGACATGACAAAAGAGGATTAGATAACAGAACAGCAAATACTTGTCCTAAGTAAGGAAGACTCTACCAAAACACATAAACGTGAGTAAACTGCAAACGACAGATAAGTACAACAGGAAATTTAGATCACTCGGTCCTCCGCCACACAAGAATCCAAATAAAACAAGTATTAAATGCAAACACTAGATAAATTATAAAAATAGGTTATCATACTGTTTCATAGCTTAGGTCATTATGGCACTCCGTGACATAGTATTTGGCAATTAAGGTTCAAATGATAATGATGAATATTTAGTTAAGTTTGTGAAATGACAATGAGCAGAAGTGGTCCAAATTTCCACCACTATTGAGGGCTATGTAAGCTTAAAGTCGACTAAATACCATACAATTTTGAATATTAGGTGAAAAAAATATATTCACTCAGAAAAAAGTTATGACTGTTTTAAAAATACGTATTTTTAGTTATTTAACCGTTAATTTTTTTCGCACATAGCCACATTTCAAGCAGTAAAAACATGGTAGCAATGATGACGCATTCCCCCTGTTCTGTAATGCGCTCAAATCGTCTGCAAAGTATACAATGATACCCTTAGCGCACCTACCCATATAAAAATGTAATCGGAACGGTTCGCAATCGTGCTAAAAGTATTTTTTAATATTTTTGCATTTCGGAACCCGGGGATTGCTAGCGTCGACTCGTAGATGGAGATAGCATTAGTTTTGTCCCTTTCGCACTTAGGAAGCAGTATTACAAATATTTTAAAATAAATATAAGCATTGTAAAGATAGCTATAAGTCCTTTCATTTGATTTGATACCCCACATGATAGGGTTTGATTTTTTTGACGTAGCGAGGTACCTACCGCGACCGCCATATTGTTTATATTTTGGCTCATATAGCTTATATCAACCAGAATAACGTATGAATTACAACGAAATGTCATACACCTAAATCAATCGAGTAGTTTCAAAGATATAGTGAAATAATGAAGCGTAAAAAGGTTTTTAAATTGCAAGTTTTCATGGGGTCATAACTTTTTACTGAGTAAATATTTTTGGTTGCGGTCTTCTTATAATGATTCAGAACGCAGTGTTCCATCATATGTCATAGTTCTTATTGATGGTGGAAATTTGGACCAAGCTCCATATATTTTTGCCCATTCTTCTTTGGACCAAGCTCCATATATTTTTGCCCATTCTTCTTTTGAGGTCAAACGAGCCAAATATTTGAAATCAAAGTGACATCTGGTGTTAGTCAACTACATAATAAAAGTAAGTATTCTTGTACAAAACTAAGATTCCGCGTGGACTACGGGCAGGAGATAATGCAGAACATTCTAAAGGTAATCTTCAAGTTTGAGAGAATTAAGTTGCTTTCATAAAGAGTAAGTATATGACTATAAAAAAAACAATGTGGGAATACATGCAACTCTGCTACTATGCAGAGTTGCATGTATTCCCACATTGTTTTTCGAAGATCACAGGTGTGATGTTACAAATAATTGAATGAGATGCTATCGATATAGCATTATTATAATAAGTGATCAAACGAACTTACCTGTTGTGAAGTTCGATCATTATTATACGAAGGGCTTCGTTCGAAGATATAAAATTTACATTGCAGCTTCCTCACGCCAGTCGGCAACCAAACGCATATTTAGAGCTGAAAGCAAACACTAAACGCACAAGTGTAACTATTCCCGTTCTATACATAATCTGTCATTCTTTTAGAGTAAGCTAAGAGAATCTCAATTTTTCAGGGGTTGGGTAGGGAGGGTCCTTATATCTTCGAACGAAGCCCTTCGTATAATAATGATCGAACTTCACAACAGGTAAGTTCGTTTGATCACTTATTATACTTAGGCTTCGTTCTCGATATAAAATTTACATTGCAGATGTTAAGAGTTTTTTAGGAAAATTGAGATTCCAAATATGAAATTGTTAAATAAATAGTATTTCAATAGTAAATTAAAATCTTTTATTTTTAGACATAATATTATGATATCCTAAAAATGGCAATTATAGATAAACAGTCTCATTCATCTTGTTATTGGACTTATTGTCCTATTTCTAAATAAGTTTAAATCAAATTATAATAATAGATAAACAATCAAATTATTTATCTTAATATTGGACTTATTTCTAACTTATTTTTATATTTTTTATGACAAGTAATAATTATAGGTAACGTTAATAATATATAATCAAGTATTTTGTTCAGCATTAAGCACAGCATGAGCAAATTCGCTTGAATTATTCACAATTGGTCTATTATAAAATCTAGCGAAAGTTGAAGAGCTATTTGTCCAACCTGCTGTTTGCCTTATTACATCTATTGACACTCCCTTAGCGTTAGCAGTGGATGTCGAGGCATGTCTAGTACTGTGTCCTGAAAAAATACTAATATCTATGCCGCAAACCGATAAAGTATTTTTTATCCATCTACTGATGGTAGAGGGAGAAACTGGTCTGTGGGGCTTATTCAATGAAAGTATTAAGTGAATATTATTTCCCCTAATGCTCCGAGTATAGTCAATGTAATCACGTAAAGTACTAGCTGGACAAATTTCGAAATTTTCAAAGAAAGGTAAAAAGAGGTTCGGTTGGCTGCGCCCGGGACCAGATGTTTTAATAGTATCTGTAATAGCAATGTGAATTCCTTCATGATTTACTGTGATGTTAGGTATTTTAATTAGAGACAAAGTCTGTGCTCTTTGAGCTGTGCTTAGTGCTAATAACATTACCAATTTTTTGGACAACTTTTCAAAATTTAAAGAATTATTTGGAGTCCAAGTTTTTAAAACGTTTAGGACTTTACTTGGGTCCCAAGTAGTTTGATACTTGGCCCCAGGTGGTTTGATTTTATAGAAACCTTTAAGTAGCCTCTTGATGCGGTCATCACCCCCAATTTTTGAGCCTATTATTACAGCAAGAGCTGACTTATGTGAGTTTAAAGACCCATATGATGCTCCTAAGTTGAATTGCTCGGTTAAAAAATACATAATAATTGGTATAGATGGTGTAAATGGATCTATACTTTGTTTTTGACAAAAGGCCCACCAGATTTTATAGGTGACATTGTATTGTTTTAAGGTATTGTTTGAAAGTGAACTTAACATAACCTCTATTGCTGATGGGGGGATGGCTCGTCTTAGCCATGCTTTCCTGATAATATCCCGACCATTAGTGTAAGGTGGAGATGTAGGGGGTGATTCTCTCTGAAAGAGGAATGCAATAATTGTTTATTGGGTTTAAAAATTAACAGTTTGGAGACTAACATTGCTTGCATTGATGGATACCAGGCTTGTGATGGCCAATATGGCATGACCACAATGCCTGTTGCTTTATCATTCTTAATTTTTTGTAAACATCTTAATAATAGACTAAATGGGGGAAAGGCGTAAAAAAAATAGTTTGTCCAAGACACGGTAAAAGCATCTATATTTGATGCGTCTGGGTCTGGTTTCCAAGAAATGTAAGATTCACATTTTGCATTTATTCTTGAGGCAAAAAGATCAATATCAGGTTGGCCAAACTGAGTTACAATGTACTGGAATGTGGAGGTATTCAGTTCCCACTCGATGTCAGGATTGACTCTACGTGATTCTTCATCTGCTTCCTTGTTATCCCTCGATTTTATGTAAGAAGCAAATAGCCAAATTTGTCTATCTTCACACCATTGCCATATGCTTCTGGCTAAGTTATTTAAATGTGGGTACTGAATACCTCCCATTCGGTTAATATATGATATGGCAGTCTTATTATCAACACGCAACAATATATGTAAATGTTGTTTATTTTTAAGAAACATTTTTAAGGCTAAAAATATGGCGAGTAGTTCTAGATAATTTATGTGATATAATTTTTCAGTCTCTTTCCAGAACCCATGAACCCTATTATCATTACAAACGGCCCCCCACCCACTTCTTGACGCATCTGTAAATATTTCCAAATCATATTTTGAGTATCCTATACTTTTGTGTAAACTATTGATATTATCGGCCCACCACTGTAGTTCTAGTTTAATATCTGGGTGAATTATAATCTTTGTATCATAATTCCCTTTACTTTTAATTAAACCATGATATTTATGGTGTTCTAATAGTTTTGTATAAAGCCAACCATATGTACTTGCCGGGCATGCGGCAGTCAATGTTCCTATTAACTGAGCAAGGTCTCTTATGCTACAACTCTGTTTTTCCAAATATTTTTCAACAAATTTTTGAATAGACAATTTTTTGTCAGTGGGTAGTGTTAGTGTCATTGTTTTTGTATCAAATATAAAACCTAAGAATTGACAGGACTGTGATGGTCTAATTATGCTTTTTTCATAATTAATAACAAATCCAAGACATTTTAAAATAGCAATTGTTTCATTAACATTTTTCAAACACGTTTTATAATCAGAACCAATGCACAAGAGATCATCGAGATATTGTACTGATTTGTGACCTTTAGATCTTAAATATGTAACCACCACTCTCATAATCTTAGAGAACACATAGGGTGCAGAACACAAGCCATATGGGAGTGCATTAAATTCATATAATTGATCATACTGAAACCGTAAATACTTCCTGTGAGCTGGATTAATATTTACCAATAAATAGGATTCTTTTAAATCAATTTTTGACATAAATTCTCCAGGAGAAATTAGAGCTACTGCCGTTCTGTGATCTTCCATTTTAAAGTGGCATGTGTTAACAAATTTGTTAAGAGGTTTAAGGTTTAGAATAAATCTTTTGCTACCACTTGGTTTTGGAATCAAAAACACTTTAGATATGAATTGGTCTTTACATGGTGCACAAGGAGAAATTGCACCTAATGTCAGTAAATTATTAATGGCTGTATGCATATCAGGATTATTTATAATATCATTTTGTAACAACTGTTGTGATTGTGACTGATAAGGTGTGTCAGTAAAAGGTATTGAGTATCCATTGACATGATTCAATATTGAAACATCGTCACAGATCCTTTGCCAACAAGGTAAGAAATAACTTAATCTTCCAGCATGACTAACCTCTAGTGTCGAGCACGAGTCTTGTCCTGTGGTGGTGGGGCTTTGGGCTTTCTCACAGCATGCTGTGGCTGGTACTGATTGTACTGTTGTGCTGGTTGATATTTCCTTGCTTGGTATGAGGACGTTGGTTTTTTGTGTCCCGGCCTCAGATTTGTCCTCTGTTGGTTGTAACGAGGTGGACCACTCAAGTTTCCCTGACGGGTTGTGGTAAAAGTAGCTGGCTTTTTTATAGATTGGCCTGTTCTTTGGCAAGCTTGTAAGATCTTTATCTTTTCAGATAGGTTGCTACCATAAAGGTAATCATCTCTATCTACTTCTTTGACAATATCTAAGAATTTTTTGTCCAGGACAGGGAAAATAAGGTTTTTACGAGATTTTGTTTGTATAAAGTGTAAGTCTGTTAAAATCCTTCCCGCATCACTGAGCTGAGAGATCAGTTTGAGTCTATCAATATTGTTGTTGTTTATTAACATTGATAATGCATCACCTAAAATGGTGAGTCCCATTCCTAACTGGTTTTGTTCCGATTCTATCTTTTTATCACGGTTAATTATTGTATCGTTCACTGTAGCAATAATTTCTGGATTGAGCATAGGGGCTTTAAGCAGACAACAGTTTTCTGGTACATTTTTCTCCAGTTTTAGCTTATTTTCCCTTGAGATTCCATTCTTCAAAATGGTATTCCAAATACGGGCTAAGTCCTTGTTAAGTGCTGGTCCATGTTTGGGTTTTTCCGTCATCAAATCCCCTAATGCTTCCAGCACTTCTGGGGATAGAGTAGGCTCAGTGTCTAGCTCAGGTGCCGGGTCAGGCTCAGGTAGAGCATCAGTTACAGTCATGGCTGTATTTGTGTTATCCGGGTTTGCTTCTATTGGAACCGGTAGTTCGACACAGTCATTTATTAGTTCAATGTCTTCATCATTTTTGCGGTCTGCAAAAAGTAGAATTGACCCCGTTAAAGTACCATAATATTCATACCTACGCGTATCCTCTCGGAATACGCCATTAGGTGAATGAAAAAAAACTCGTGCGTTTATCTCGTAAACGCCCCGAATTATTGGTCGCGTCAATGTATCTCGTACATTACCCGCGTGGTACAATACATATCGTATTTAAGCCATGTGAGAACCAGTTTTTACTGTTTAGATTGTTTAAAACATTAGTTACCTGGTGAAGAAAAAATGGACGACTCTGATGAATCGGTGCGGTACCGGTGTCGTTTCATTTTCTTTTCTAATCTTCGGATTTTTTGAAGATAATAATCTTTTCCATGTTTTCGTTTCGGCATGATACTTATTGCAAACTTTAAACTAGTTTTAAACACTTTAATTAATATTTTTTGGGAAATCACTGCATACTGGTTGCCGCGCAAACGTAAAGAATGACAGATTATGTATAGAACGGGAATAGTTACACTTGTGCGTTTAGTGTTTGCTTTCAGCTCTAAATATGCGTTTGGTTGCCGACTGGCGTGAGGAAGCTGCAATGTAAATTTTATATCGAGAACGAAGCCTAAGTATAATAAACGTAGAAGAGTAGAAACACAAAGAAACATTTAGCTAAAACATTAGACAGCTCAAAATAGAAAAGGTGTAAGGGGTAGATGCAACCGTTCAAAATCTCCTAATTATGTGTCTTATACAGTATTAGGTACTTTAATATACATAAGCTAGATAGATAGTACAAATATGAAAGTTAGGTATAGCCATTGATAAATACGCACTAGGTTTATAGGTATATTCATAGAACGGTGAACCCATAATCCTATTAACACAAGGAAGCAATAATACCCCAAAATCTTTTTTGTTTACTATGAATTCAGGAGTATTACATAAACGTAGTCAGCTTTAATACGATAATATGTAACGACAACTAAATTATCTCGTATTTGTTCAGTTAAAAATAAAGATTTGTCGTCTTATGACATTGAGGTTAAGTCAAATACGGTTCGTGGCCTCTCCACCCACGAAGGAGGAAGAAATACCTAAAATGAAATATTATTATGTGGAAACATAATTTTGATAAAGTCAAATAAAGTTTAATTTGCGAGGTCCACACTAACCATTACCTACGAGGTTTTAAACTTCCTGTAAAACATCTTTCTAATAAACTTTCTCGAAAATATAAACGTTTATGTGAATGTGATAATGCACGGAAATGGAGCCAGTAGATTTAGATATTAGCTCACTGTAGGTACCGATAGATGTCTCTGCCTGGCATACGTCCAAATGTTCAAGCCAGCGAACTGTGAAGATGACGACGATGTGTTTCGTGGAGGTTTATGCTTTGCATCAATTGTCACTAGGTAAACTGTTTAATATTTTAATAACGCAATATATATTAATAATCAAGTTATTTTATAATAAGTAACTTAGAATTAATAACACATTGGTCTAAAGAAAATAAAACTGCAAAAATGTTTTCCATTAAAATGTATAACTTGAAAACAATCACCAATACAGACCTATGCAATTGACTGGCAGTAGCGAGGAGGTAGTGTTTAAAAAAAGTAATTTAAAAAATTAAACCGACTTCAAAAAGAAATTAACTCAAAATTATGAAATAACTTTAATTTCGGAAGTCGGTGTCTTGGGATCTGTATTTTAGTTTTATGCCACCGACTTCCGAAATTAAAGTTATTTCATAATTTTGAGTTAATTTCTTTTTGAAGTCGGTTTAATTTTTTTAAATTACTTTTTATTTCGTAATTTTTAGTTTTTGCACTAGTATTTGACCAAGGTTTTGAGATGTTTTCCCTTTGACACTACACCCGTAGCTCTTATCAATAAGCCAGGCCGTCACACTTACACGTATTAGTCCATATCTTGAAAATTACTGAATCGATCTTGATGAAACTTGCACTGTTCCCTAAGTTGAAGAAAATGTAAGCCAATAAAAAAAAAATGGTCACGATCCGATTAATAGTTCCGGAGATATGCGTGGACAAACATACATACATACATACATACATACATACATACATACGTCTATGAAATTTTGTATATTTGTTTGGAAGCCCTAATAGATCATCATATGTGAATATAATGCAATTCCAATAATATTACATACATACCTACGTATCGAATTGATAACCTCCTTTTTTTTTTGAAGTCGGTAAAAATAAACCATTTGTATTCAATAAAGTTTAATTTTTGCGCAGAAAAGCAATCAGAAAGCAATTCTACTGAACATCAGCAACTAGAAAGTTGCCAATGAATTGCCGACCGACACGGAAGGGGTGAAAACGATTATACTGGCAATAAGTCGACCCCTTTCACCCCCTGAATGAGTCGTAAAAGTGTTTATTGATTCGTTTTATTTAGAAAACGTTAGGAACAAGTTTTTCTTTTTTTTTTTCAAGGGTAAGCTGTTTGATGATTTGGAATTGGTTTAGTTTATTTTACGAACTTATTTAAGTAACTTTTGTTTTATGTAAGTTCTTCAACATGTTTTCTTTTTAGTCGAGCAAAAACGTTTTAAAAGTATTGTTGTTAGAAAATAATAAAAGAAAATATTCTTATTAGTATCAACATAAAAGAATATTTTGAATGAAAACGTTTATTTCCGACGTCGCTTTACTTTGTTCAGAAGCCGATAGGTAAATTGATATTGAACTATCGGCTTCTGCACAAAGTAAGGCGACGCGACATCTAAGCAAAAATCAATATCTATTTCCGTCACAACGACTGCGCCCTATGACTGCGCGGCTCTGAATAAGCGAAAATCGTCAGCAAAAACCTAATTCAACAAAAAGGTCTCGCTTTTATATTAACAAAATAAGCTTCGCTAACCCAATTCCGATTCCATTTAAATGTAAACGAAACAAAGTTTATTTTTGAACCATGTTGCTTACGGGTTACCTACAACAACATCCCCGGGTTCCAACCCTGTATAAACACCCCACGCACTGAGTGAACCCGAAATTACTAACATTTGAGGTTATTTCATATGATTTACGGCCAAAATTATATCCTTCGCGGCCATAACCGTATTGGAGTTAAGCGATTTATAATTATAGCCATACCTACTTGTAATGGGTTCGATTCCGTGTTGTGTTAGGTATGGAGGTGGAGGCATGTGGCGGGCTGTGATTGCGTTATGAAAATACATTTACCCACTGAACGAAAAAAAGTTGGGGCAAAACGTTGTTTTACGACTGTGGTGAAATGAGTCAATTTAGTCTAATTTTATGTTCTAGTAATGGCATCGTGTAGGGGCTTGTGGCTAAGTAATAACAGCCGTACGGGTCGATCGATCAGGTTAAGCTACGCTTGCCGCGATTGTTCCGTGGATGGGTGACCATCTTCACATACAAAGACACCCCTCCGTGCCTCGGAAAGCACATTAAGCCGTTGGTCCCGGCTGTCATTCGTGGATCTTTGACAATCGTTATGGTTCGTCAGTAGCCCGAAAGTCTGACAACCAGTCTTACTAAGGGGTATCGTATTACCCACTACCCAGTACCCAGTAACTGGGTTGTGGAGGTCAGATAGGCAGTCGCTCCATGTAAAATACTGGTATACATAGCTGCATCCGGTTAGGCTGAAAGCCGACCCCAACATAGTTGGGAAAAGGCTAGGCAGATGATGAGTTATCGTTTAACTACCTAAATATTGTCATTTCGATTTCGTTATAAACTTCTAGACTTTTTGTTCACACCTAAGGACATTCTATTTAACTCTGTTGCATTACGAAATCAAACAAAAAACAAACGGACCTCTAAAAACGTTAATGAATCGTAGCAAAACAAATTCGTTTTTAAAAATCATAGACGCAACAAAAACTATTTTATATTGTTATCAAGTAACATAAATAACAATTGAAATCTTGTTTCCCAAAAAATATTACCTCCAGCGCAAATATACATACCATCAAAACGGTACGTATCTCAGTTAAAATCATTTGCGATTACAAAGCGATTCCAGTCACGCACGAGTGGTGATGGCGGACAAAAAACTGGCAAACTGTTTTAATTGTCCATAGAACGGTAGCAGTTGCTAGGCGACCCCTACCACCGGTTATTACCAACAACCATCCGTAAGGCGTCGTCGTAACGAACCACGAATGGTAGGGTTAAAAGGTGTTTTATAAAAATCGTCATTGCCAATTGTTAATTCAGATGTATGATGTAATAACGATACGCGAGATGTTTCGTTGTTTGCCTTTCGGCTAATTGTTGTGATCACACCTTGAGGTTTTATGGATGAGGAGACATTCAAGCTGTACAGTACACCTTTTGGAGTCAGATGTTGAGCTTTCATCATTGTTAGAAGCTAACAATATAAGTTTGAGGTGATTAGCACACATAGAAGGTACCGGATATTGAAACTTGGAAAATGAAAATAACGGAGTCTACATCCAACGAAATAAAAATTTGGTTAAAAAATAATATTATTCATCAACAACCAACAACCATCCACCCATCAATTTCGAGTCTTGGATTTCAAATCAGGTAAAGAAATGAGCCACCATCTCTGGGGACTAACAAATCAGCTAAAGAAATGAGCCACCATCTCTGGGGACTAACAAATCAGGTAAAGAAATGAGCCACCATCGCTGGGGACTAACAAATCAGGTAAAGAAATGAGCTACCATCTCTGGGGACTAACAAATCAGGTAAAGAAACGAGCCACCATCTCTGGGGACTAACAAATCAGGTAAAGAAACGAGCCACCATCTCTGGGGACTAACAAATCAGGTAAAGAAATGAGCCACCATCTCTGGGGACTAACAAATCAGGTAAAGAAATGAGCCACCATCTCTGGGGACTAACAAATCAGGTAAAGAAATGAGCCACCATCTCTGGGGACTAACAAATCAGGTAAAGAAATGAGCCACCATCTCTGGGGACTAACAAATCAGGTAAAGAAATGAGCCACCATCTCTGGGGACTAACAAATCAGGTAAAGAAATGAGCCACCATCTCTGGGGACTAACAAATCAGGTAAAGAAATGAGCCACCATCTCTGGGGACTAACAAATCAGGTAAAGAAATGAGCCACCATCTCTGGGGACTAACAAATCAGGTAAAGAAATGAGCCACCATCTCTGGGGACTAACAAATCAGGTAAAGAAATGAGCCACCATCTCTGGGGACTAACAAATCAGGTAAAGAAATGAGCCACCATCTCTGGGGACTAACAAATCAGGTAAAGAAATGAGCCACCATCTCTGGGGACTAACAAATCAGGTAAAGAAATGAGCCACCATCTCTGGGGACTAACAAATCAGGTAAAGAAATGAGCCACCATCTCTGGGGACTAACAAATCAGGTAAAGAAATGAGCCACCATCTCTGGGGACTAACAAATCAGGTAAAGAAATGAGCCACCATCTCTGGGGACTAACAAATCAGGTAAAGAAATGAGCCACCATCTCTGGGGACTAACAAATCAGGTAAAGAAATGAGCCACCATCTCTGGGGACTAACAAATCAGGTAAAGAAATGAGCCACCATCTCTGGGGACTAACAAATCAGGTAAAGAAATGAGCCACCATCTCTGGGGACTAACAAATCAGGTAAAGAAATGAGCCACCATCTCTGGGGACTAACAAATCAGGTAAAGAAATGAGCTACCATCTCTGGGGACTAACAAATCAGGTAAAGAAATGAGCCACCATCTCTGGGGACTAACAAATCAGGTAAAGAAATGAGCCACCATCTCTGGGGGCTAACTTAATATACCCTCATGGGTAAAATGTGTAACCATACACCCCAGGCTGCCCCAGCGGGGGTCACCACACATAGGTAAGTAGGTAGTAACTTTATAGACCGCTTCACATTGTCTTCGAGGTATTAAGAAAACCATTTCCCTCAGCATTTCAATGTCAATAGCAGCACGTCATCAATCGGCAGCGTGCTGGCAGTGCTGGAACTAACACCAAGTGTTGTCATGCCGATAATAAACTTAATGGAAATGGTACCATTAAGTGCCCCCTTCTGTCATAAAACTCTGTCTGCATGATGTTTTATGACAAAAGAGGTACTATTGTTCTTTGTTCTATTGTTCAGGCTAGTCTCGGAAACTCCTGAACCGATTCACATACAGTTTAAATCGTTCTCAATTGTGTTATTACGCTAAGTCAGCATTGGTCTGAAGAAACTTGAGTGTATCTGTCTTAAGTAAATAAAGTTCATCTCTGAAGGCAGTGATTTCGGAAAGTTTTAATAGGATGTGTTAAATGACTGTCTATGATGATATTAGTCCTAAGAGTAATCAAACCATTGTACTTCCAGCACTTTTTCCATTTCCTAAAAAACTCAGCAACTCGCCACACGCGCACGCGTAACATTCACTGCAATTATTTAAATATTCAACACAATTTTGCTTGAAACATTGCGTGAAAAAAATAAATGGCATCTGTCCCCTGTCTCCCCTCAATCAACAGCGAGGGTAGGTGGGGGAATACTGGCACAAATATCAAATCGGGTAAGCGGTAATTTGGTTTAGTATTACGTTTGGACTTTCAATTTGCGACTTCGGAATTGCTTTTTACTGTAAGTTTTTGTGGAATAGGTACCGGATATTATTTGGAAGATGATTTTTTAATGTAAATTTTTCCGCTAGAATAAGCGAGGGTAAGGGTCATAAAATTGTTGAAATATGTGTTTGTTAACGATTGTGTCCCTTTAGGGAGAGTGGGACCCAAGTTTACCCACACAACTCGGCTCCACGGGCTTTGCGTAACCCGTATAGCAACAACAAAGTACTCGCTGGTAGCGTTAATCCAGTAATTTTCCTAACTCAGCGAAGCATTAAGCATCATTAACTGTGCACGGTTCGTAACGAGTTGTTATACCGTTGCCAAGGATAGTTGGCAAGGTCGCGGGCTCGGGTGACAACCCTAGGGTGGCACACTGGCTCTCTGTGGCGCGGTGGCAGCTGATTCAACTTAATAATAAAATGCTTTATTAATAATAAAGTGTGTTGCTACCCGATTGATTTGGGAAGGGAGATTGATTCGAGTGTTGGAGTGGGTAATAATAATGACGCCCGAATGTGTTGCTAGGCTAGATTTGAAGCAGGCTTCCATTTGTAAAGGGGCAATGATTCAGAAGGTATTTATATTGCAGTTAGGTGTGTGATTGATAATATGATTTGAATAGAGTTGATGGCTGAATGGACTTGAATAGGTCTGACGAAATGGAGTATTCCGTGTTTTGCCCTAAACTTGACAAAGGATCAATTAATGTCTCTACATAGTTTCGAAAAGGACTTATTTGGAGGACCCTTATTTGGAGACGTGAGCCTAAATTATAAAAACAAATTCAAGGCAATTTTTTTTTTCCAAATAACTTAGAAGCTTCGCCAATTAATTTCAAAATATAAAATGATTCTCAGATAAAAATTAGCATTTATTTTGAGACAGTTGCCATCACCCGTGACTAATTGTTTCGCTGTTCAATCAATCATATTGAGCAATTGATTGGAAGACTACAGTTGATTGACTACGAACAAAAAAAACTGTGCTGCTAACTTACTAACGAGTTTGTTCCAATAAATACTTGTTTTACTTGTACTGAAGGTACTCGCCACTGTAGGTACATAGAGGACTTTTATTTATCTTAGTTTAATAAATTCTGTCTTAGACTGACTGAAACTAGCTTAGTCTGAAAAAGTAGACCGGAACGATTTGTTAGTGTTGCTATGCTCGCTGTTCACAGAAACAAATTATGTTAGTCACTCACAATTTGGTTGTTTTTTGCACAATGACTCATTAAAATTTAGTTGTATACCTAGTCTAAGTACTTGCTCGTGTTTACGCAAATACTTACGCTGATAATATAACTTTTCCTCTTATTTCGTTATGGATGATGGGTGATATCAAGATACAACTTATATAATTATTATATAAAAATCAAAGTCCTGACTGACTGATATATCAACGCACAGCCTAAACCGCTGGGTCCTAGAGACATGAAATTTAGAGGGTGTGTTCTCTGTGAAGAGTAGGTATCCACGAAGAAAGGGTTTTTCAAAATTCCACCCCTAAGAGGGTGAATGGGGGAAGGGTGAAATTTCACGCGGACGAAGTCGCGGGTAGAAGCTAGTTATATACAAAAACTCACGCCTTCTTCACATGGGGTACCTACAGAACGCCACCTGCTGCTACGATCGTAACATACTGATTTTGTTGACACCTCTGCTGGTCTATTCTGTAAAAATCTCACCCTGAAAACTTACGTGAAGTGAGCTGTCATTCCACCTGATGCTAGGGATTGACACTATTGTCAGCTCACTTCAAACTCACAGGTCATACACGCCCGCCGCGCGCAGGCGCCCGCCCGCCGGTTGGAGTACCTACTACGCACAAGACACAATTACCTACGTACAGAGAAAAGATATTTTTTATCTAAAGTCAACTTTTAAAATTGGATGAACTTTACTATTTAATGCATATTCATGTCTAAAGTTGACTTCAACTAGTTGCTGAAGATGTTGCGTTAAATATTCACAAATACACGTTACTTAACTTTCGTCTAACTTACAGTCTGTGGAGTAACGAACATAACTCCAAGCTATAAATAAGTTAGTGAACATAGCGGTTTGGTAACTGTACCGAAATTTGTAAAGCACCAGTTTAACTTGAACTATCGCTAGATATAAAGTGTGGTTCACGAGAGGTCTAACTTAACTGGCTAAGTTAAACGAATGTAAAACAAAATTGTACCTGCTATTAATTTTTTACCGAATGTTTCTATTTCTGAATTTTGTTAATGTATTTTTTATAGTAACTTTTTTGTGATTAATTTTTGGGTAGACTAGGCACCTAAATTAGTCACTCTAGTCTAGTCTAGTCTAGTCTAGGCATATCCTTCACTTAACCTTAGTTCTTAGATCAGTACCAATATAACTTAGAGAAACAATCGCTATCAGACGTGGACCCAATCGTATTCAAGGTAACACCGCAAGTTTCCAGAATTCCCGACTTCCAACAGCAGAAATATAGGTCAAGGTGTTCACTCGTACCGTAACTGGGACCAAGGACATAATGTACTCTCGAGATTTTCTAAACATTATTAATCAAAAGTTTATGTAAGTAGTTTTTGCCCACCCCCATGGGAAGAAGGTGTGAGGTTATGTATGTGTGAGGTTATGTATGTGTGTAGTAGGTAAGTACTTCGGTAATGATAGCTCTTCCCGTTACATGGAGACGCCTGTGCAGCTGTGGTCCCATAGATATCCGTGTGGTCCTGTGGACTGCTGTAGGCTGATTCTTGGGATGATGCATTTAGCTATAATCTAATTGTTATTTTAGTCATACCACCAATCCAAGAAGCATTTAGTAAAAAGACTATGTAAATTTTCCGTGCTTTGCTTACATTTTCCTCATGTAAAACTTTCGGCATGTCCTCTCGTTCCCTGAAGGTAGTATACAAGCAGTTTCCCACATTCAAACTTGTATAATTAACGGGGTTGGCAGAGGCGTTGCTTGCACACTAAAACTATGAACAAATACCGCCTACTTCTGGTTGAGGTACAAAAGAAGAGCGGAAAGCGGAATTGGTACTTACTTTGTTTTTTATTTTTAGGGTTCCGTACTTCAAAAGGAAAAATCAGAGCTGTCTGTCTGTCCGTCCGTCTGTCACAGCCAATTTGCTCCGAATCTAATGGACCGATTAAGTTGGGTAGGTACACATATGAATCTCTGTGACCCAAACACAGACGTGAAACGTAAATAAATGAATTTTGAATATGGGGGTAATTTTTGGGGGGGCAAATAGAAAATTAAAAAAAAAAAGTTTTGCAATCTCTACCGTGTGACATACTTATCAAAATAAAAGGGCTTACTATAACGATCTCAAATATATTTTTTTCATCATTTTAAAGTATATTGTATTAAAGTTATTTCAGAAAATTGACAAAAATAAGCCTAACATTTTGAAGAAAATACAGAAAATAGATTACAGGAATACCTATAGATTACAGGAAAACCTATAAGAAGTCTGTGGTCTTAAAACAACACGGTAAATCTCTCAATATTGTGCGTACGTTTGTACGCACAATATTGAGAGATTTACCGTGTTTACATTTTCAGTTGGAATGTATGGGAGAACATGTTTTTCAATTACAATGATTTGTTTATTTGTGTAAATACCTATTTAAAATAATAATAATATGTACATTTATATGAAAAAAATAAGCAAAATGATCATAGGGCATCAAAAAATTCGTCCGCATCGCTGTCAACAGGAACAGTGCCCAAAAGGCTGGCACCATTGCCACGTTATATGGCAATGCTAATTCTTTGGCTAAGAAATAGGCCAGCCCTCTGGTCACGTGAAGAGTCGGCTAACCGCTTGGCGATATCTCGAAAAACCAAGTGGGCACTCGGACTCAATTACAATGATAAGTTTTTTTAGTTACCACAAACAAATTTGGGTCAGATTTAAAAAAACTTGGTAAGTATAAAATATTCATCGTACGGAACCCTCTCCACGCGAGTTCAACTCGCACTTGACCGGTTTTTTTTTAGTAACCTTTTCCATCCAAGGTGACATCATGACAATGTATTAGAGTGGTTCTTTGCTCAGGGCATTAGGGAAAATTACTTCTGCGAGCAGGTGGTTGGCCATTATTTATTTATCGAGGCACAATAAAGCCTTCTAAAAAGTTTGACAACCTGTCTATATGTCACGTTAACTGAGTTGCAAAGGCGTGTAAATGCAGACAAAAATATCACATACATAATTGTGTTATTATACAGAATCAGCTTACCAATGGCGACGTGCTTTGAGAATCAGTCTGTCGCATCTGAACCGTGAATCTGAAACTTAACCGTGGACATGTTTTCTTTTTGTCTACTTATTTTAAAGGTCAGGAAATGAGATTGCAGTTTTTCAGTAACACACGTTTATTCACTTTATCACAGAATTGACAGAATACTTTTAGTCCTTCTTCGTCGTCCAGACATCGAACCCGAATGCCTGCTAGAATGCCCGTGTTCGCGTGTCACCCTTCTTATTCCCCTCCCGTGAACTGCAGAACTAACGACAGAGTGAAGTACCCGAATGAATGACCGATTAGTCAATAGACCATCTAAATCACGCGAACACGGACATAATGTAAACATAATAAAGTATGATAAATATTAATACAAAAATACAAGTAGTCCTTAATTGTACCAAAAATGCAAACACTTATTTGGGACTTACAACCATTACGACGTTATGCCAGCCCATCATATCTTAAAGCTATTTATATAAACACTTCTTAAGACTATGAACTGTAAATTTAGAAATTAATTTAGCATTATTGGTTGTAGGGTAAGCCAATACTCGTTATAATTTATGTACCTATTCATAAATGGTCATGCTTGTCTCGCTTCATCTTGTAACTTGGTCAGTGTACGAACTGCTACTGTTTGAGTTTGCGCCGTAATTTTTACAGCTAAGTTATTAAGTTAGATTCACGTCTTACTTAAATGACCCTCCGTACGCGTAGGCGATGTATGATCATTGTTCTCGTGTTTAGTTACTTTATCCTACAATTTATCTTAATGTTACGTATTTTGTCTAAAATAAATTGTGTAATTGTGTTACACAAGTTGTAGATGGCATTGATGACAATATTTGGTTGAAACTATGTCTTGTTTAAAAAATGAATCCGGTATCGTACAGTCAAGTCGTGTCATACTGCTCGTAGTAAAAATTCAATTTCAGTGTACAAAGTGAATATCCGTTGTAAATACTTACAAGAACGGCAACGTACTGTACGTTGCCATTCTAGTAAGTATTTACGATTCAATTGAATTGTTAAATCAGCACAATATACCGAAGAATTAAAGTGAATTTCGAATTCAAAACAAAGGATTCAACTTAGACAAGGATAATGTCAACGGGAAAATTAACGCTGTCATCAAACGACAATAGACAACGTCAGTGCTACCAACTTAAGTACTGTCACTTTGGGAAGAAAGTTCAATTTTGCATATTTTACGAACTTGTCACTCATGTAGGATGTATTCATAATATTTTTCTCTTCATCTTTATGTTGCTTTTCATGTTATTTTAGATCTTAATATAATACATTTCGACACAATGTAAAAATTGTTAATGAAATAAATAAATCATCCTAAACAGAATATCTAGAGAACTGGACGAGAATCAACCTATAGAGCAAGCAGGATTCAGATGTCGATATTCTGTCGTAGATCACATACATGCAATTTTTGAGAAATATAACGAGTACAACCTCCGCATATATTGATGTTTTGTCAACTACAATCAGGCATTTGACTCTTTGGAACACGACACAATCTAGCAGGCGCTGAAAGAATAAGGTGTTACGAACAAATACATCAGAATAATAAAAAATGTATATTCAAAAATTTCAGCATCAATACAGCTAGAGAAAAGGAGTACTTACAACCATTATAATTAAAAGAGGAGTGCCTCAGGGTGATCCACTCTCCCCAAAACTGTTTTCAGCAGTTCTGGAAAAACTTTCGCAGACTGAACTGGGACAACTTAGGGATAGCAAACGATGGAGCCAGACTGACCCATCTTAGATTCGCCGATGACATAGTTATCTTTGCAGAGTAACCAACTGCCCTCAAAGGAAGGATAGTAGATCTAGCTAAAGAAAGCGGGTTAGTTGGACTTACTATGAATACCGACAAAAACAAAATTATAACTAACTGTCAAAGACATGAAATCATGGTAAATAATAAATTCATCGATTCCCATTATACACGCATGGAACGCGTATTGGTCCCTGAAAAAGATTATGAAGATCCATGTTTCAGTATAAAATTAAAAGGGAAACTATTTGATTCCAGACTTGGGCTTTAACAAAGGCACAAGCCAAAAAATTAGCTGTATGCCATCGTGCAAGGGAAAGAAGTATGGTGGTAGTAAAAAGAAAAGAGCGGAATAAAAACGAAAAAAAATTACTGGTAACGACGGTGGCTGACGTCACACGGACAGCCAGAAAACTCAAATAGAAGTGGGCTGGTCACAGTCTGAGAAGCACAAACAAATGGAGCAAAAGGGTAACAGTCTGGTACCCTAGAAATGTGCTGAATAAGCTAACTTATGAAAAGTTTTCCCATATGTAGACTAGTAACCTAAATAAAAAAAAATAAAAAAATCTCATTTAAAACAATTGTGCTTCTGTCAATTCATGTTTGCAAGAGGAAGCTCCTTTAAAACTAGTCCATACTCCGATGCATCTTTTGTTTCTCCATATTTTCTTAGCAATGGTCAAAAATATGTCTTTGTTTTATATTTTGTCATCAGAAATCTATTTATTTGCAGTCTCCACTCAAAAACTCATTATTTTTATCTCAAATCTCGCGCTTGCAAATTGTAAGGAAGGCTCCGACCAGTCTCCTCTCCCCCTGCCGTCTTTGTCTTGTCCGTGACCTATAGTGCTCAGAAACCAGGAAATATCACAAATGTGAAGTCATTGTTACACCTGAAGTCGCGTAATTGCTGCATCGATATAAATGGAGTCGTATGTTATATATACATATCGTCGGTTAAATAGAAAAATGACGTAACTCAGAAAGTACAAATTTTACAGTACAAGCGTTTGAAGTTTTTAATTTCAATACAATTCTTATGTAAAAATAACACTTTTAATGAATTCAATTTTAATGAAATTAAAAACTTCAAACGCTTGTACTGTAAAATTTTTACTTTCTGAGTTACGTCATTTTTCTATTTAACCGACGATATATGCTATGCATATTGCATATATAACTATGCACAGGTAATCGTTGCTGCTCGTTGCTTTTATAGTTCAAAATTAATTATAGAAAAGAAACGAGCTGTACATATTTTCTTATAAGTTGGTATTTTTGTCTAATCTTCGACTTATTAGCATAATCAGTCTGTAATGTTCCCACTGCTGGGACACAGGCCTCCTCTCGTTGAGAGGGAGTGGGCCGTAATCCACCGCGCGGGCCCAGTGCGGTTTGGTAGATGTCACATTATGTCTTCGAGTTTTTGATTATACCCACCGGTTTCCTCACGATGTTTTCCTTCACCGTTTTGAGAGCAGTGGTGATGAAATTATTTACACAAAATAATGCGCCTGTCTGGGTTCGAACCCACAACTCGTAAGTCGAGGCCGTTAGAGTTATTATCTGCTGGAAAATCTCCAAAATGCCAGGAAAAGAAGATATTATTAAAACGAGACTAATTGTTTGTTCAAAAGTCTAGAATTTTCAAAGCATGCAGTACTTGTGGAAGCTTTTCCAGAAGAATTTGAATAAGTATTTCAACTTGAAAAAATCCTGAAAAATAGGAAACAGTTTCAAAAATAGCAACCAACCTATAATAACGCCTAGGGACGTGTAAACTATATAGTATGTATGTTTAGGTTGAGGTATTTATCCATGGGCCTGCGATGCCTGAAATAAATGGATTATTATTATTATATACCTACCAGAAGCACGCATCATTATGTGATGAGCATTAGCAAAGTAATTTAGCTTCCTTCCTCAGTCACGTAGCAATAGATTTAGATGAGATGACGTAACGCGAGGTAATATAGTTGCTAACTGGAGATGACTCGCTTTCCCAGATAGTTCTGTACTTTTGCCTAAAGAGGTTTATTTTCCATAATGAGCTGGCTATGAAATGTTATGGATCAGCAATTCCGCTCAGATGTTGCTGCCAACTTGTCAAAATGTCTTTTGAGCTGAAATCTTTTTGTGTTCATAAAATATTTAAAAATAAATATATTTTTTCACCGTTTGTAGCAATGAAGTCCACCGAAGAACTATCTAATAAACTATTTATTTGCAGATTTCAGTCAAAATGTAGACTACAGTACAGTCAAAACAACGGTAGCCCCAAGACCCTGGTCCTTGAAACCGTATGACACAATTTCATTGTTACTAAAGACGATCATGGAAGATTTTATCTCTATCAATAAAGTACCTCAGTTTGTAAACTGTGGAAATAATAATGTGAATGATGATGTTATTATAAGTATAATAAATGGAGTGCTCTTCATCACGTACTACTAACGAAATCTAGACAAAGGATGACGCAAGTCTTGTGTGCTGCTGTTGCTAAGTGGTGACATTGAGTTGCGCACACGCTGCGTGCGCGGGCGCAGCCGTGTCGACTGAAGGGGTGCAGATAGTACGATGTGCATAGATACGAGATAGTTACAGTCATACTACGGTAGAAGAATACATTGATAATAAACCTGGATCGACTAGCTACCAGAACTAACACGCGGTGAGCAAGTGTGGTGATTAATCGGTTGTCTCATCTTTGTTTATGAGACCGTTTTCTTTGTTATATTATTATTACCCGTCATTATAGTACCTATTACTTATTCTAACGTTTTTCCATGATACCTAAGTACTTTCTTTGTGACAATAGAAATCAGTATGAGCCTTTTTCCATTCGTGGTGATTCTATAAACAAACCTATATAAACCATAATTAAAATGTACTTGTATATTCTATTTGAAGGCAGTCAATCACAATCAATAAATATTTTTTTACATAAACCTACAAGGGCACTTATGAAACGTCAGATGCTATGTGCAAGATTACATATTTTACCGACTTCAAAAAAAAGGAGGTTATCAATTCGACACGTATGTATGTAATATTATTGGAATTGCATTATATTCACATATGATGATCTATTAGGGCTTCCAAACAAATATACAAAATTTCATAGACGTATGTATGTATGTATGTTTGTCCACGCATATCTCCGGAACAAATCCTCTCCGGAAAATCGGATCGTGACCAATTTTTTTTATTGGCTTACATTTACTTCAACTTAGGGAACAGTGCAAGTTTCATCAAGATCGATTCAGTAATTTTCAAGATATGGACTAATACGTGTAAGTGTGACGGCCTGGCTTATTGATAAGAGCTACACGGGTGTAGTGTCAAAGGGAAAACATCTCAAAACCTTGGTCAAATACAAGTGCAAAAACTAAAAATTACGAAATAAAAAGTAATTTAAAAAAATTAAACCGACTACACAGCCAGCACAGCCACACACCCACACAGCCCACTCCCTCTCACCGAGAGGAGGCCTGTGTCCCAGCAGTGGGAACATTATAGGCTGATTATGGTAAACCGACTTCAAAAAGAAATTAACTCAAAATTATGAAATAACTTTAATTTTGGAAGTCGGTGGCATAAAACTAAAATACAGATCCCAAGACACCGACTTCCGAAATTAAAGTTATTTCATAATTTTGAGTTAATTTCTTTTTGAAGTCGGTTTAATTTTTTTAAATTACTTTTTATTTAAAATTAATTGTCTATTACAATGTTTTCAAATGACAGTGTAAGTAGGTATGGGAGGGCTGTGTTGGCCTGTCAACTTGTTAAACCAGTCCGTCTGGAACTGAGTAGTGGTAGCCCAGTGGTAACGATCGCGACTTACGCGTTGTAGTACGTCGTAGGTTCGACCCCAGAGAGGCGCTTTACTCTGTGTAAATTATTTCATTACCATTGATTGCTCTCAAAACGGTGAAAGAAAACGTTGTGAGGAAATCGGCATTCCTATCTTGTAACCAAAAATTCGATGACATGTAATTTATACCAACCCGCACTGGGCCCGCGTGGTGGATTACAGCCCACTCCCTCTCACAGAGAGGAGGCCTGTGTCCCAGCTGTGGGAATATTATAATTATGCTGATTATGATGATCTGTAACTCTCCAGATATTATCATGCCGCTAGTAACAATGGTCTTCAAAAGTCGTGAGTGCGGATTGTTCCCGATTAACATTTAAGTTTAATATCTAGTGCAGTCCTTAGTGAGATATATAATTAGTCACTATCGATACTTGTGCAGTACAGTACAGTGCTTTGCTCATTCAAAACTATGATCGATAGATAGATAGGTAGGTAGGTATAAGTTTTTCCTTCTAAAAATTATTTTATCTAAGTCATCATCTGGGTTTAGTAAATGTCTTTACCTCATTGATAAACCCCCATAGTGGGGTCAACGTCCTCTAAACTCATAATATTTTCAGTAGGCAATGCATCCTACTCAAAATCTCAAGGCACTAGATTGTAATAGTGCTAAAATATTACGTTCACACGATGACTCGATTTTTCTTTAAAAGGAAAAAGAAATAGGAAATGAAATCCATATCGGAAGATGACACAGCTCAACATAAAATAAAAAGTTACAATGAAAATTGCAATAAAACATAAAGAAAATAAAACGTCTACTAGTCACCCTTGAGGCGATGAGACTGTAGTCACGAACTCATTCTAAACGTTATTAGTAATCACTCCTCAAGCACGTTCTAGAAGGAGTGCGTGTGCGGTTCTCCTACTGAGCACGTGTGCTGTGACGTCGGTGTTGACTCACTGCAGTGCAGACCGCGCGACTGTTGCCATGCGCGGACGCACCTCCCCGAACAATTAAATTGTGAAACTCTTTTCCAGTACGATGACGTATGGTCGGTTTTTTTGTTGAAATGGCTGCTGAATGAGTAATTAAAAACCGTAATTTTTTTTTCAACGTTTCTCTGTTTTTTATGACTTGAAATGGTTTTAGGTATATGAAAAGATTAATGATTTTTTTTTTATTTACCGTGTTCGAAGGTTAAGCCTGACACGTGTTGGAACAAAAAATAAGTAGGTCGATTAAATACTTTTTCTATATCAAAGTAAAAAATATTAGGTATTGCTTGCGTTTTTAACAATGCATCGGCGCGCCGTTCGTGCTTACAGAAAGGTTCCTTTAAAAAAGTACCTAATAAAGCAGCAACCACTTCCGGTTTCAAGACCGAGTGGCAGTTACCTACTATTTATTTAAAGAGTATATGGCCATAAGGCCATACACACAACTCTTCTACCTTTCTTAACGTTATGGACCAAAGTGTTATTGTGTTTTTTCATAAGGAATTTCTTTGTAACAGCCCGGAGATTGTAAATTGGCGGTGTTATAGGTACCCACCTGCCTCGGAAAGCACGTTAAGCCTTAGGTCCTGCGCCTGATCTCTCTCCGGCCGTGTCCAATTGCGTGCCGTCCCATCGGACTATGAGAGTGAGGGAAGAGAGAGTGCACATATGTGTTTATGCACTATAATATCTCCCGCGCCGAAGGCTAGTCTCCGATGAGATTGGTCGCCGTGGCCGAAATATCTATGGTCTTCAGAGGACTATCACGTATACCATAGTGCATTTTGTATGGTGCCTTTGCGGCCTGGATTTTCTATTAATTCTAAAGACAAATCAGATTAACATTATCAAATCCATCGTGCCTATTTTCAATAAGTAAAGTTCAATCAAGGAAAATCCCGTCAATCACTTTATATGATTATGTATTTCGTCATCCATTACAAATCGTTTGACTTTTAAAATAGCGGTTATTAATAGAGCTAGCGAACAACCTAGCTTGAGTGGCTGAGGCCAAGATATAAGTAAACGTAACTTAGCACTTAGCAGGGACTTTGGCTAATATATTTCCTCGTCTCTATCTTGCTCTTGCAGTTTGACAGTTGTTCGAAAGTCACAGGAATAACGCCTAGCCAAAGTGCGTGCTAAGTTTCATTTATGGATGTCGACCTGAGAGTCTACCAGTCTCTGGTCACGTAGTCAAGAAACTGTAGTAGGTATTTAATTAAACAAGTAATTACAAAGGTTATAACAGTAATAATGTCTTCATTTACGATGACTTCCAGTTTCTGATCAGCTATTAACTTACTATAGTTATTATTGACTGTCATAATGGTAACATAAATAACTTGTATTAATGGTGATGACAGTTGATTATGTGGCTGGAATATTCCAGCTGCAATGTGATGAAAATGCGTATTTAAAGTATCTTTTTGGGCTCTGCGATCACCAAATTGTTTGATGAACGTGGTGATTATAGCAATATTCCACAAATCCCTCAAGAACGTTTACTTATAGCAGTGCACAGCACAACATGGTACTTTATGGAGATTACAAAATATGTGACATACTTGATTGCACAGTGAAAGGGGTTCAAGTTAGAACTGTGAATCGGATGTGCTCGAACTCACGACCTCTCGCTAGGCAGTCCGCGATCTAACCGTTAGATCTGTGAATCGGATGTGCTCGAACTCACGACCTCTCGCTAGGCAGTCCGCGATCTAACCGTTAGATCTGTGAATCGGATGTGCTCGAACTCACGACCTCTCGCTAGGCAGTCCGCGATCTAACCGTTAGATCTGTGAATCGGATGTGCTCGAACTCACGACCTCTCGCTAGGCAGTCCGCGATCTAACCGTTAGATCTGTGAATCGGATGTGCTCGAACTCACGACCTCTCGCTAGGCAGTCCGCGATCTAACCGTTAGATCTGTGAATCGGATGTGCTCGAACTCACGACCTCTCGCTAGGCAGTCCGCGATCTAACCGTTAGATCTGTGAATCGGATGTGCTCGAACTCACGACCTCTCGCTAGGCAGTCCGCGATCTAACCGTTAGATCTGTGAATCGGTTGTGCTCGAACTCACGACCTCTCGCTAGGCAGTCCGCGATCTAACCGTTAGATCTGTGAATCGGATGTGCTCGAACTCACGACCTCTCGCTAGAGTCCTTTTTTTTTGGGTGGGAAATTATCAAATAACTTCTCCCGCTCTGGGCGGAGCTTTTTTCAAACTTTTACTGACTATAACCCACCCGTGGTCCTTCAGTTGCCTGTGCCACGCCACGATAACTCTTTCGAACAACCCCCTACCTGCCAGGATTAAGCCAACGTCACGCTGATGTGTTCTCAGGCGGTCACCCATCCAAGTACCTACTGACCGCATTGTCGTAGTGGTAGTAAGTGCGCCAGCAACGCGTGCTCCTGGGTTCGATTCCCAGGTCGGGGAAAGTTATTATTGGGTTAATTCCGTAGCTACCCAGGATGTATTCCCAGCTATTGACAATCGAAATCAACAGGCGTGAAATTATATGTCTAGCTTTGTATGTGTGATAATCATCTTTTTAAATTGAAAGCATTTATGTCAGTTAAACCATTAACAGGCACTTTTGAAGTGTCAGAGGAGTCGGTCAGTCAGAAAGATGAAGCTAGTTCCCCATTCTAAAGGGTAGTAGGTTCCTATGGGGAAGAACGGGTAGGAAACTCCATGGAAACTCATCAAGACCTTGGGGAGGTAAGCACAAATAGTTGTGCTCCCCCACGATGTATAGTTATGACACATTAGGTAATGAAGAGTTTATATAAGACAGGAGACATGCTTATTAAACATGTGCCTGGCTCGGCGCCAGGACTCAAACTTACGGGGTTTTTAACGGAAATACCCAATTATAATACCTAAATAGTTCTTGTGTAATTAAAATTTGTTAAAATGGCAACAGGAGGAAAATTTGTAGGAAAGTTCTGGTAATATTAATAAGAACCGTTATTTATCTGCTGATCCCTCAAGAGATACAGGCGTGATGTTATGTAATAAATAATATAATAACCTAGAATGAAAATCACGAGTCTAATAATGAGTGATATATTCTAAAGGAACCGACGAAACGTTTGTTAGTGACGTGTTTTTGATAGCGATACATTGTTGCTAAAGACATGTCATTAACATAATTTTATTTTTAACCTTTATAGCGACGATAACACGATTCACGTAATTCACCTAATCATATTCAATGGATGAATACCAATACCTACCTGACCTGGGACTCGAACGTTGGACTCTTTTTGAATACCAAATAAACCAGTTTATGCAACGTGTTCTTTACCGGTTTTTGATATGAATCACGTTGGTTACACAATAACGGATTTTCTTTTCAAGACTACTTCATATACGGTACTTAGGTACCTAGTGATTGCAATTAGTGATAACAATTTCATCATATCTGCAATACTGTAATATTGTGAAATGACATGCCTACTAGCTGAACGGAAGTGGATTGGAGTGGATTGAATTGTGATGAATAACACCCACGTGAGCAGGCGTTGTTACGGTTATTACCTTATATGGTAAGGAGGATGGACAATTTAAGAATACCTACGCAAGTACGCAGGCATTTCTTTTTCAGGGATTTTGAGGAGAAGCTTTTCATTTAAATTTTAAGCAACTCTACGAAGTAAGCTTTTTTCGAGTGCCTATCCTTGAACTTCATGACACTCTTGAATAAAATACTTAAGTTTTTCTTATAAAAGAGACTATACCCAGACACTGGCGCCGATTCCCTTGTTAACAAACTAAACTAAATTTAAGTTCAGTGCATCTTTTTCTTTCTATTTCATTAAGAAAAGGACAGAAGATAAATATTAGTTCAGTCCTGTCAAATTAAGATACTCCATAGCAAGTTGATGATAATGATTAAAAATACGTGATTAAAAACATGGCTACTAAAAATACGTCAATTTACGTTAGGCGCTATCTAGTTTGTGAATAAAATTCAGATGATGCACACTGAGGACCGTCTTACAGAACCTTACTCAAGACTCAAGCATTAAGTAAGTACTTAGAACTACTTTCAACCAATCAAATTACTCTAAACGAGTTTTAATTACTGTTCGAGTTTTGAGTGAGGTTCTATAAACGGGCCTAACTTCTTCGGGTTTATTAGTATCTGAAAGAATTCATATTGGAATTGGCACAGGACACGCAATATTTAATGACGCAGAATTCATATTCAAACTTGTCATCTACTTCTATAGAATTCAACCACGTTTCAGCACTGTCATCAACTATGTCATACTATACTCAAAATTCCAATAAGATTAATCAATTTCCGTGTGTCGTAACATTGAACGTCCGATAACGGCGGGTTTAAGATAACCGCGGGGTTAGTCACGTCGTACATTGTGGAGACAGGCCGCGACTTGTCCCTGGCATCATGCCTACATTTCACCATAGCAACTAGCTAACACGTCATGTTAATAGGAATAGGTAGGTATTGTCGATTAAGGGTTTCGTCACATCAACGGTTTTCAGAAGCAGTGGAATATTTTCAATGTGTTTTATGCCTAAATGTAACCACAAGCTGGTTACGTTCTACAAACGATCGTGTTACCAGACACTGATAAGAAAATAACAGTATTTTTATGAATTCCGAAAGCAATTGAAGTAATAGTCCGTTTTTATACTATTTTACGTCTTCAAACTGGTATTTCCTTCCATTTTAAAAACCCACCTATACCTCAACAGGGTTCAACCATTTTTATCATGCGTCTTGAGTTTTGCCAAGTTAAGGTTTAAACTTTCCTCTCAAATTCGACGTAGCAACATCATCGAGAACCGAATAATGGACACAATCGTGATGCCGAATCAATCGGTATTGTTGCAAAACATCGGCTTCTGGGAAGCGTGTGTTTAGTAAATTGTGCGACGAGACGACCGCGGCACTGTGACCACGGCGCGGTTCTGAGAGACCTTGCGCTGTTGCTAAGGCTCATCAACCGTGCGTTATCGGAAGTTCTGGAAAGATTGTGAATGGTGAGGAACATTCTGTATGCGATTCAGTCGCGTCATGTCAAAGGTAAAAGGCTGAGTCAACTGAACAAGTCTTTGATTTACATAACTTGACATGTGATCGTTGAGTTTGCTGATGATAAGTCGATATTTTGTCTAATCCTTGCAAAAGCCGGAATTATATATTTCGAAGTTGTCTTTCAAGTTTAGTTATCTGAAGAAGTGCATGTTAGCGTTTCTAATTTAAAAAACGATTCCCTGTTATTTTACATGCACCAGACTAAGGGTTTTATGATTAAAGTCAAGTAACGTTTAAACGTCAAAAATGTATAGTTAAATAGTCGCATTAGCGTAAAGAAAGAAAGTTAAAGTTAATTAGTGATTACACACATAACTCTAAGCAACGTTTATGAATAAAGCTAAATATGAAAAATCACGTCCAGAAAGACACATTTTCATGCCTATTTCGTCGCCTTAGAATGAAAAGATCTGAAAATTTATACAAATTTCACGCTAAAAGACAGATATTTGAAGAAGCTTTGTTAATTAAATTTTATAGAGCGCCGTGTCTTCTTCCTGCAAAGTTGTCTGTTTCACATGTAGATACGAGGTTTTCACTCTAAGGCACGAGGTTTTCACATAATTATGCAAATGTGAATGCCCAGCACTAATTTCTCTGAGCACAATTAAATCTGTAACAACTAACACACGTATGAAATATAAATTAGAACAGACAAAGGCAAACCTATAATAATATAATGTTAAAGACAGACAAGAGAACGACAAGGTCTTGCGCAAGGAAAACATTTGATATAAACGGAGATAATGAAGCCCGCAAGGTTCAGTAACATGGTTAGATCAACGGCTAAAATTACACTGTTTTATCCTTTACAATTTACGTACTGACAGATACATTTAGAACATAAGAATTTTAAGGCGACTACATGTAGTCGGTAGGTCATGACCTAAAGCGCGGTCTTTGTCGGATTGCATACTCGTAGAAAAGAAAGAGAAGCGCGATGACACAACGCTGGTAATATATTGCAAAATATGAAGCAATTATCTATTTACAAAAAATCTATTGTTGGACTAAAAAATTAAAACACTAGTGCTTTAGTATGTTGCTTGTAGAATAATATGACAAAAAATCATAATAATTGTATTAATATTAGTATGGTTTCTAACTCAGACCAATAAAAAAGTGTTTCTAAAGTAAAAAGAAAGTTTTTAGAGGTATCTTCATGATTTTTTTCTATCGTATCCTGAAGATCATATATTTTTCTGATTTTGTTTACTGTAGTCGATCATATACTTTTATTATTTCTAAAACATGCGTTTTTTGTGTTTAGATCCTGTCTTGTTAGAAAGGAGGTTCACATAATTATACAGGGGGTGACTTGTAATTTGATGTATTGTTTTCAGGACGTGATAGTGTATTGGAAATGGTTAATAAACTTCTTCCTTCAACTTTTAACTGTTTGATGTTTTAGAACATTTGGTTAAATGAAAAGATTTGTTAAAGTGTCAGATATCTAATGGCCACAGGCCATTAAATTCGAGAGTATAGAGAAAAGTGATAATTAGTGTCGAGCTATGGGTCGAAAATACATAAAATGCTGACGTATTTCCACCAATAGTCGTGCTCCTAGAAATAAAAGTTAAACGTTTATTTCTTTTGTGCGATTGTCAATTTGTATCGTTTGACAAGCGTCATGGATGAACGTGATCGCTGTCAGTCTGACGTCAGCTTAGCATGACATAGAAGTCTGCAAGTCTAGATCGGCACGTAACAAGATTATTCTTTTACCTCCGTAAGTTAAACGCTAGATATAGTGCATAATGCAGGAACAATGACTTAAAATTCAATGCACTAAGACGATTTCTACTAGTTAGTTGTTTTGCATATTTCTAGTATTCCCTGTTACGTTCACGTCAAAAATACACTTATACGTAAGATAAAATTAGGATTACAATTTGCTAAATAGTTACCTACCGTGTAACATTGATACGAGGAGTGGGTTCACGTCAATATTGCAAGGGTAAACACTTGAAAATCAATTTTACAACTCCTTACATTTGTCACTCATATAGTTAATAATTGTAGTATATTTATATGTATTCAGGGGACATCATCTATCTGCGCTGCAATTAGTTGTTCCATACATTTTTATCGCGTAGGTACCTATTGCACTTTTCTACGAAACAGCAGATTTTTTTTGATAACCGACATAAATAGGTACGCTTGAAGATAACATCCACGTGACATTTATCCCTCCTTAGCGACAAGCACGTAAGACTGTCACTTTCCATTCTACCCTGACAGGCTGGCAGGCTGGCAGGCTGGCAGGCTGTGTCTAGACAAATCGCTAATGTAATGAATAAAAACTAGTTGGATTGGACTTTCTATGCTAGATCGTGCTAGGTCATGCATGTTAGCATTAACGGCTAAGTCTAGTCTAAGTAGGTATGAGTACTAAGGGCTCTGTTGCCTTTCTGTTGTTGATAATAGTTGGTTGCTCGGCATCTAATGCGCACGAATATTTAGGTTCCAATACTGTAGTGAAATGTCAAGTTGTACAGAGGTTCTTATATTAATAGACTGAGAAAGGACGGGGTCAGAGAACAGCTAGGTAAGTTATAAAATAAAAAATAAACTTCTTTGTTACGTTAGTTAGCATTATTTAAACCGAAACTCCCTTCATCATGTAACTAGTGTACACAGACAGTGTACACTAGTTACAGTTCAAATTAAAGATTTCTTCTAGGCCCATTCCTACAAATTCTCACCTCCTACTGTAATTTCCTCGTCCTTGTAGCCGCTTCAACACAAAACTATTTCAACTCACCAAGTAATTTGTGACGACTTAAACTGGGGTCCTCGTTAGAACCCCTGGAATTCCTTCAGTAGGCCGCCATCTTGTGTGCTAAGGTATTGCATCATCATGCCTCGGCGATGAGTAGGCGTTATTGAAGGGACCGTGCTACCTACATTTTGGGGGTCGGCGGCACACCGGCGGGTAAAACGCTGCGGTTTTCTGGCGTTTAAAAAAATTAAATCCGTCATTCAAATATGAGCTGTGTATGGGGGTAGAAGAATATTACGCGGCACGTGGTCAACATCGTCGCAATCTTGTTGTGATACATTTACAAAACAAAATTGCGCAAATGTTTACCACTAGCGCCCTCCTGCTATCATATAAATTAATTCATTTCCTTCAGGTAAATAACACCAGTCATCCAGCTCGGTAGACACAACTTTGAGAAAGAGGCCGACAGGAGGATCCAGTTGGGTTGGGCAGCATTTGGAAAACTTCGTCAAGTCTTCTCGTCGCCTATCCCGCAGTGTTTGAAGACTAAGGTCTTCAACCAGTGCGTCCTGCCCGTCATGACATACGGTGCTGAAACGTGAACACTGACGGTCGGGCTGGTCCACAAATTCAAGGTCGCTCAGCGCGCTATGGAGCGAGCTATGCTCGGAGTCTCTTTGAAGGATAAAATCAGGAATGAAATTATCCGGAAAAGAACCGGAGTTACCGACATAGCTTGCAGAGTAAGCAAAGTGAAGTGGCAGTGGGCTGGCCATGTCTGTCGAAGGACCGATGGCCGGTGGAGCAGACGAGTCCTGGAGTGGAGACCGCGTATCGGCAAGCTTAGTGTGGGACGCCCCCCAGCTAGATGGACGGACGACCTAAAGAAGGTGGCTGGGGTAGACTGGATGCGGAAGGCAGAGGACAGGGTGCTGTGGCGCAGTCTGGGAGAGGCCTATGTCCAGCAGTGGACTGCGATAGGCTGAGTTGAAATAACACCCATTGAAACACATAAATTAAAAGAAAACGTATAAAAGCAAATAAAATCGGCTAAAAACCAAATCAAATTAAATTCTATCATATTAACGATATTCGAGCGCCAAAAGATTTTTGAAGCTGTGTATGTTGAAAGTCAGCACTTTTTGACCGTCGACTTAATATAACAACGGCAAAAGCTGAAACTGAAGAAGTTTGCCGGGTAGATATTATGGCTATATACGGAAGTGTGTATTAATTATATAGGTAGCTCCAAGCCGGAAGGAAAGTCTAATGTGGTTTTACATACCTAATTATTTTTGCATTGATTTTGGCCGGAAAGTGTAAGTATCTTGTTGTGAATAAGCTCTACATAAGCGCCACGTATGTCATAATTTATTTATTAAAGTTATTGTTATTTATGTCACAGTATTTTCCTGTAAAAAGGCTACTAGGAATAGCCATGCTTTATCGGAGATTTCTACTCGCGGATTTCATCATTCATGACGTAAGTAGGAATGTTCTTTGATAACAGCAAATGTAGCTTAGTAGTTCTCCGTAATATTCTGGATATTCCAGACAAACAGCAAGCTGCTGCATCAGCCATTTATAACTTTTTCACATTTCATTTTCAAGATCAGTTTCCGTGTCACACCAACAATTGGACCTTGTACCATAGAATTAGCAATATTGGAAAAGAATTTTGGTGTACATTATAGTAAGTATACCTACCTATTTTATCTAGGTAAACAATTATTTTTTTTTTTCAGATTTCAATATACTATTAGGTTTGACCATTATTGAAAGAAGTGTTGGTAGATATTTACTGTATCTACGACTCATATACCTACAGCTTCTATCTAAGATATCAGATATTAGATTGGGATTATTTTTTTTATTCCTAGAATACAAGTTATAACCCGCGCGTCTGAACAAGTTCGTCCAACAATCACATAAATGATTCGAGAATTTACGAGTATGCGCAGGTGGCACCATCTCGCTTTTATTGCAACGTTCTGGAGCAGCCTGTATACCTATCATATACTACTGATATACAGGGCGTTACGAAAGATTGCCTAAGTGAAGTTTGTGTTTTCGTTTTTATTTTGTAGACGCAAAATTCGGAAGAATATGTTTATTTATACAGTCAGGCAGGCGGAGAAATTGAGAGGTTTTTAGGAAACGTTGTTACAATAATATAAGTTACTAGCTGCGCCCCGCGGTTTCACCCGCGTAAATGCCGATCCCGTGGGAATATCGGGATAAAAAGCCTATACGTTAATCCAGGGTGTCAGCTACTGATGAGTATGCGGATATTGCAGAAGGCGAAGCCCTAGGATTAGAAAGGAGAAATGAACTCACGGATAGCTAGTAGCGCACTGACGTTTATTTTTACAAGTCAAGATGACATATCATAAAAACCATAGATCAAACATAAACTATACAACATTCCTTCCCCTAGTTTGACAAAATAAACATAAATAAAAAACTCTAATAAAAACGCTTATAGTCTACTCTAGGCACAGCTCGCAGTATTTTTCCATCAACCGTTTGTCTTGATTCCACAGGAGTATCACCATGAGTCGCATCTGCTGCATCATAGAAAACTTCGTCTTCTCTATTACCCTCCCCTCCAGTGTCCGACGCACTACCATCCCCTGGAAGTGCCGGGTTCGGTTCAGACTGTTCCGAAGTTCCTTGTAGATCTTCAAATTCAATAGGACATTCACTCGGCCCGTGAATATTTCTTACTGTGCCGTGGAATGCTAATAATTGATTCTTGTGTTTTTTAACTTTCAATAAAGTATTGCAATCCTGGACAATATAAACAACTTTTCCTATTTTTTTAATTATTACGCCTCTATTCCAAGTCCCTTGTTTATTAGTGCTGTTTTTTTTATACAATACATTGTCTCCTTGTTTAAAGCATTTAATAGTTTTGTCACTTTTCACTTTAGACTGCAAACACTGTTTGTTTTCGACGTTTTGGGTGAGAGTGATAGACGCCGGTGAAATTAAATCTAACCGTGATCTCAGTTTATGACCGAATACCAACTGGGCAGGTGAACAGCCTGTTGCAGAATGTATGGAATTTCTATAATCAAATAGATATTTCAGCAAGTTATTGTTTAATCCCGTAACATTACTACTACTTAACATACATGATTTGATTCCTTTTTTAACCACCTTCACGTAGCTTTCCGCCTGCCCGTTACTAGCGGGATGATAAGCCGGCGACGTCACATGCGAAATACCATTTGAAACACAAAACGTCCTAAATTCTGAAGAAGTAAACTGTGTGCCATTGTCACTGACTATAGTATGCGGTAAGCCAAATCGTGCCATGTATTCATACATTTTATTAATCACCGTTATGGATGACGTACTCGTTCCCATATCATAAGCTTCTACCCATTTCGAGTACGCATCCACAATCACCAAATAGGAACGGTTATGTATGGGGCCGAGAAAATCTATGTGAATACGATAGAAAGCTTGCGGTGGATGTGGCCATAGCGCTGGCGGCGCACGCGCTGGTAGCTGTCTCAACTGTAAACAGACCTTACAATCCGCAATCATTTTCTCTACAGCGTTATCAATTCCTGGAAACCAAAATCTACTGCGCGCTTCGGCTTTCGTTTTCACTACACCCAAATGTGACTTATGTAGCTCAAATAATAATTTTGTCCGGAAAGTCTCTGGAATAACCACCTTGTGCCCTCGCATAATACAACCGCCTTCTAACGACAACTGATTTTGACATAAAAAATAAGGCTTAATTAATATATCTGATAGTCGCTTAGGCCAGCCTTTAACAATATATGATAAAACTTTAATTAATACTGGATCTTTCTGAGTTTCATCACGAATTTCACTAAGTGTAACGGGTAAACTACCATCGGTAACAAAATTAACATAAGATGCGCGATCTTCTACAGGGACTAAACTATCGTCGGCCCTGTAGCCACACCCCCCACTAGCCGCCGTTGACTCACTATCAGGCAGACTGGCGCGCGATAAAAAATCTGCGCTGTTGTCGGCGCTGCGTATGTATTCGATGGTGTAATTGTAACCACTCAGGAACATCGCGTAGCGCTGCAACCTATTTGCCGAGACCTCTGGAATACCCTTATATGGACCAAATATAGATAAAAGTGGCTTATGGTCGGTACGGAGCACAAACGGAACTGATCTTCCATATAAGTACTGGTGAAAACGACGCACTCCGAAAATAATAGCTGTGGCCTCTTTTTGTAACTGAGAATACCGCTTCTCTGCTGCATTCAGTGTACGTGAAGCGAACGATATAGGGCGCTCCACTCTGTCTGACCCTATCTGTGACAAGATAGCTCCTAAGCCGCTGGGCGAAGCATCCACCGTCAAAATTATATGAGCATTTTGATCAAAATGAGCAAGAACCTGATTTGAGGCTAAACATTTCTTAATTGCTTTGAATGCATTATCTTGTATCACGCCCCATTTCCATGTATTACCCTTTTGCAACAATGAATAAAGCGGGCTCAAAATGGATGATGCGTTAGGGACAAAGTTCCTAATAATAATTGACTAATCCCAAAAACGATTGTAACTTATTTACGTTTTCTGGTGTAGGTGCTTGGACTATAGCTTTGACCTTTTCATTTGATTTCCTTAAACCATTCTTATCTATAGTATAACCTAAATATTCTATTTGGTTCTCGAAGAACACGCACTTATCTTTACGAAGTGTTAATCCTGCGTCTTGCAGTCGTTGCAAAACCGCACATAATCTCTCTAAGTGTTGCTCTTTAGTTGTCCCTGTAATACAGATGTCGTCAAGAAAACACATAACACCGTCCAATCCCGACAGTAAACACTCCATAGCCCGCTGAAAAATAGCAGGAGCACTAGCAAGACCAAAAACTAATCTTGTATAAACAAATAAACCGCGGTGAGTATTGATACAAGTAATGTTCTGAGACGTCTCATCTAACACAAATTGTGAGTAAGCTTGCGTTAAATCCAACTTGCTAAACTGTTGACCCCCGTGTAATTTTGTAAAAAGTTCTTGAGCAGTCGGTAACGGATACTGTTCGACGACCAGCTGTTTGTTTACGCTCACAGAGTAATCAACACACAACCTGATTGAACCATCGCGCTTTAATATAGGGACAATTGGTGAAGCGTATTCTGAAAATTGAACCGGTTTTAACACACCTATACGTACCAAACGATCAATCTCACCGTTTATTTGATCTCTAAGTGCAAAAGCTATAGGACGAGCTTTAAAAAAAATTGGCTTTGCGTTTTCTTTCAACTGTAACGTTACTTTATATTTTGTAAATAAGCCTAATTCATCTGAGAAAACCGATGGAAACTGTAATTTTAACTGATCAGCAATTTGAGTTGTTTTACAATAATTGATTTGCAACATCTGTAAACCAAACAAACTAATAAAATCTCGCCCTAAAATTGGGGGACCACCATCGCGAATCACTCTAACATTAACATCCTGTGTCTTGTCCAAGTATGTAATAGGCAATTGCACTATTCCTAAACAGTGAATAACACACCCCGTGTATGTAAACAATTGATCCGTCGTTGGTGATAATGGCAACAATTTAAAATATTTTTTGTATATTTTTTCTGAAATCGCTGTGACTGCCGATCCGGTATCTACTTCGAACTTTAGCTTGAAACTTTGAATCGATACTACTAAAGTCATAGGTTCACCTCTGAATGAACATATTTTTTTTGTCTTACCGTCATCGTCACTCTCGCCCGACCCGCCAGTTCCTACGTAATTAATCTTTTTGCACATTCGGCGTAGGTGGCCTTTTATGTTACATTTCTTGCATGTATAGCTTGCAAACCGACATTGAGATGTTTTGTGGTTCTTGTAGCCGCAAACTGAACACTTTTCAATGTGAACACTTGATTCCTTTGAGTTGGTTTCGATTTTGAATAACGCCTCACTCGACGGCGGCGCCTGTACCGCTGCCAACGACGAAGCTGCTGCTCCCTTGCGTGCGCTGTGCACGCTCTCCGCCAACTCCACTGCTTTAGCCAGTGTGGTATCTTTAAGTTCACGCGCGAAAAGCTTTTCTTTCTCAGGTCCCGGCCGCATACCCATAACAAATCGGTCGCGCAGCGCCTCTTCAACATTCAGAAATCCGCAATGCGTGGTCAGACCGCGAAGCCTAGCAGCCCACTGCGAAAATGTTTCTTCCAGACCTTGAGTAGCAGCATAAAAATTATACCGCTCGCCAAAACCGCATTTTTTTGGCGTGAAGTGATTATCCAGAAGAGTAAGAATATCTTCGAAGGGCACCTGCGAAATTTCCTTTGGCAAAGCCAAATCGGCCGCAAGCTTGAATGTGCCGTCGGCGAGTGCGCTCAACAATATTGCCCGTCGTTTAATACCTATTGGGTCTTTCGCACTGTCTACATCGTTTGCAATGTACCATTGCAAAATCCTCTGCTTAAAATTTTCCCATGTCTGGTTGACATGGTCAAAACTTGACAAAATACCGAAATGAGCCATGTTTTTTTTTTTTTTTGTCGTGGGTCCTCGTCGCCAATGATGAGTATGCGGATATTGCAGAAGGCGAAGCCCTAGGATTAGAAAGGAGAAATGAACTCACGGATAGCTAGTAGCGCACTGACGTTTATTTTTACAAGTCAAGATGACATATCATAAAAACCATAGATCAAACATAAACTATACAACAGCTACCTCCATACAAAATTTTATCAAAATTGGTTTGAGCGTGAAGAAGTAACAAACATATAAACACACATACATACCCCCTCACAAACTTTTGCCTTTATAATATTACTGTGATAGTGTAATTGAGCTGAGGATCACAGTCATACAGTATGGAATACATATCATAGATATTTAATTGCCTGAAATTGTACCTGAATGGCATATTATATTTAATTTTCTTTGTTGCTAAGTTACTTCACTGCAATCAATCTTTAATCATTAAGATTGATTGTGGTGACTGATTATAAAACAAAAACATTTGTCGCAATTAAATCGAAGGAGACTACCTCATTGTTGATAAAAACAATTACAATTTATTCTAGAAAAATGCGCATTTAATTTTGCATAAACAAGCGAATAAATCCTCTCACAAATGTTTGTACAGACGCCGACGCCAAGCTACCCGAAACTGTCAAATTTTCCCAATCAACATTGTATCTTAAGCTTTAGCGATAATGTTGAAAATCTATTAAAGAAATTTGACAGATTGTAGTATCTTGTCTGTACAATTGAACTGCGTTAAACAAATGTATCGTTTGATAGATTTGTTAACTACAGTTATGGATTGTCATAGCAAGTTAATGGACGCTGTCAACACGGCCGATTGTCCATCGACTATGATTTATTGGTCATAGTTCACACGAGGGTGTTTCCCCACACTACGGCTACGTTATCGATAATGACATCTAACTGACGTTTTGTTATTAATAATTACCATCACTTATCTTTTTTTCTAAGTGTAAACGAAATTGTTGATGTTGTTAATAATTATATAGATTGGTGTTAAAAATAACTAGTTACCAGCGCTGCGGTATTTATTTTTTAAATATTGCAGCATTATGCTGAGGTAGGAGCCTTTTTGGCCTTGCACAGGTCTTTTTTTTTTTGGTTGGTTTTTATGTAATTTTGTTAGTTTTAATTACTTCATTTTAGGGTTCCGTACCTCAAAAGGAAAAACGAAATCCTTATAAGATCACTTCGTTGTCCGTATGTCTGTCCGTCTGATAAGACCCTTTTTCTTAGAAACGCGTTGAGGTATCAAGTTGAAATTAATATTAAATACTCAAAGCTGCAATCCATTGAAGCAGTGAAAAAAAACAAACTTCTAAGTTAACGCAATCAAAAGATATATAGGGTGACTGGTAATTAGTGACCGATACTTAAACACGTGATTTTACTCATCATTATGAACAACTTTTACTATGGGACCAAACCTGAAATCGCGAAAAAAAAATCAGCTGTTCCCTACATTTTGTTAGAATTATTGGTAAACTTAACACTGGCCACAATATTTGGTTTTAACTGTTGCCACTTGGTGGCGCTTTATTTTGATTATCTGTAGCTCCCAGAAGTTCATGCTAAGATGTGGAAAATGTAATGTAGAATATTTTCAGAATAATATTTTCAGAATACATACATTGTTTCCTTTATACCTATAAACTAACAGGTTATGGGCCCAGGTCCACGTTAATTTATCAGTTGGTGTTAAACAAAGAGCAGAGAAAACAGAAAATTTCTTAGTGAGTTTCGACAAAAGAAACGCGAAAAATGGAGTTTGGAAAAACAAACCTAGAAAAATTCGATGGAACGAATTTTAAACAGTGGAAATTTCAAATAAAATGTGCCCTGCGCGCCAAGGGGTTAGATATCAACACGCCAAAACCAGATGGAAAAGCGATTCAATGGAATAAAGATGATGGCATGGCGATGTTTGTAATAACGTCTGCTATGAATTTAAATCAAATAGCACTCATCGAAAATTGCGAATCAGCACTAGAGGTGATGACCAAGCTTGAGTCCATTTATGAACAAAAATCCGAGATGACTAAAATGATGATACATGAGCGTTTCTATCAATATAAAATGTCGCCAGCAGACAGAATAGCTCATCATATAGCAAAAGTAGAAAGTTTGGCTAAGCAACTTATAGAAAGTGGAGAAGTTATTAGTGAAACTGCAATCATAACCAAAGTTTTGAGTACACTACCTCCCAAATACAGATCTGTTCGCCAGGCTTGGATGTCGCTTGATCCGAAGAATCAAACTGTAATTAATCTGACAGCTCGTTTGCTAGATGAGGAGGCCAGTCTTAATGTTGAAGATGATAATGAAACTGCTTTAATAGTGGCAAAACAAAACGTGAAGAAGAAAAATGTTCCATTAAAGAATCCAAATAAAGAATTAAATGAAGGGTCAAATGAAAAATCACATCGCTTTGTATGTTACAATTGTGGGAAACGCGGTCACTATGCAAGAGATTGCCGTGCCCCAAAACAAAAACAGAAACAACAAGGAGAAAAGAATATGTTAGCATTCAATGTAGCAAATATAGATTGGAAAAATGATGATGATGGTTTAAAATGGATATTAGACAGCGGTGCCTCAGCTCACATGTGTAATAAACGTGAAAATTTTGCTGAATTGTATGAGTATACGGGATCTCCACTGAAACTTGGAAACCAAGAAGCTGTAGAAGTAGTTGGTCAAGGAAATGTATTGATAGACAAGTGTGTCAATGGACAGTGGGAGATAAGTATCCTGAAAAATGTTCTTTATGTACCAAAGTTGAGAAGAAACTTATTTTCTGAAGGAGTAGTGACAAGACAAGGTTATAACATTATAAAGAAACATACAGATGCTTTAATATACAAGGACAATAAAATAGTGCTGTGTGCATCTTTGCAAAGCAACAATCTATATGAGTTAAAGATTAAGACACATCAAAATCCAGTATGCAATGTAGTGCAAAAATTGGACCTTAAAACATGGCATGAACGTCTAGGACATTTAAATGTCAAAGAAATAGAGAAAATGTGTAAAAACAATGTGATTACTGGTGTGGACTTATCAGAATGTGACAAGTTTGTGTGTGAGGGTTGTGCTTATGGTAAGCATGCTCGTCAACCATTCAAGAAATCAAACAGAGCACCACAGCAACCAGGTGATGTTGTATACAGTGATGTCTGTGGACCATTCAGTGTGCCTTCTGTACAAGATATGAAATATTTTGTTATTTTTAAAGACGCTGCAACAAGTTTCAGGTATGTGTATTTTTTAAAGAATAAATGTGATGTGTTGAACTGTTTCAAGAAATATAATTCAATGATTAAAAACAAGTTCTCACATAGTATACACGTATTGCACACTGACAATGGTGGAGAGTACATAAGCAAAGACTTTAAAGAATATCTTGATGGTGAGGGTATTTCTCATGAACTCACTGGCCCTTACACGCCTGAACAAAATGGCCGGGCAGAACGAGAAATTAGGACAATTGTTGAAAGTGCTCGATCCATGCTTTATGCCCGTAAGGTACCACTCAATCTTTGGGCAGAAGCAGTAAATTGTGCTGTTTATTTGTTAAATCGCACATCTTCAAGTCAGACACCAAATATTACCCCTATGGAGTTGTGGAATGGTGTTAAACCTAATCTAGATTATGTCAGAGTGTTTGGATGTGAAGGATATGTCCATGTACCAGATCAATTGAGAAAGAAGCTTGATAGTAAAAGTTGTAAGATGATGTTAGTTGGATACGATAATTCAAACTACAAAATGTATAATCCAATCACAAAAAGAATTACAATATCAAGGAATGTTATTTTCAATGAACAGAAAAGTCCTGAAATAAAACAGAATATTGCACAAATATATATTGGTGACGATGATGATAATAAAGAGACGGTAATACAGAATAGTGAAACAGAAGTAAGGGATGTAGACACTACATTAACTGAAGCTTCAATGTCAGGGTCTGAAGACAGCATGTTGAGTTGTAACAGTGATGACCCAACATATGAACCGCCTCAACAAAAAGGACAAACACCAGATAGGAACATAACTGTAAGGACACGAAGTAATAGACGTTTTGAAGCAAACCTAGTTGAGTTATCATTGCCTCAAACGTATGCTGAAGCATTAAAGTGTCCACAGAAAAATGAGTGGACAGAAGCCATCAAGGAAGAATTATCTGCACACGAAGAAAATAAGACTTGGAGTATAGTTGAAAGATCTGGTCAGCGAACTCTTACTACAAAGTGGGTTTTTGCATTCAAGAGGAATGAGAATAATCAAGTATGCTATAAGGCCCGCTTATGTGCGCGCGGATTTACTCAGATTAAAAATGTTGATTATGAAGAAATATTCTCTCCAACAACCAGGTATGACTCTATAAGAATTATTCTTTCTATTGCAGCAAAATATCAGTTAGAAATTCAACAATTTGATGTGAAAACTGCTTTTCTAAATGGGTACCTTGATGAAAATATTTTTATAGAAGCACCTGAAGGTGTATCATTACACAAAAATTGTGTGTTAAAATTAAATAAGTCATTGTATGGGCTGAAACAGGCTTCTCGTTGCTGGAACAAAAGATTTACTATGTTTTTAAAGAAATATGGTTTTGTACAATGTCAAGCAGACAATTGTGTATTTACAGGCTTATTTAATAACATAAAAGTGTTTTTAATACTTTATGTTGACGATGCTCTGGTATTATCTTCAAGTAAACAGCTGATTCAAGAAGTAATAGAATATTTAAAACAAGCTTTTAAAATCAAAGAATTAAATTTGAAATATTTTGTGGGTATGGAAATAAAAAGAACAAATAATTGTATCTGTATTCAGCAAAAGGATTACATAGAACAAATTATTAAGAAGTTTTGTATGAATAGTGCAAATCCTGCTAGTACTCCAGCAGATGTTAATACTATTATTACTAAAAATATAGATGAAGATACTGTTAATTTTCCTTATAGAGAAGCTATAGGTTCCTTATTATTTTTGTGTTCAGTTTCTAGACCTGACATATCTTTTGCGGTGAATGTATTAAGCAGATATGTAAACAATCCAAGTCAGCAACATGTAAATGCCGTGAAACGTGTTATTAGATACCTAATTAATACAAAAGATTTGTGTATAAAATATGGAGAAAGTAATGATCTTATTGGTTATTCAGATTCAGATTTTGCAAGCGACATAGATACGCGCAAGTCTACAACAGGTTATATATTTAAAATGAATAATGGTCCAATCACATGGTCCAGTCAAAAACAAAAGACTATTGCTCTCTCCACAACTGAAGCAGAATTTGTGGCTGCTTGTGAAGCTGCTAAAGAGATACTTTGGTTGCAGCAACTAATGTTAGAATTAGGTGAAAGTTGTGAATGTATTATGCTTTGTGTTGATAATCAGAGTGCGATAAACTTAATTAACAACCCTGTTTATCATAAGAGAACAAAGCACATAGATATCAAATTTAATTTTATAAGAGAAAAGGTTGAGTTGGGTTTAATTAAAGTTAATTATGTTTCAAGTAAAGTTCAACTAGCTGATATTTTAACAAAAGCTTTGCCAACTCAAACTTTTAACTATCTGAGGAATCAGATTTTGTTTCAGTAGTTCTCTTATTCTTTTTTGAAGTGTTTATAGTTTTAGTGGGAGTGCTGTAATAAATACTTTTAATTTGTTTTTAAGTGTTTAAGTTTTAGTGGGAGTGTTAGAATTATTGGTAAACTTAACACTGGCCACAATATTTGGTTTTAACTGTTGCCACTTGGTGGCGCTTTATTTTGATTATCTGTAGCTCCCAGAAGTTCATGCTAAGATGTGGAAAATGTAATGTAGAATATTTTCAGAATAATATTTTCAGAATACATACATTGTTTCCTTTATACCTATAAACTAACACATTTATGTTCGCTTAACCCGTCAAAATGTAGGGAGCAGCTGATTTTTTTTTCGCGATTTCAGGTTTGGTCCCATAGTAAAAGTTGTTCATAATGATGAGTAAAATCACGTGTTTAAGTATCGGTCACTAATTACCAGTCACCCTATATTTTGACACTCGCAAGGGAATCAAAACTAGGGTACTTCCCGTTGACATAGAATAATTAAATTTGGCAAGAAGCAATAAGCAATATGCATTATTTATCATGTAGGTAGCACAAGTGAAAAGAAAAAATCCGAAAACCGTAAATTTGTAGTTACCTACAGATGTGCGAGCCGGACTCCCACTTGACCGGTTTTTTTATTGTTTGTGTTTCGTGTGCGTGTCGCAAATAAAATATTTTTCATTCTTTTATTTACTTATGTCAATTTCGGGTGCAGTAGGTTCGTCTGTTATTGAAGAAATGATGGATAATCAGTGGAAAACTGGAGAAGACGATTCCTTGTGTGGAAACTGTGAGCCAACCATCGCATCGCAGCTTTTGCTATATAGACGGAACGAAAACAGCTGAGGTTACCAAGAAGAGAACCAACGTGAGGATAAGTTACTTCTTGACTTCTTATTTCTGTCAGATGTTCTTAAGATTTGATTTTGCGGTCATTCACAATAGTACCAGTGTCTTTGCCCTTAAGAATATTTGATCGATTGAAATAATGATACGCTTTAATTTACCAGCGGTTGCAGCTAGATTTTGAATAATTTCCACCTCCGACAACTCATAACAACACAGCGTGCCATAACTGCCACCTAGGCCACCTAGGGCACTTAGGGCACTTAGCATATCACCGCAGCAGTACATTAAGAGAATATGTTTAATTAACATCAACTGTACGAGAGCGCCAGTTTACTGTGGATGTCGTAAAACGTACCAGAAATGAGGAACCTGTCGCACAAACTAAGGAGATGTACAGAAGGCACACTTGCAACAACATTCTAGAAACGGAATCTATCCGGACCAATAAGTAAAAGGATGATATTGAAATCGTCCTAGGAAAACATTCAAATTAGATGAAAAACAAGGCGTCTCTCTGGTTATTCTTCTACAAACAAAAAAATGGCTATTTTGTAAAAACAATCTACTTACATAATGTATTTAGAACCCACAAGCCACAACCCTGTCACTTGAAATTAGGATAAAACGGTGTACATGTGTTGTGTCGGACAGACTACATCCAAATTGATGATGTTTTAAGTAAGCTATTAGGCTAAGCCAGGTCTGAGCCGAACACGGTTCAGACAAAAATATACTTACACAAAACAAAACAACCGCGCCTCATCTCGCGCCCACGGCTAAGAATAAATTATGAGACTGAGCTCACCTCCAATTTGAATGGACCTTCTGCTTGGTACTTTAGCTACTCCGGGGTACGGAAGTAATCCCCATCTTAAGATAAGTAACCCCAAATTTCGGGGATAAGACTTATTGCGCGATGTACAGTATCGCAATGAGTTACCGCCCGTTATGGCCGCCTTCCTGGAGCCACGTCGTAAATGTTCCTGTTCATCATCTGAGGGTTATTAACTCTTAATGTGGGGTAGGCAGAGAAGAGGATTATACCTGACGATTCTTGAGGATTACGTGGACTTATAATGTTGTAAAATGGCGTAAATGAACTTTGTAATGAATTTTTGAGCTATGTTAAGGTTCGCCATCTGAAGTTCTGAAACTGATGCTTTGAATCTATGTACTAACAACTTATGTAGTTGTAGCTATTGTTAAAACCTTAGATTATGTGACAGTCAAATAAGCATATTTGTATCGTTTGGTTAATGACATCGACATGAAAATCGACTCCTTAATACTTAAATATGTTTATGTGAATGCTTGGTAAATAATCTCCACTTTTATTGTCTAAGTAAGTACGAATGGAACGAATTAATTTCATCTTTCCGTTTTGTCCTAATCGTATTTTGCTTTATGATTTCCTTCCCAACAAGCTATGTTCATTTACTTCCCTTATTATAACTTCCGAAGCCGTCAAAAATACAGATAGTTTGCAAAAAAATATATTGCAAGCGAGTCTAGACGAATTGCAAAGCGCATTGTTAAAAAAATAACGCTGTTCAATGTTGAATACTGTACTGTAGGCTAAAATATTATTTACCAGAGAATATGTAGGTATATTAGTCACGCCTCCTCCCTGCCTAGTTACAATATTGCCACATAGACGGTAAAGCAAATAGGCACTAGCACAGTATAATAAATTATATACCTATAGTATAGTGTGGCAGTAGGCAGGCACCACACCACAGGCACCGAGCTGTCTGCCGCCGCCGGTCGAGGCTACGTGCAGCGAAGTAAAACGTGCTAAGTGCGCTAGACTGATTTCAAGGAAATGTCGTGAGGAAATATGATTACGTATTTATAGGTTTTATTTATGGACTGATGTGAGATGTTTTTCTTTAATCAGGCAGGGTCGGTACCTATATCCATACTAATAATTATAAATTCGAAAGTAACTCTGTCTGTATGTTACCTTTTCACGCCTAAAGGACTAAATGGATTTCGATAAAATATTCAAATGCAACCAGCAGGGTAATTGCGTAACACACTATCAGTAGCAATGGGTTTCATTTTGACAGTTCCACAACATTCATTGCGTTATTTACGTTGTTGAGCAGACACACTTTTCGTACCTACATAAGGAGCAATGGATTTGCAATATGCTTCAAAATGATTCAAATTGAGAGTAATAGTGTGTTACGTAATTAGGGTGCAGAGGTAAGTAATTGCCAGCCTGCACTACCTAAGGTCGACTTTAGAAGACAACCTTCAATACCTTTACATTCGAGAATCAAACCCATCCCATAAGCCATTTTTGAGCAACTGAAATCTAAGATAATTATCATAATCTCAGTAATATGCAATAATAAAAAAAACCGGATAAACCTGAACGAAATATTATAAATCTTGATGAATAATAGGTAATACACCTTTGCATCTTTCTTTCCCGCCCGAAGTGCTCCAAGGTCTCGGTGGCGTGACGTCGGCTACCGCAGCGTTCGATTATGTTACTCTATCACGTGTTGATTAGGTATATTGCAGTTGACTCATTATCGCACTTTCGCTCACGACGACATGACTGACTCACTGTCAGAATGGCATGACAGTATGACTGGTGCTGAGCGCGTGACAGCGACTACGTGGATGTACGGGATTCGTGTAATATCCTTAGACCATACTAGCCTGTAATTACCTCTTGTCCCACCGCAGAACAATAAAAATCACATATACATACATCAAATGAAAATTTATAATCATTAGCATCAATTTTCATTAAGAAGGCTGTGAAATACCTGCAAGTACCATGTAAACGTGTTAGTTTATGACGCTCATTTTCACTAGTTATTGACTTATGACCCTTGAAACTGAAAGCTAACTACTACCTACTAAACTTTTCCTATTATCTATATGTACTAATATTATAAAGAGGTATTTTATTTGATTGTAAGTTTGTATGTTTGGGGTAATCTCTAGCTAATCAGTCGCATTTAAAATTTTTTTTTTGCATTTGATAGCCCAATTCTCGAGGAAGGGTATAATTTGCTATTTAACATCACGCTATGACCCTAAGGAGCAAAAATGAGAAAGAACGCTAAGCGAACACGAAGTTATAGCGCGGGCAGGTGATGCGATACGACGGGATGCGTCGCGTCGGGGAACAAGAAATGTCACGCCGATGCGGACGAAGATGTGGGCTGAAGCTAGTAATACGTACAGAGAAGTGGCCCGCAAGGGCCGAAGCCTGCCGGGCAGCGGGATTGTCCGAAAGGGTTACCACTGCCCCGAAACATAAAGGGCTAAGGAAGGAACACGGGTGGGTTTTAGTCAGTAAGAGTCTGACACTCCCTTCCACTGCAACTAGAGCGGGAGGGGTCATTTTATGATTTCACACCCAAAAAAAAACTAACTTACTGTATAGGTCCTGTACCTAATGTTTCCACATGATGTCTTCTCTTTTAAGTTTAGTGTTAATTGTGCCAATTGCATGTTGAAAGTATTACATCAATTATAGGTATTGGAAAGTCCTGTACTTATACGCACAGCTCCATTTTTATTAAGAAAACCTTTAAAAGAAAACTGAGTCAGCGGAATCCTTTTCCTTGACCGTCATACTATAGCAACTCTTGCTTTTTCCTGCATCATCGGTATGGCGTGATTTGACGTTAATGCTCAAACGCATGACACATTCTTGGTGCCTCGCCGTCTGCGCGGTCGGGTAACAAGAGCACATAGTATCGTTCACTTGATAGGTATTGAGTTATTTTCTATCTAATATGATATGGCGTATCTGAAACCCCGTTTCTGGGATTAGATATATTCAATGGATATATTTTCAATTTTTTTAAAAACATGACGTCAATATTTTTTTTCATGAATTCAAGGTTTTTTGGGTATCTCGTTCCAGGTTTAGTACGTTGTAAAGTACATAATAGTCTGCCCATAGATAGTGGAATTACCTAAGCTCTCAAATCAGCATCTATTACAACGAAAATCTAAGATAATATAATACGCTTCCGTTCAAAGTAGACTGATTTCCGTGGCTTTTTGAAATACTAAAAGCAAAAAGTTACTAATTTTTTGACACAACTTGCAATAACAATGCTTAGCTCAAGTACATTTGCCTGTAACTTGCACAAAAGTAGGTAAGTAGCTTGCATGTTGCATGCCATTGTGCCAGCCGCAACGAGTGCAAGCGCAACTGCTGAGCATGTTGCATGCCATTGTGCCAGCCGCAACGAGTGCAAGCGCTACTGCTGAGCATGTTGCATGCCATTGTGCCAGCCGCAACGAGTGCAAGCGCTACTGCTGAGCATGTTGCATGCCATTGTGCCAGCCGCAACGAGTGCAAGCGCTACTGCTGAGCATGAGATCCTAGGTTCGATTCTCAGGTCGGGAAAAGTGTTATTGGGTTTTTCCATCAGGAATTTCTCAGAAGCAGCCTGAAGTCTGGATTTGTGCGTCCGGTTGATGGCAATAGGCTTGTTATTAAACGGACTTAAACATAATTTGCGAAATGGAGACACCTCATCATGTCATGTACACCTTGCCTAACCCTTAGGGATTACAGGAGTGATGTTAAGTAACGCTTAAATTAATGTTAACTCATTAAGCTCCGCTAATGACACACAATTGATTTTCTACTGTTTCGTGACCCATCGGAATAATGTACTAGGCTACCAGGACTACCAGGTACACACACATGCAAGTCGTTTGCATGCCATCGTGCCATAACAACTTCTGATTGGTAAATATCACAAAGGCATGCAAGCTACTTGCATTTACTTTGTATTACGTCCTTTAGAGCAATTTAAATGTAGATATTATACACTAGGGAATCAGAACATTTTCTTTATTAAAAGCATTATCACAAATGACATAATTAAAGATTCCTTTATGTGTGTCAGGATACCAACACAAAGCACTCGTACTTTATAATACCTATAATATATGCTGGAATATAAACTAGCCCACAGTGCTATCAGCTGTTATCAGACAGACAACATCGTACGACACTGTATGCTGGAGATAACGGCTGAGCTCACGAGGAACCGTGGCTGTATGTCTGTGGCCTTCACGTATGACATCACGACTGAATCACGAAGGGGTAGACAGAGGTGTAAAGGACACCCACATTACACCATTTGAATAGGGGGCCAGGCTATAGCCTTAAATCTCACCAATCCTACAGGCTATTACTGAGAATTTAAATATTTGAAAACATGTTCCTGGGGATCGAACCCGTAACACCGCACACTTAGCAATCACGAGACATATCACAATCCTAAGACTAACCAGCCTGTCACCATGTATAATTATCTACTATCATTATCATTAAGAGAGAAAATGGAAGCTAAAGTGACAATGAAACGGCCTTATTAGATGATTAGATATATTTATCATTTTGAATACTTCTTCTTTTCTTCCGCTTGAGAGAAGAGCTGTGCCTAAGTATGACTATTCAGCATGACAGAGATGCAAACTGCTGCGGCTGTACCTAAATGTGAATTTTGTATTATGAATGTATATTAGTATTAGAGATATAAAAAGCCAGATGTTATATTTTGACCTAAATTCGTTCACGTATTTGAATAGATAATATTTATGTAGCACGTTGCGCTGCCTACATACGAACACAAAAGACAAAAGTGTTACTTTGATGTGTACTTATATTCACAGAATAGCTATAGAAATGGAATAGGTTATGTTTAACCGTCTGTAACGTGCAGACGTTAGATCTACATCATTTGAGGACCTGTCCAACACTTTATTTGAACCTCATCGCAAAAGGGGAATAAGCTGAACTGAACTTAGCAGAATCAGCCTATAACGTTCCCACTGCTGGGACCACAGGCCTCCTCTCTGTGACAAGGAACGAGCTGTACTAAGCTGTAAACCACGCGGGACCAATTTTTGGTTTTAGGACATCCCGGTTTCCTCACGATGTTTTCTTTCACCGTTTTGAGAGCAGTGGTGATGAAATTATTTACACAAAGTAAAGCGCTTGCCTGGGTTTGAACCTACTACCAACGACTCGTAAGTCGGAGCCGTTGGCCACTGGGCCACCACTGCTCGCACACAAATGCACAATAAGTACTAATACATATAACGAATCTATTAAAAATGTTTTCTTCTGTTTTATCTTTCTTTTCTATTCTATTCTGAATTATTAGAAGGATAAAAAGTAAAAGAAATAAAGACAAGCCTTTGCCCAAGATTGGGACAGCACAGACTAAATGAAATAAAAAAATGGTTGCCTGTAAAGTCGGTTTTACGGGCGAAGATTTTACGTGACAACGTCTTTTTCTCGGTAGAATATTTATTGATATGAATATAATTAAATTGCACAATAGGAACAAGGAATTAAATGAAAATAAGAACGTAACGTTACCGAGCGTTACACTTTTTCATAAGTGACTCCCAGCCGCAACCTAATTTAAAATAAGAACGTAACGTTACCGAGCGTTACACTTTTTCATAAGTGACTCCCAGCCGCAACCTAATTTAAGACGTTGTCACGTCAAAAGTCTTGATTGGAACTTACGCACCAAAATATCTTTATTTATTATCTTTTACCCTAGAAAAAGGTCATTGACAAGCATCAATCGTGTCCTTATCTTTATGTCTAAACACCTAGTTTTCAGCCAAACACTATCAAACCGGATTAATCTGAATATATCCAAACATCGTGAGCTGCGCTTTCAACCCTACATCAAAACATCATCATTAGGTATCCAGTTTACTTTATTACATGTTACAATTTTCTTGAGATGATGAGTAGGTTTTCCTGTTTGAGGTGTCAAACTATTCACTAAGTTAAATGAAAAATGCCGGTATTTATTCGCCAAACTTATTGATTGACTATACTCCATTTGAAATAAGATTAGACATTTAAATAAACCTTTTTTACAGCCCGTTCAACCGGTTTTGACATCTATACCGCAGGCATAAGGATGGTATTAAAAGCAAAAAAGTGGTTACAATACCAACTGTTTACTGCAGCTGCTTTTATGTCATGCCAACAACGCAATAGAATTCAAAATCGGTTGAACGGACTGTAAAAAGGGTTTATTTAAATGTCTAATCTTATTTCAAATGGAGTATAGAGAATCTAAACATTACTTTATTCTGGTTTTGATGGCAGTTTTCTTTGTAGCATAATATCAATAGGGTCGCCCTCTATTACATGGGACTTAAATATAACTGAGGAAATGTGGGTGTACTAGGTATTATATAGATACCTACACCTCTGCCTGTTACAAGTGTATGTTACCTATGTTATCAAAAATCAAAAAAATCAAAAATTATTTATTTCTCCAACATAACTTAGTCTAAACAGATTAGTGATTGGAGCCTCCCTTTAAGCAAGTAATGCCTGTATAGGGAGACTCCGCTCTTCCATACGTTATAATTACTATAGGAATACATATTTATTCCAGGTAATACAATTACATACACAGGTAACTACACTTACGTTATACGTCCCAACCCTTCAGGTTTAAAAGGAATTGGTGTAAGAGAAATTATGGGCACAAAATATATTTATTTCTTTATCTCAAAGGTCAGTGACATCGGTTACAAACAGTTTTAGGTGTCTGTAGGGGTAGAAAAACCACTTATCACGATCGATGGGTCTTTCCTGCGGCCTAATTGCGTAAAACATTTTCTTTCTGATTACAATTCCGAAACTATGCCAACTACAGTTTGAATCGATATCAGTAAACGGAATTGTGGAAATCTATATCATCCCAATTGACTATAATTGTATAGAGGTGTACCGACTGTCGGGCAGAATTTGTTTGGTGAAAGCGTGTTGTTTCTTCATATAAGAACTATTCGCTTCCAAATAATTTTGCTATAATTAAATTTTGTTTTGATTACAACTGATGGTCTACTACTGCATATAAATAAAAATGTACAATGATTGCCGAAAAATGAAAAACCAATTTATAATACACTTTCTACCAAAAACTACCATAATTGAAATACGTAAGGAAACGTTTTATTTTTCACGTTTTAGTTATCTGTGGCCAACGATAAAATCGTAAAAAAGCAGTGTTGTCAACTTAGTGGGAGTTCCACTAAACTTGGGGGTTTGGACACAGGGGTGGGGTGCTGGTGGACAAAATTTTGCTTTCAGTGGCTGGTGGTTAGACTAATTCAATTTGTAGAAAACAATACAATCAACTACTTTAACATTGCCTCGAGAAAATATTATATTAACACGATAATGGGCATGTTTTATATTTTGTTTAAACCTTGTGAAAGTGAGAAATAAATCATCAAACTACTGACGTTTTAAGATTTATTTCTTTCAAATGCGGAAACCACTGCCGATTTGAAAGTAAGTAATTTCGAAAAAAAACCCACGGCAACATTACATACTACTAACTTCTTGAGTAATTCATTATTTTATGATATTGTAATAGGATGATGCTAAAAAAAAAGTACTGTGAATAAGTTATGCTCAAATCTTAAAACGGACCTCCATAACGGCGATCGAACGTCGCTAATAAGAATAAACATAATATAAAAAAATTGCGCCTTCTAGTGGAATCGGGAGAAAAGTTGGCAACACTGACACTGAGGAATTAGTAAAAGTACTCTGTGGTAAAAGTACTCTACTACTCTGTGGTAATAAAAGTAAATAATGAAAATAGGATACTTTTAAACCATATTATACAAATAATCTTTGTTTGGTTTTACCTTGAATGTTGTTTAAATTAATACTTGTTTTATGTTTTTTAACATACTAAATTGTTTTTACTATTTTCATACAGAAACATGGGATAAATAGTTTCGGAACATTTTTGTTGTGGTTTCTTGTAGAAGGAATGCGTTTGTAAAGTTCTCTGATAGATTAGAGGACAAGGTTTTAGCTGGCTGCACTAAGACTTAGGCTGTTTTGCTCGATAGCGAAAAGCACCTTAGTCTGTTATATGTCAATATAATCATAAAAGTAAGTAACCAAATATATCTAGGAAAAAGTTGTTCGTATCTCATTATTAGATTATTGTAGCTCGTTTAAGTACTTACCCTTGATACCGATGATCATCAAGGATAGAACTATATTAGCTTTCGACCTCCCTGGACATGGGTTTTCGTCGTAGACTGCCGGTACACTTAATCAACAACTCACATAACATAACCTTCTCCCCTCTTAGGTACACATAATTGCTATAAGAACGAAACACACAATCTTTGAGAATTCAATGAAGATTTCAATATGTTTTTAATTTTCAGTTATGACTTACAACAAATGGGACTGGTTGAGGATGATTTTGTATATAAAAGAGCATTTCAACTCGGACAGTGTCCTTACTGTCTCACTTTTAAAACTGCAGGAGAATTCTCGGGGTGTTTCACCTACGAAGACATGAATGAACGCAGCATATTACATACATTACTGTTCGCTTCGGCCACTGCTACTGCTGCTCAGCAACTACTAAACTTCTCAAGTACAAACTCAAGATTGTTCAAAAACTGTTGAATCTTCAGTCTTGCATGACAACATAAACATATGTACCTATTATGTAATTGATAACAGTGTAAGCTTTAATATAAAGTTGAATACTTACTAAGCCTTTTTTTAATAAAGACATCAAGTGATTATTATAGTGATACTAATTAGAAAATAGTGGTGTTTAGCTAAATTAACTGTCATTCATTAGGTACTTATAGGTAAATAGAAAGACAAAATATGGTAAACAAAAAAAAACTGGTTTTATTTATATTATTACAACCTATCTGACAATAGCATTTATTCACATTTAGCATAGAATATTTGGTCATGAGGCAAGAATAAATTGGAACAAATATTTATATTCTATAGATTGGTGGAATTTGGCATCTAATGTCTTCCCATGTACTGCTGGCTAATGCTTCCTGTGAGAACAAGTTAGTTTTTCCTGAATAATAGCGGCAGGCCCAGACGGAGATGGCGGGATAAGCTGGACTCCTTTAATAAAGATAGGTCCTTGGCAGCTCTCGACAGAGAGGGGTGGAAGGAGAGTAGGCCTTTGCCCAGCAGTGGCGCAAGATGTAGTTGAGCCTGACACCTGAAAGATAAAAAAAGAATTTAAGTAAGTAAATCCTCATTATGTTACAACCATCCACAAAGTATTTAAAAGGCTCAAATCTATGTACATATTAGAACAGTAATATACTGCTATAAACACAAATTAGATGCCTACAATTCTATTGATGGATGAAGCATACTTGACTAAAAAGTACCTACACAAAGATACAGCAAGTATTTTTACTTATTAGGTAATAGATAAAAAGGAGGATGGGCCTATGATACATATTACACACATTACTAATTGTGATATCAAACAAAACCAATACAATGCTAGAGTATTTTGAAGGGCTCCACATAATAATGTAACAATAAACACTATAAATAAATATTATGGTACTTCCATATTATTATAGTTGAATATTTAGAAAATAACCTTCAAGACTACCTACCATAGTGGTGCTAGGAGACTGATATTGATTTTGAGGATTTACACCGGACATCCTAAGGTTTATGACAGAATACATTTTTATTAATTGACTTAGATATTCTTACTAATAATATTTAACAATAATTGAAAACACATATTTTCAGTTGCCTACCTAACTTACCTACATACCTACTTTCTTTAATTTAGTTTGTTGTTATAATTGTAAATATTCATCCCCTCGTCTTTTATGAAGCTAAGCTATAGGTACTATGGTCAGTAACAATAGAAAAAGTAATTGTGTCTTGTCATTAGTAGTTGAAGTCATTATATTACCAATGTTTGATGGTGCCCTATGTATCTAGGTATATTATACAATGTAGGTATTACCTGACAAACAATATACAGTTTGTAACATCTTTGAAGATGGTCAGTGGGTCGTCTTAGGAAGATACAACATTTAGGTTAGGTTAGGGTATACCTATAGTGGGCCCATTCAATGTTCAACACTTATAAAGAAAATAATACTGACATTACCTTGAACAATGATGTTTAAAAGTAGGTCTATGTATGGTGTGTATTTTCGTCGAAGTCCTTGGATAGATTTAATCCATCGATTTATATTGCTTCATAGTGTGCTTTATATTTGTTCTTCCTCTTTAGTTATTCCTTTTCCAATGAAGTAAAACCTCGAATGGGTTGCGCTTCTGGCATAATAAGTTAACGTTTGTTATGGTACGAGATACGAATTTGTCTTTCGTTTAAATGCCACCAATATAGGTACCTCGTTTCTGAAATATCATAATAAGCATAATTTAGGTTGTAAGCACTTATATCAGAAGAAAACTTTTACAATTATTTTACTAAATTCACCTCACTGCCTTAATTTTTAAAATACTATTAATATGGTTTTATCATTGAGGTTTTACACTAAATCACATTCACAATTTATCAGGAAGGCTACCACTTACATTTTTTCGAAATAATTATGGGGATTACGCGTTTAAATCTTAAAATATGTAGATCGGAAAATGATTACGACGAGAAGCCTGCCTTCTCTTTCAAACCAACTGCAGTTGGTTTTAATTTGACGTTTGAAGCCAAATCTAGCTTGTCAAAAATGTTACACAATACGAAAAATTGACTTTTGCCCAGTTTTTCATGACGTATCGTTCACTCTAATAGCGATTCAAACAGAGCCGTTGGCTTCCCCTTCAGACGAGTTTACGCAATACGAAAAGGTTAAAACGAAGCCAATTGGGATCAAAACGAAGCCCACTAGTCTGCATCATTACTCGATAATGTGTTACGCAATTAGGTAGCGGGTTTTATCAGTGTTGTCAAACACGAACCCACGAACATGACACTATCTTCAAGTCTATACCTGAGTCTTTTTCTCTGAAAACATCATTAAAATGGTTCATAAAAATTATATTTAGAGTAGGTAGCCTGAATTCTTCCCTGGAGATAACTTCATTGTGATAAGAACCGGTATCGGCCGGTTGGTTATCGGTCAAGAACCAGATACCAGGTATTATCAGAGCCTGTTCGAAACCAGACTCGTGTTGCTTTTATTATTTTATGTTTTTATCATTATTAATAACACTGTTTGTAAAAGTATGACGGCTTTACGGCAGAGTGGAATGACCGATGTCCAACTGTCTTATTAGATAAATGGTGATATCTGCAGCCGTGATGTCTTGGGTTCGGTTCTTGAGGCGAGCAAAAAGGAGGTAAATTTTTTTGTCAGAATTTTTCAGTTGAGCCCAGATTGGAATACTGCCCGCTAATAGGAAACGTTCTGGTTCGTGTTCGTATTCACTAAAGATTAATTTATGTTACCTACCTGTGCTGTGGCAAAGTTTAATAATAAAATTGAAGCAACTGACTTCAAAACTCCATCATCTCATTCATCATCTTCTAGTTTAAGCCTAGCGTGTAACTAACTATGGTTGTGTACATGCGCCAGCACAGCAAGCTACCCGAAACTGTAAAATTTTCCCAATCCACTTTGAACCTTATGCTTTACCAATAAAGTTGAAAATCTATTAAAGAAATTTGACAGATGGTAGTAGCTTGATGTGCTGGCGTCTGTACAGTCACGAGCACTAATATGTCAACACTTGGCAACTTTCGATTGCGATTTTTTCACGAAATAACGAATGCAACGTTGAAATACGACACTTTACATAAACCTATTGGTTCGAAAATACTATGTTCCTAATAATATAAAATTTTATTCAAAACTAAAGGAGAAAATCGCCTTTGAATAAAGCCAAGTGTATACATACTTATGCTCGTGACTGTACATTGTGCATTAAATAAATAAATCGTTTGATATCATTTTAAATTCACGGATATCGATTACTTACTTATTTTTGTTCGGAACCAATGCTTCTTATCAGGTTTACTCATAACTAAGAACTCAATGGAGGTACTCACCTGCCTAAATAAGTAATTAAGCTGTAGTTAATGAGTTGATAAGTAACCGGCGATTCGCTTTACGTTCAATTAGTTTCCTAGAGTAGGTATAGGTACCAAGACCAACCTCTGACTAATACCACAGAATAACTAATAGCTAATACTACTACGTACCTACTATTAATTATTCTGTGCAAATACTGGAAACACTACACTTATTTATATCTTGGTTTGAGTTGTAAATCAATGCTTTTATTGAAATGGACCCGTACACATACAGCCGTATCTTATAACGTGTCTAAAAATAACTATAGTCTGACTTTTAATTAGCTACAGTAAAATGACACTTCTTAGTGTCATTTCGTAAAATTATGTCGCCACAGTATCTATAAGTACTGTGATGAGATTGGAACGCAAACAATCAAAATATTCTTTGTATTGTTCGGATAAAAATATACGTTGTAGTTTCATTTCATTCATAAATAAGATAGTTATTAAAAGTACCTACTAGTTCGTGTCAAAATTGTGCTCGAATAGTGAATTTGCACAGAAACCGTTCAAACAATCTCAATATGTGGGTTATAAGTATCTAGCCGTAATTTTGAGAAAAGCCTATTTAATTGATCTTATATGTTGTAATACTCAATAGTTTGTTAATTTTGTAAATATGGTTTTATCAACCTGCTGTCAGAGGCTTGTCACACCCTGAAAACACAAGCTACTGTCCTGACCAAAAATATACTATGCTCTTTTATAAAATCAATTGAACATTTATAGATTCTTAATTGAATGATCGATTATTTTGTCACATCACTATTTAAATTTCGTTAAAAAGTAGGTACACACATAAGCTGTCATTTTACTGCAGCTCATAGAGTAAAGTACCTAATATATCGGGTATGCAGCTTATTAAAAGTCTTACTATCTGTGCTATAGGTAAGTACCTACTTACAGTTTTCTAGGGTTCCGTACCTCAAAAGGAAAAAACGGAACCCTTATAGTTTCACATATTTTTGTCTCCACTTTTTGTTAAGTATTTCAAAGGAAACATTCTAATGAAGTTAAAAAATATCGTACCTAGGTGTTTTGTTAACAAAAATGCATGCATTGATTCCAGTTGATAGAAAAATTAAGACATAATTTATTTCGGTTAGCATTGATTTATCGATAGGTAGGTAGTTAATCAAAATAACCCGATATGCACTCGACGCAAATCATTAGACTACAACTCGATTAGGAAAACGATTTTGTAGGGCACATTATGTATGACCACAGCTAGTAGTTTAATTATCTCTTTATTAGTAAGTAGGTACATACTTACTAAAATAATTAACAAATTACTTACACCGTAATTGTTAGCTCGCTCTTCTTAGAAGCCTTACTTATCTATTAATTTTTTTCTAGAAACGTGCATTAAGTAAATTATGCAACAACAAAAAAAACTAAAGCTCCCAGCCATGGTGTGGAGGTGAGCCCCGGGCGGAAGGCCGCCATAAAATTCCCGGAATTATGGACGGCGTTACGGGTTCCCTTACTTTAAACACCAAATACTCTCAACAGCTGATCAAGGGATAAAAAAATAACGTCAGCTGTTCAACGCACGCGAGTATCTGAGGTAAACGGATTTAGTTACGGTTGCGTACTCACTTGCTTACTTATGCATAGTTGTGTAGCAAAGACTATATAACCACTATTCTCTTTGTTGTGTAGATTATCGTATACTTATGTAGAAACTACTTCCACATTTATTTACAATATCAGACTAATACCGTACTACATACTACGCTTAAGATTCTGTCCACGCCGCGCACCGCGAGAACAAAGCGCAACGATAACCGAACACGGTCTAGGTAAACCGCGCCTTGTTAAAAAAACAGCGCGCCCCACGTCTGAGTGACGTCACGGCGGCACCACGGCGGCGTCAGTTAGGCGTGATCACGCCGAGCGAGCAGTCGGGTCCACGCGCGCGCGCGCACCTCCCCCCTCCCGCACCGCCGCCATCGCCACGCGCACACGCCGCCGCCGTCACCATGCGTGAGAAAATAAGTTCGCACGATCTAACGCAGAACTCCATACTGCGCATCAACGACAGGAAAACCTTGCAACTGATAACGGAGTACAAGAAGGAGCCGTGCCTGTGGAACTCCTCACTAGATGACTACCCAAACAAAACCAAACGAGCCAGGGCCGCGGAAAAAATAGCCAGGATACTCAACATTAAGAACTTTGAAGGAAAACATGTTTTGATCAAATTCAAGAATTTACGTAACTCTTACTCTCAAGAGTTGAAGAAGATCAAGGCTAGTTTGGACAAGGTGGGGCCGAACTCGCCCGAGCTGTACCGACCGAAGGTGCAATGGTTCCCGCTGATGGACTCGTTCATCCGACCACATCTGCAGACGTCACGGCTGCTCGTTAACGAAGTAAGTTTCTTATTACTCACGCATTCACTTAGACATGTTTACTCACCATTTAACGTAGGATTTTTATTTTCAGCCAAAGCTGGGTGAAGTAGTCACCAATGTGAAGATGGAATGTTACGAGATTGACGATGACTGGGAGATTCAGCCTCAAGCTGACTCTGAACCAGTAGCGAACTATTCGCAGTCTGAAGGTCAGAGTGAGAACGAAGAGGTATCGAACGATTCTCGAGCGAAGCGACGGAGACGATCGAACTCGAGCGGTCCGAGTGACAACAACAGTCAGAATCAGATCTTCCTGACAAATGACGTCACGCCCGTGGTTAGTGCAGCTTCCGTGGTTGCTAGGACTGAGGATACTTACGACAATTTTGGCAAGTATATTGCCTCGTTGTTGAGGAGTCTGCCGGCTCAGAAGGCTTTGAGGCTGCAGCCGAAGATCCTGGATATGATTGTAGCCGTTAGCGTCGGCGAAGAGGAAAACCACATCATGGTTGAAATTAATAAGTTAAGTGACAGTCAGACGGAATAACACGCGTCCGCCATTTTGATTTTAAGGAGTGCAAAACTATTTGGTTCTTCGTGTTCGATTTCAACGGATTGTACAGACGCCAGCACATCAAGCTACTACAATCTGTCAAATTTATTGAATAGATTTTCAACTTTATCGCTACAGCATAAGGTATATAGTTGATTGAGAAAATTTGACAGTTTCGGGTAGCTTGATGTGCTGGCGTCTGTACATAATTGTATTGCGGTCTTCTCACACTTTTGTCTTTAAAATATTGTGTATTCTGTTAAATTGTCAACGAGTATGTATATCAAAATTATGATAACTTTTTATAATTGGACCAATTTAGATATATGTATTGACATTTAAAGGAATATAATATACATTGTATTCTACTGTTAAAATAACTTAGTGTCGCTAGAAAACTTGTTAGTTTAGAACTGAAGTTAGTTAATTATTGAATAAGATTAAAATGTTAATTGTAAGAAATTTCTTGTACTTGACATTCCTATTAAAAGTATTTTTTGCAATTAGTGTTTTCCTTTATTTTGGTACTGAAGGTTTTATGCCTGAAACTAACGTTGGTTAGTTGATGTTGATACAGCATGGTCTTTGGGTTCGATTCCCTGTCGAGACAAAAATCAATTATTTTCTCATCATTTCTTCTTCCTTATTGTGCTAGTATTGACATATGTATATACCTATTTTATATGAATCTAGGTTCATATAAAAGAAAGAATAAAAAATAAAATAAATAAAAAACGTACATTTACCTATAGCATTTTCGGTAGGTCACTTGAGGGAGTGGTGTAACGATGGAATGATTTTGCGGATGACAAGTTCGACTCCCTCAAAAAACCAGAATATTTGTATAAAAAATTTGTGCCTGGTTTTTTGTCTGTAACTTTTGAACGAAGAGCGTTAGCATACCACAATAAGCCAGCCTTCGATTGGCTTGTAAGGATTTCGTCAGTTTCGATTTCAATGTCAACTAAGAAGCTAACATATTTATTATTTCTACATTCCCTGCTGAGATCGCAGCCCAAAATATCCAAACACACACAATAGTAACAACAACTAATAATAAGGGCTACACTAAAAGGGAACAAGGTCAGGTAACAACCCTTATTTTTTACCTGCTTTCTCTTTTCCTCGTATTGCCATTGCTATCTTGCATCTCCCTTCGACATATCTGACAACTATCACGTAGGCCATTTTGGCAAGTTTTCCTTAGTTATTATAATTAGACTAGACTTTCACCTAGATAGTTTGTCTAGATTATTTACGACATAACTTGTTTTAGACGTAATATTATTGGTGTTGATGTTCATCGCTGCTTTTGTTTATAAAATGTTCTTCACACTAGTCTTCAACGATGTAGATCTTGTATGTAGAAATGATAGCTCAAATAATTGATCAAACTAACTCACATAACATCACGCGTGTTTACCCAAAGGGTCAGGCAGAGCGGTGTTCCTATAGTACACTATGTACCCATAATTCTACAGTTACTTTTTTTTTCGGATGGGAAATCATCAAATGACCCCTCCCGCTCTGGGTGGAGCGGAAGGGAGTGTCAGACTCTTACTGACTAAAACCCACCCGTGTTCCTTCCTTAGCCCTTTATGTTCCGGGCCAGCGGTAACCCTTTCGGACAATCCCGCTGACCCGGCAGGCTTCGGCCCTAAGGGGCCCCTTCTCTGCTGCTGACATCTCTTTCTACAGTAACTTAAACTAATTTGAACTGTTAATATATCAGATAACTAGGTATTTCAGGATCATTTGATGCATTTGATAGACTGCAGTGAATGAAATGGCGAATTGGCGAGTAAACATCGCAATACTTATTTGATTCGTGAGTCGTGAGGGTTTTTTTTAATATTTCCCGTCGAATCATTCATGAGTATGGAATCATTGATATAACAACGAAAAGGCTCCTTTATTTCTGAAGAAGATAGTATTATAAAATAATGCCAAGAATTGTGGCAGTTTAGGCACTCGCTGAATTGAAAAAAAAATTAAAATAAATGTATCTTCGACCTTTCATGTTTTGACTGATACGAAAAGTCAATCAAACATGTTATGTAACGATCAATTATGTAATTAAAGTTAGTCTATTAAGCTTAATTATTTCTTAATTGTTTTTAATCACAGTGTGACGTCTTTCCTTGCATGAGAAGTTAAGAAAACAGCCTGCAGTTGATCTTGGCTGTGTTTTTTTTAAGTCGTTTTTTAAATAGCCTAGCTTGTAGTTATATGATGCAGTTTATGGTAAAAATAAACGCCTGGTTGCCATGTTTTTGTTGTTATAATATCAAGAATTCGCTGTGATGATTATAACTTCACATTCATGCTGTAGGTTAGGTACTTATTCGTTTTATTTAGTTCAATCCCGCCGTTAATTCTAATGTTTATTAATTTATTTGTTGTATTGTATACAGATTATTATAATTCTACAGAAAATTATATTCCTCACCAAAAATATCACGTTACGTTATCCTACTAAAGTTTGCAGAAATTCAAGGAAGCGTGCAAAATTAGAAAAAATCCGTACCTCCTGCTTCTGCCGGGTCTATTTTTTACCCAGATTCGTTATAATGACCGGCTGTCGCCGACATCATCCCGAGCGTCGCTTTTTCAATTATAAGGAGCGCACAAATATTTCAGCTCTGCGACTTTTTTTGCCTACATTTAGGGGACATTTCTACAATTATGTATATTTTTGGAACAATTCCGGCAGTATGGGGCGGGTGGCGGAACTGAATTGGCGGGCACACTTGTTTAATTTATCAAGATGGAAAGTGTTTTTTCTTTGAAATGATGTACCTATGAAACAAAACGTAGTAGTAGCTTGATGTGCGTCTGTACCTAGGTATATGTAATAGTAGCTTGATGTGCGTCTGTACCTAGGTATATGTAATAAATATTACTTATACCTAATTAATAGATGTTAAGATAAAATAAAATTTGATGTAGGTATGTAGATATCTTGTAAAAGGGTATGATGGGGGGTTGGCATAATTATCTAAGATAAACAACCCCTAAATATAAAAACAGATAAAAAAAACGTATCTAATTGTGGGTACATAGTATAATAGCAGGTGGCGTTCTTTAGATTCTGCCTACCCCTATGGAAGAAGGCCTGAGGCGGATATCTATCTTATGTATGTTAAAGCGAAATGTCAATGACTAACTAGCAGACCTGTGCTAGCAACATGATGTCTTACCTGTGCTATCAACATGATGTCTTAACTGTGTTAGTAATATGATGTCTTACATGTGTTAGCAACATGATGTCTTACCTGTGTTAGCCAACACGATGTCTTACCTGTGTTAGCAACATGATGTCTTACCTGTGTTACGTCTTACCTGTGTTAGCAGCGTGATGTCTTACCTGTGTTAGCAACATAATGTCTTACCTGTGTTAGCAACATAGGTAATGTCTTACCTGTGTTAGCAACATGATGTCTTGAACACCGGGACGGTCTCGAACAAGGCGCTCTGGAGTGGCAAGTTACTGAAATAATGCTATTATTTCAACTGTAACTTTTATATTACTTAGGTTTATCCTAATTCCTAACCTAACTATAATATATACAACATTAGTTTTTGTTTATACTAAACCCGAAAAGGGGTCATTGTACTCATCATTTTGAACAACTTTTTCTATGGGAATGGGACCAACCCTGAAATCGTGAAAAAAAAAATCAGCTGTTCCATACATTTTGTCGATTTAAGTGAACACAAATGTATGGAACAGCTGATTTTGTTCCAGCAGACATGTTGCTGTAGCAGTGTCGGATCGGAAAGGGGGTATTGATTTTATTGTTTTGATTAATTTATTTTGATTCGATCTATTCTGACTTCATTTCATTCTATATATTATGTTTCCATTTAATTTGATTTGTACCTATTGATTTTGTTTTTTTATTTATCTGATTTTATTTGATTTTAAACGTGTGCCATTAAATGGGTGTTATTTACCTGAAAATAAAATGAATGTATTTACATATATTTATTAATTTTATAATACTTACCTACTTAAATAAAATTATTTCCACACCGTATTTTTAGAACCACGCACCTATTATCTAAGTACCTACCTACTTACGTCCCTTCGCATCCAAAAGTGTTATCCTTCAGTATTTTTTCAAAAGGTTTATATTTTTTTACCTGTATGGTGTGTCTACTCCTCTCCAAAAAGAGTGGTCGTAAAGATGTCCCAGCGGTTTGTGTGTCAACATGTCCGAACCTGTTCAGACTGGTCCTGTGGCTGACGCGACCGGCTGACCGGAGTTGATGGCTTGACATGGACCTTGGAAGATAACTGTGTTTATTGACCATCAACAATGAATTTACAGGATAAAAATGCGGTTTGTATAATTTACAAATTCTAATCTATAAATTAAAAATATGAATATTTTAGAAAAGTGGGAAATAATGTGCAGGGCCTAGATGGACCAAAAAATATAACAAAAGAAGAGAAAAAAGAACTACAAATAAAGAACATACAAACAATAAGTAACTGAAAGACATACCCACACAACAAAAAACAAGTTTACACATGTTTTTAGTTCCACACACAGAGAACTGAAGACTACATACAAAAAATCTGTCAAACCCAAAACAGATGATCACGTTATTTTAAACAATGATAAAGTTGTATTGTACTGTTGCGCGCCACAATTAATGCCTGGTACATGTTGACATTAGTTACCACTAGCGCCATCTAGTATCGAGTAGCAGAACTAGTCGAGTCACGATCGTTCTAGAAAATTCGATACTAGAACTTTGTAGAACTTTCTCGAACTATCGACACCACACAGTTTGGATAAAGCGACAAGAGCGAAAACATCTAAGCGATCTTCAAGTGCGAATTAAGAGTGATCAGTAGTGTGATTGTGTTCTTTTAATTAGTGTTTTGAGTTGTAATTAGTGTTTTTAAATAAATTGTTGTTTTTGGTTATTAAATCGGCAGTTTTTATTGTCACGAACCCGAAGCTCGTAACAATTGGTGTCAGAAGCAAGGATTATGCCGGTTTTACCCAAAGACGACACGGAGGGTATCCGTACCCGGAGTCAACGTCAGCAGGAGACGGACCAGAGGCGATTTGGTGGAGCAACGCCACTGGGGTCGGAAGGCCAACTACCGACCACGGAGGCCGGCCCGTCCACAGCTGCTCCAGCATCATCAGCACCAGATTTTGCTGCTCTGATGATGATGCTGCAGGAGCAGGCTCGTCGACAGGAGGAACAGGCTCGCCGACAGGAGGAGCAGTCCCGCCGTCAGGAGGAACAGGCGCGTCGGCTGGAAGAACAGCTCCAGCGTGATAAGGAGGAACAGGTCTGCCGACAGGAGGAACAGGCTCGTCGGTTGGAAGAACAGCTCCAGCGGGACAGGAAGGAACAGGCTCGTCGGTTGGAAGAACAGCTCCAACGTGATAAGGAGGAACAGGTGCTCCGCCAGGAAGAGCAGATGCTCCTTATAAAGGACCTTCACGCTACCTTCGGGAAAGACATGAAGGAGGTGAAGGATAAGGTTGCTCGATATGACAACCGCCTGTCGGAAGCTGAAACCCGAATCGACCAAGTGAATAATCGGGTCGACAACGTGATGGCTGACGTGAAGAAAACGCTGGATGGAATCGCAGCTCCCGTAGCTACAACACCTTCGCTACGTGGATTCAAAGTGCCACCGTTCGACGGAACTTCTTCCTGGTCGGCTTACAAAATCCAGTTTGAGGCTGTCATGAAGGCGAACGGGTGGAATAAAAGTCAGGCCATGACTGCCCTCACCCTAGGCCTGCGCGACCAGGCCTTAACCGTTCTGGAAGCTCTCGGCAAGGAAGTGACTTACGAGCAGCTCCTTGAGGCATTGGAGGCTCGGTATGGCGACGCTCACCTGGAACACGTGTTTCGTGCGCAGCTCAAGGATCGCGTGCAACGCAGTAATGAAAACCTGCAGCAGTGGGCCCTTGAAGTGGAGAAGCTGGTTCGTAAAGCGTACCAGTCTGTACCTGCGCTTATTGATGGGAACCTGGTGCAGGCATTCATCGACGGCATCCGCGACCTTGAAGTTAGAGCTGCTGTGAGGCTCGGTCACCACGGGACGCTTAAGGACGCCTTGGCCCATGCACTGGAAGTGGAAGCTGTGCGGCAGGATCATCGTTTCCATCGCGTCAGGGAGGTTGCAGCGGCTACAGTTCGCGACCGCAATAAAGGATACAGCCCTAGGTGCTACGGCTGTGGGGAAAAGGGCCACCTTCGATCCAGTTGCCCTAAGCGAACTGCAGAAAGAGAAGACGGCCGATCTCCAGAGGGCAGTGCGGCTAACAGCACCGCCCAGCATCAGCAGCAGGGAAACGAGTAATAGCCAGGACTGCGGGGCGGGTGCTGGCTGATGTTCAAAGAGCCCCAAGGGTTTCGATCACACAAACCCAAGACGGGAACAGCCTAATCATCAAGGGCGCGGTCAACGGAACGCCGTGTAAGCTGACCATAGATACGGGAGCTTCTCGCACGGTTGTCAGTTCCCAACTTACAAGTCGGTCCCTTGGGGACTCCGCATACAACCGGGAACGCATTAATTTGGTAACAGCCACCGGTCAGCGCATACCCGTCCATGGAGAGAAGAAGATGGAGTTGAAGCTAGGCAACAGAATCTACCTGCATAATGTCATCGTGGCCGATATAATGGACGATTGCATCCTGGGCCTTGACTTTATGAGGAAGAATTGTTGCGAGATTGACGTCAAGCAAGGTGTTTTGAAATGTGGACAAGAGGAACTTTTCGTGGAAGGGGCGTTGCCAGGTAATGTGTACAGCCTTAAGAAGATTGTTCTTCCGCCGAGATCGGAAACGATTGTGCCGGTTAGTCTTCCTCGGAATCCTAGACAAACACATCGTTGTGTACTCGTGGAAAGGGTAGACAATGACCTTCCATGGAAAGTGGCACGAACTTTGGTCAGAGCCACCGACATCTCAGGGGTACGTGTGCTGAACCTTTGTGATCAGGAACAGATTATAGAAAAAGGCACACTAGTCGGTACTTGCGAGGAAGTGGATTGGTTGCGTCGATGCCAATATCTATCGACTGGGACCCTCAGCAAGGATGCACAAACGAAAGTGACCACACTTTTAGACGACTGCCGCAGCGCTCTGTCCCAAAATGAAATGGTCAAGGCGAAGAAGATGTTACTCAAGTACGCCGATGTTTTCTCGTCAAACGATGCTGACATCGGGAAGACTGGCTTAGTTCAACACAAAATAAACACAGGAGAAGAACTACCTATCCGTCAGCGGCCAAGGAGATTGCCGGTAGCACGTGAAAAGGAAGTGGAAACCATGATTGAAGGAATGGTGAAGGATGGTGTTATTGAACCGTCATCTAGTCCATGGTGTTCACCTGTAGTGCTGGTAAGAAAGAAGGACGGCAGCATGCGGTTTTGTGTTGACTATCGTCGTCTGAACGACGTTACAAAGAAGGACAGCTATCCTTTGCCAAGAATTGATGACACGCTGGACATGCTTACTGGAGTAAAGTGGTTTAGCACGCTGGACCTGAAAAGTGGCTACTGGCAAGTCGAAATTGACCCTAAGGACAAGGAGAAAACTGCATTCTCGACAGGAAAGGGTCTGTGGCAATTTAAAGTTATGCCGTTTGGATTGTGCAATGCTCCGGCAACTTTTGAAAGGTTGATGGAACTTGTACTTACTGGACTAATTGGCGATGCCTGTTTGGTCTACTTGGATGACATCATCATCGTAGGCCGCACGTTTGAAGAACATCTTCAAAACCTGGAACGCGTGCTCATGAAGATCCAGAGTGCCAACCTCAAGTTAAGTCCGAAGAAGTGTTCACTATTCAAACGACAGGTTAGCTTTTTGGGATATGTAGTGTGTGAAGAAGGTATCCGCACGGATCCAGAGAAAATCGCCGCTGTCAAGGATTGGCCAGTTCCAAAAGACAAGACGCAGGTCAGAGCATTTTTGGGTTTGTGCTCCTATTATCGGCGATTTGTCAAGAACTTTGCAGACATAGCCAAACCCCTACATAAACTCACCGAAGAGAAGAGACAGTTCTGCTGGGATGAAAGTTGCGACATCGCATTCCAGGAGCTAAAGAACCGTCTGTGCAAAACACCTATTTTGGGGTACCCTGATGCGAGCAAGGAATTTATAATTGACACAGACGCAAGTGACATAGGACTTGGCGGTGTGTTGTCTCAACGGAATGGTGATCAAGAGGTTGTGATAGCGTACTTCAGCAAGTCGCTGTCAAAGCCGGAAAAGAACTATTGTGTCACGAGACGGGAATTGCTTGCTGTGGTAAAGTCATTGCAGCATTTTAGCAAATATCTTCTGGGGCGGAAATTCCACGTACGAACTGACCATGCTGCACTGAAATGGCTATTGCAGTTCAAAAATCCAGAAGGACAAGTTGCGAGATGGATTGAGCTACTGCAGGAATACGACTTTGTGGTCGAACATCGCAGCGGGAAATCACATGGCAACGCAGATGCATTGTCAAGAAGACCTTGTCCTAAAGACTGCAAGCATTGTACTAGGCAAGAAAGCAAAGAAGTCGTACCTGTGAGGATGCTCAAGACAGACCTCAGCAATGAGTGGAAGGAAAGCCTACAACGTGCACAGCAGGAAGATTCGGACATCAAGCCGATTCTGGAGTGGATGAAAGCCGGAGCTCCTAAACCCAGGTGGAGCGACGTCTCAGTGATGAGTCCGATCACAAAAAGCTATTGGGCCCAATGGGACAGCTTGGTGATGCAGGATGGAGTCCTGTGCCGTAAATGGGAAAATGCTCGGGGAAACAGCTGTCATTTGCAAATGGTTGTCCCTAAAGCTCAAGTACCGGATGTTCTACAGCTGTACCATAATGGTTGTTCAGGAGGTCATCTGGGAGTAAAACGGACTCTTCTGAAGATACGAGAACGGTTTTACTGGGTCCACTGTCGGGACGATGTCGAGGACTGGTGTCGCAAATGTACAAGTTGTGCAGCTGTAAAGGGACCTCAGACTCGTAGTAGAGGTGCATTGAAATTGTACAATGTTGGTGCACCATGGGAGAGGATAGCCCTTGACGTTGCGGGACCGTTTCCGGAAAGTGAATGTGGTAACAAGTATTTTATGGTTGTGATGGATTACTTCACTAAGTGGCCGGAAGTCTTCGCCATTCCAAATCAAGAAGCTTCGACAGTTGCAGACAGATTAGTCCATGAAGTCTTCTGCCGTTTTGGAGTACCCTTGGAGATTCACAGCGATCAGGGAAGGAATTTTGAGTCCCAAATATTTCAGGAAACTTGCCGAGTAATGGGTACTCATAAAACGAGAACAACTTCTTACCACCCACAATCAGATGGAATGGTGGAACGATTTAATCAGACATTGGAGAGGTACCTAGCCAAAGTTGTGGAAAATCGGCAACGAGATTGGGACAAGCACATACAACCGTTTTTGTTGTCATATCGAAGCGCTGTTCACGAAAGTACATCGGTGACACCAGCTTTCGCAAACTTTGGAAGAGAATTACGGCTGCCTGCAGACCTGATCACCGGAATACCACCTGATGCCCCACGCAGTATAACCGATTATGCGAATGACTTGCGGAACAAAATGAATGACATTTATGAGCACGTCAGACAATCGGGCCAGCAAATGTCTGAAAAGATGAAAACCCGTTATGACCGCAAAATGAACAATAAAGGGTTCGACGAAGGTTCACTAGTGTGGTTGCACAATCCAGTCCGCAGCAAAGGGAAATCTCCTAAGCTTCAAGCTAAATGGGACGGACCGTACCGGATTGTGACAAAGATCAATGACGTAACCTACCGAATACAGAAAGGTGCAAGAGGTACTCCTAAGATCGTCCATGTGGACCGACTGGCGCGTTATTATGGGGCTGATAATGCTCGGGACGAGCATGTCTTAGGAGGGGGCAGTGTTGCGCGCCACAATTAATGCCTGGTACATGTTGACATTAGTTACCACTAGCGCCATCTAGTATCGAGTAGCAGAACTAGTCGAGTCACGATCGTTCTAGAAAATTCGATACTAGAACTTTGTAGAACTTTCTCGAACTATCGACACCACACAGTTTGGATAAAGCGACAAGAGCGAAAACATCTAAGCGATCTTCAAGTGCGAATTAAGAGTGATCAGTAGTGTGATTGTGTTCTTTTAATTAGTGTTTTGAGTTGTAATTAGTGTTTTTAAATAAATTGTTGTTTTTGGTTATTAAATCGGCAGTTTTTATTGTCACGAACCCGAAGCTCGTAACAGTACAAAACACGACAAACTTTCTTTTGTTTTCGTCAAACCAGTCATCTCCCGAAATACTCGGTACTGGCGATTATATTCAGTAGAGTAGTAGCATGGCGGTCCTCACGTACGCAAACTGATAACTCGGTTACTATAATTATTTTTTGCATGCAATTCCTTGAATTGGGTCAGAACAGAAGCTTGTGGTTTAAGGAAAATTTATGAACGAGTCGAATGATGGAATGTTACTGTTGTCAAGTTGTGAGAATTCGTTAGTGGACGTAGTGGTAATATTTATAATGACAGGATTTATAATGTTAACAAAGTATTACTAACTTCATAAAAATGGGTGAAGGACCAATTTTGATCTGGTGCCAGCAACTGTTTCGAGTTCAGATGCAAAAGCAACACCAATCTTATAATATTTTGTTAAGGGGAAAGCTCCAGGGTAGCCCGCGAACTTCAAATTTTCTAACGTATTTTGCAATTTGCAGGTCAGTGCCAGGTTAGTATGTTGAACAAAATATGATTCGCGACCGTAACAAGTATGTATTTACAGAATTATAATCATTAAAATAAAAAAATCATTTAACAATATTGAATGACTATTAAAATTTCATGGTTTCAAGGTTAGCTTTCTTTATCCGAGCTTTCTCTCGTATTATCAAGGTTTTGCAATATTCGTTTAGTCTTGGAAAGTTAGTGGTAACGAATAATTACGTAAACTAAATGGTGCAAGTAACATGACATCTCTTGCTATTAATAAATATGATATAAATATTCGAGACGGCTTTTATAACGTATCTATAGTTGATCCCCTTATCAATGTTTTCTTTTCACGGATCATAATCTAAGAGAACTGACGTCAATTATGATTTTATAAAATTCTTACTTTTATCGCAAACCGGAATATATCAAATTATATTATTAGAGTGAGTCATCATAACATAAAATACTTTTGTGTAGGCTTCGTCGGTCCATATTTTAGGTATAGACTGAATTATTGAACCAATTCTGAAGCAGTTTTTGTTGAAATGATTTTATGTCAAGGATGTAACGTCCAAGAGATCGGCAGTGTTTTGCAAGAATAATTAATAAGTACATAATTAACAGCAACAAAAAACTTAAAGAAAATGAAGTAAATTTAATATTTCGGTTGAATTGTTCTTCTTTAATGAGAATAGCCCAAAGGCCTTGACTTGCGATCGAGGAGGTCGTGGCGTGGGTTTGAAACCTAGTTCGAACACCTATTGTCTTAGACACATTTCTGGTACAGACGCCAGCACATCAAGCTATACAATCTGTAAAATTTCCTTAATAGATTTTCAACTTTACTGCTAAAACATACGGTTCAAGGTCGATTGGGAAAATTTTACAATTTCGGGTAGCTTGATGTGTTGGCGACTGTACAAGCCTAAGAGTTCATTTAACTAATATGCTAGCCATTCATTCCAGCTTGGTTTTGTCTGTTAGTGTTAACCACTGATCATCATCATCGTATAAACAAGTAGATACCTATTTCACCCATTGCTAAGATTCTCCTCCTTTCTGATGTTCTGCTCTAAGATCTGAAAGGTACTTTAGTACAGTGCTAATAGTATGAGATCTTATCTACAATCTTTAAAATCCACAGCCTACAGTGCGGCCGTCGAGAGATGCGCTCTTGACACCTGTCACTTTCATACAAACGAATAGGTACGTGTTTTGCGAATTTGATCTTTATTATTAGCTACTAGCATTGTCGTACTGATACCTATGTGTCAGGAACGCAGTCTCGCCAGTCGGCCGCACTGCAGTCTTCACAAGGCCATATTTTTTATGACGTAAGACAAGTATCTCCACGTGTCACTGAAGTACGGAAAACTTTCTCGTATAAATATTCTACATGTGTCAGTCTGCAAATATAGGTACCAGCGCAAATATTTACATTTTCGCTTGAAAAAATATATTTTTCCACAACTTCTTTTATCAGCGTCCATTGATGTCAGGAAGTTCACCACAACAATTTGCGTGAACACCTTTCGAGTGGGTCCAGTTGACCAAGACTCCTCAAAAGAATCTTACTTCAAAGTGACACTTTAGTAATTACTTTTTTGCCAACAAAACTGTTCCAATGAACCCTTGCAGATTGCCACAACTCATGCCAAACTTTCTCACGATTATCTAGTCTATTTCAAAAGTGATACGGCTGAAAATTCTGTATAAAAAAAGGAGTCTGGTATAATTTATCGTGATGAGGTGTACGTGACGCGTGGCTCGACCTCCGCACAGAAATATCAACGGAAAACATGTGTTGTTTACTTCAGTTTCAGATCTCTTTAACCTTTCTCTTGTAATGTGTTACACGAATGTAATGATCTGATATACACTCGTAACATCAACGTCTGCTGGCAGAACTTTTGGGAACGAGTTAGAAGTTTCGCTGTAGCAGCTTACTTTTAGTTTACAGAGATAATAACGTAAGATAACAATGTTATCAATTTATTTAAGTCAAGTCAAATCAACAGAATATTTCATTTTGTAGGTACGTACCAAGGTCCCGAGTCTCGAACAATCTGTAGCATTGTTTGTCAAGTTTCTAGTGAACAAATATACATTATAATATTCTAGCATGTTCTACAATAACAAGATTTAAAAAAATACCACAAAACCACGAGGATTACTGCTGCAAAAATAAAACAATTCAACACAAAATTAAATTAACTCGCAATAACATTTTCTTTTCGATCATTCAACATACAATCACTCATGCCTTGATCCTCTGGTGTTCGGTCTTTAACTTCCTCGTGGGAGAAGATTTTGATGTTACTTATTATTATTTTCTTATCTATTGGTCTATAGAGCCATAATGTCTACAATCTATTTAAAAAAGTACTTGAACAGACAGACAGTGCTTGATCAATGACGTTTGCGGCAATCCTGCTCCACACAAGTGCTCTCAAGTATCAACACTATCAGGTCACTCACAACGCAGACATACCTAAATGGAAATATCAATATTGCTATAATTATCTATTGTTAATTGCACACTTTAGCACTTACTGCAGTATGGCAGATATGAAGCTATTTCTTTAAGTGGTCTGCTTACCTTGTTGAAATATGTAAGTTTATTAGTGGAAAAGTCAAATGTTTCCATGATAATCATTGCGTCAGCCACAGTCATCCACTTGTCTGCATAACTTCGAGTACTGATGATGAAGTACTGCTGCTTATCATCCTGACAAATCGCAAGTCGTCTTCGATAGATAATGAGAGGCAAACAAAATGTAATAAAACTTTGAAGATTAAGGGATTAATGGAGTAGTAGGTAGTAGCAGCTACTATTAAAACTCTATACTTACCTAATATAATATAACGTTGCTACCTTCCTTATATCTATGGTTACTGCCATAGTCTGTTACGCAAATTATAGTTTTTATATCCGCAACGTTGCTACGGCTTCGAATACTGCCGACGCTGCTGGAATTAAATCCGCTTGCAATATGCTTGCCTGGTACCTCGGAAAACGATTCCGGTCTCATGATCATGCTCAAAATAATGTGTATGTATAAATAGTTTATTTAGGCGTTTTTTAGACGTTGGTAGTGCACGCTTCTAGATTAGATTTAGATGACAAATGGAAAACCTAATTCTGCTGAGAGATGTCCTAGCGTAGTACCTACGGCAATGCATTACAATAGTTTAATTGAGTAGAAAGTATACAACTGAGCTACGAAACAGCTCTTATCAATCTACCTATTGGAAATTAATTGCGAGGTATGTTATGAAGGAGAGAGGACTAAGAGTAATATGGTAATGTCCTGGACGACACACACTCACAAGAGTGCCATTGTATCCTACAGTCTTAACTCCTGTCATCAGCTGTTTGTCATCTTATCTGAGACTAGCCATTACCTAAGACTATCATAATCCTGATATCAACGAATAACAAAAACAAAGGCGTTGACGTCTGGCGTCGATATCTCGAGGTCGTTCTTTATCTGATGCCACGGTCCATGGGAAAACCACCACTATTCGTGAAGCAACAAGGTTGATTGTTGCAACAGAAGATGGAAGATACTTCAGTGTATTGATATGTGTAGCACTGAAACTTACGTAAGATATATATTTAGATACAGGCGACAATATGTCTGGTGGTACTGAAGTCATGTGGGATGGTATGAATCTCGTATGAACTAAAGTCAGATGTGTAGCTATGCATATTGCATATAATTGGCTTTACGAAATAAGTAGTGGTTACTTGCAGGACGAAGTAATTACCAGCAGAACCTACCTACCTACCTACCTACCTACGGTAAATTGAGGAAACTTTGCTTAATATTGAACGGAAAATTTTTATTTGATGTCAGACCATTTTTTACAGGTTGTGTTAAATTACAGGCAATTATTCTAATATCGCTTCATTGACTTAATTATCGCATACAGTTGCTAACTTGCTAACCTGTAGGTTTGTACCTACGATCATACATCGTAGTTCTCGAATTGGAGATGAAATGGGTGATACATTTATAGAAATCCTAAATCGCAAATTTTATAATTGAGCTAAATGACCATCGTTTGAAATCTCTCAAAAATAAATTCAATTTATTGAAGAAAGAAATAAGACATTTTAATTGATTGTGGGCTAAGCGGGAATACCTCACGCGCCTCACGCGTATCATTTGAGCATTTTAAAATAATGAAAATACCTAAAACTATAGCTAGCGAACATTCGAGACGGTTACTGTGAAGGTTATCTGAAATTACGGGTCATTTCATTTTATGATTCACGTTTTTTGAATATTACCTCCAACAGTATTTCCTCACTGAGATTTTACATCAAACTGTTGTTAGTTAATTTTCCTCGATTATCCGCATTCCTACATATATCTGCTGTAATTGAAGCATGCATCAACCTTTTTACCTCATGAACCTAGGGGAGGTTCATGAGGTAAAAAGTTAAACTTGGAACAATAATAATTATATTGTTTCTGCTGCTAAAAAAATTTCAGAGGCTCTGGATCATTATATCTATGGTAGCTCCATACCTTATAACGTTCCTGAAATATCCATGAGTGAACCCTATTACCTGGCCTCCTGTACAACCGTCGACCACAGAATATATTAACCATGTGCCGTGGACTGAGGCCGTGGGTGTACAATATGGTACATCTGTCTGACCTTTCGAGGGTCGCATTCGTTGCAATTACTGAGTTCCAGAGAAAATGCTTTGGGCATTTTTGGTTGGCACTATTTTCTACCTAAATTATATAGAATTTGGACCATCATTTCTTGTTAAGGTTTAGTGACATAGTTACATTATTGTGAAAAAAACGATTTTCCAAATTCACCCAAAATTACAGGAAAGAAAACCTGCAACAATAGAGTTTTTAACTTCCTCATTCTATTGTCTTAATGAGGTTTTCCTCCTTATGAACGGGGTCGATTGATTAGACCAACTATTTATTTACTGATGCAATTCCATCGTGTTCTGAGCCCGACAGCTGATGCAATGTAGACACGAGTTCTTACTCGACGTGTGGAGGAAGTGACAGTTATCAGTAGGTATCACACTATGTGGACGTGCGGTCACACATGTACTTCTGTTGCTGGGTGGATCTTGATTCATTGAAAACTACTTGGATTTTTATCACAGTAGGCACAGTAGGTAGGTGTGGGTAGGTAGTCGCATCGAGATTTTTCACATATTTGAATATCTTTGTTCTGTAGAGACAGGGACGAATAGCAAAATATCCTATCCTTGAATAAAACGTTTTGGTAAGAGATAGGACTACAACTACAATGTAACTTAGCTGCCTATTTGCTAAGCGGTAAGTCCGTTCAGTACGCATGCGCGGGGTGATAAGCTACTGCCACACCCACTTGCCAACGAAACGTATTATGTTTTATTGTCTCCATGCAACCATTCTTACTTTCGGGTAATTTATACTTCAATAATGAAATACGTGAACTCGTCCGTATTGTGTTTTTCATAAATATACGCATGAATCATCCAACAGAATTAAAAAGGGGTCAAACAGAACAGCTCAGGTCAGAACGTATTGTTACTAACTAATGTATACGTAAACGGCGGTATTTTCAGTATTCAATGAACAGTGATAGGTATATTGACGATACGAAAGTATTTTTGGTGTATGATAATAATATGTGAGACGTGTGTGCTATACCTCCAAATAATTTCCTTTTGAAAATGTAGCGAACAACAAAGTCTCATACATAATTCAAGTCGCTCGCTAATAAATAACACATTTGTCATTTACAAACATATGCGGACGCTGGCAACATCCAATTATACCATTCAACATTATAAACTACAATAATAAGACATGTTGAAGCAATTGAATTTAAAAATGATTCAACTAGTTTGCTATGAGCAAAAATTTCTTGTAACTGAAGCTAATTAAATGCAAATGCATCGCTAGATTGCACGCGAAAAAACAAACATACATGCACACACCGGTGACGTAGGTGGCGTGATGCTCCTCACCAGGAATCCTACTCTTATTATAACAACATCGATCTTCACAAAATACAATACACTGCGTCCTAAGACAGGTAAAGGCACCTGCAATCCAAAAGACGCGATGAATGCAATGCAACAAGAAACTTCATCAAAGAAACTACTAGACTTGAAACAGACAGCGCTTACCAATTTTCTAATTTATAACAGCAAATAAAGATATCTGTGGGTTACATTGAACATTTACTTCCAGAGTGTATCAACAACAGAGCGTAAAAACAGCAATAGAAATAAAACAGCAACAAAAGTTGCAATCGTGATGGATGTAGGTGATATCGTAATGTGAGACCGTAGCCGGTCGTGTGAGCAGGCACGTAGACAGCCTGCTCTAAATAATTGATTGATGGATGTAAAAAATAATGGAAAAAGGTAAGGCGAGCACAATGCAGTTGTTTTAATGCGGTTGACGATACATGTGTTAATGTAGCCTTTTTTATTGACTCCATATTTTTTCCAGATAATTATAGTACGGCGAACTGCACATCGGTTTTCCTGCTAATTGGAAATGTTTCAGTTAATTTAGATATTGTCTGTTTTATGAGAGTCATGCAGGAAACTGTGATAAAATGACTAATGGAAATATATCAGAGGAACTAACGATGCTATTTAACTTCTATATTGTTTACTTTGAATGGAAAATTAATTATAAAAACAGTTTTGTTAAATTATGTTAGCTCGCTTACATCCAGTCACTTTGCTATGACCCCGAAGTTAATAATGCAAACATTTAAATATGAAGTTATATACCAAAATATCACCTTCACTGGACTATGAGAAATCCGTGCATTTTGCGTCGGGTGCAACACAACACACAACGTCAAACGATGCAGGAAAATCCTAAACATTTTTAGATATTTTATCTCATTCATATGTCATAACTCATCGTAACTTATGGTTTTGTGTGTTTAAAATAAACAAACTGGTTAAGAGTTATAATTATTTATTAAACCTAAAATCAGAAGAAAAGCACTTTCGCACTAAACGCATCACCTAAGTGAAAATGCAACAACAGACACAGTTTTGAATAATAATACTCAAGCACTCGGTTTATATTAAAATTAACTATTTTATCATTAAAATCAGTCTCAATGAAAAATTACTCATTAAAATAAAGGCGATTAAGGAATTACTTATCGTCGCCGTCACCAATCACTAGAGGGTTCTCATCCACCCCGGACAGCACCACCGTGTACTGGTTGCTACTGTATTTCTTCATTTCTTGCTCAAACAATATGTTATTGATGGCCTGTTTGATCATACTCCGTGTTCTCTCATCATGTTTCCTCAATGAAACGGCTATGTAGTCTCCAAAGCTGTCACATTCGTCTTTCTTCCTCGACAAATCTGACTTTCTCAACAACTTCAATGTTTCTAGTAGTCTGCTATCAAGAGAGTCATTTTCTTTTACTACCAATTTTCGTTTTAACGGTGGTCTGGTCAGTTTATATCTCTTTACTGGTGTGCGTTGCTTGGGTCGTTCCGGCCTTCTATTTGGTTCAGGGCTGTTCTCTCGCCCTACTATGCAGTATGTTTCTATAACAGGCTCCTGTTTGATCATGATCTCCCTTTCCTCTCTGTGCTCGTTGTCGTTGTCGTCATCTTCATTTTCTGATGATTCATCTGATCTGCCGCTTGTTGTTTGAGGTTGTATGTACGGTTCGTCGTTTGTCGTTACCTGCGGAAATAAAGACGTGGTTAATTTTTTTATAATATTTTTTTTTTGCAAGGGTGTTTATTAGTTTGGCAACCGTTTTTGTGCCTTTACAACAGCTTTGATATAAATGCAATGATCTATTCCGACCGACACGATTGCTATAATTCCAACCCTAGCAACCGTTAGCGACAGGACGTAATGCCATTAGTTAATATCTATAAATAAATAAATTGAATTAATTGAAGCAGAATATCGCTGGCTTGAGTCAATGTGATCGTCCACATCGCAAACAATGAAGTCACTCCCTAATTTGAATACAGGAAGAGCCCCCAACCTTGACAGGAACCAGGAAACATGCTCGTTACGAACAAATATCGATGCATTATTAATTAATTTACTCAAACTCGTGTTTGATTGACCTATATCTTGCGATGAGGTCACTATCGGCAAATCGAATTATTTCAATAATTGTTTAGCCGCGTATCGGTACTCTGCGGAAATTAACGTAGAAAAACAAGATAAATAATAGTAATTTATTATTTGTTTGCTACAACACCTACTGAATAATAATAAGTGTGTATAGCCCTTGTTGTTTCAATATTGATAAAGTAAGCTGATAATTAAGATTGGCATTTTCTGAATAATTAAGTTAGATGTAAATAATATTTAACAATAATATTTGATTGTTAATTTAGTAAATAATGATGTAATAGTATGTAATTGAGGTGTGTTGAATTACAACTGTTTAAGCATGGCTGGCCCAACGCAGCAACGCTAGTGTAGAGTTAATACCACCATTTGATTACAGCGATTAAGCATAAAACTGAAAGAGATCTCTTCCAGACAATCCAGACTAACAACTAAGTCACAGTATTTCCATGTTTAGGCAATTAACTTTTCAGCGCTTAATTTCCATAACTCTTGAGCTTCAGCAGTCAGTATTGATGTTTTTACTCCTAAATCTGACTAAGTATTTAAGATTTGTAACGGCAAATTCCATTTTTGCGGCTGATAATATTAGGATTATGATATTTAGATAGCGTTTACTTCCCTTTTGATAAAACGTGATGGTTCATACGTTCACTGTCTGAAATATTGTTATATAAACAAATGTTAGTCTTATCTATGAGAGTACGAGTATTATATTACTGTAATCTGATGATTAGGTTTGTGTTTTTGGGGTAATATTCCTGTGTGTTGTTAATATGGCGTGATATTTATCAAGACTGAACTGAGAAAGGAACTACTTATACTTAGTGACTTTACGGTAGCTTTTTTAGGACCATAATATTGGCGATTTACATTTCCAGAAAGTATGTGCTAAATAAAATTATACATAGTAATATTGATTTCTGGATTGCCATTTTTAATTCATAATCAATTAAGAAAACTAAATAACTTTAATATTCAATTACTTATTTTGTTTAAAGTCGTCAATTATAATAAAAGTTAAAGTTTGGTATTATAATGTTTAGTCGATATGAATATCGACTCGATATTCATTGATATCGGCCATTGAGATGCCCTTGTATTTTGCAATAAACAAGTAAATGATTTCCGTAATTTAATTTAGCTACGTGATACTGATAAGCAGTGGTCTTGGTGATAATTATTTTTTTTTAATTGTCGCTGTGTGTCTGTGTCACTAGGCTTGGCAGCTGGCTGTATTTGGACTTCTTCATCACGAGAATTGAATTTTATTTCTCAGAATTTATCTTAAGAATGAGAAATCTTTAGTTTTGGTGTTGGTAAAGTAGGTTGACACCTGGCTTTTTTTTAATCAGATAATTAATTGAGATAAATGAAATCAACGATACGAAGAAGAAGATAATTGCAATTCTTCCTCGTTAACTTATAGCATTCTAAAGCTACACAAAGGCGTAGTAACTATTCAGTAATCTGTGACAAAGGCCTCTCCAATCGCGCTCGGCTACTCTGCTGCTTTGCAACTGCAGGCTGCCAATATTACGTTTTTTAAGTTTTAACACTTTTAACCTAAAGACTTCTGTAGGAATGTGTAGTGTGTTTTACTTTGAAGTGCACTTCAAGTGTAGACACGTGTAGAAAGATTAAAAAAATACAGTGTTATCATATAATTATTGAGTGATGCAATTTTTATTATATAAAAAATTATTTGTATCTTATCTCAAAGGAAGGATCACTAGCTACTTAGTAGATTTGTTTGTATTTAAATATGATCTATGTTTAGACAAGATAGTGATATAAACATCTGTGTCTTGTAATAATCTAGAATGATGAAATTTGGCAGAGTGTTACAGCAGGGTCAGCAGGGCTCATAGCGGCAACAACAAGTCATTACACTTTGTTGACTACTCACACTATTTCATTACACTTTGTTGACTACTCACACTATTTCATTACACTTTGTTGACTACTCACACTATTTCCGTGGCATCTAAACTAATGTTTTTCAGAGGAAAGATTTGATTTTTTGTAGCTTATTGTGTTTTGTAGCTTTATAAGCCGTTTCGAAACTACGTTATTAATTATTTGCATAACACTCATCTTAAAATTATTATAAATCCGATTAAATCCTGGCCTCAAGAGAAGGCCTGAATTTAATCGGATTTATATTTTCTTTGAAGCTACTAGATGCCATAATAAGCTAAACGCTCTGTTGGTGATAGCATGTATGTAGGTATCTACTGTGTGGTCTTAACATTCACTTAAAATAATGTTCTCTTGTTATTGTAACTAGGTACAAAACATCAATCAGATTCCATTCTACATAAATTTATTTCGACTCTAAATTCTTACAAAAACAATTTATTACATTATCAAAAACATCTACAAAGTAAAGAGATATACATAAATAAGCTATGTAGTAAATAGTTGGCAACTGTGAGACTCAATGAAGGTTATAAACACACTGACCAATCGGTCAGCCAAACAATCGTTTGACACAAATGGCTGAAAGCCTGTCCTGGCCACTTCTTTATAATGATTTACCTGATGGCCTATATTCAGATGGAGTATTTGGCCTTGAAGACAATAGCAATTTAAATTGCAATGTTCGTATCAACTGCTAAATGAATGGCACTAAAAAAGAAACTGTATTTCTAATACTTTTTGGTTGAGAATGGCATGGCTCACTTCTACCCCATTCAATGTGTAAACTCAATATCCTAACTTAGTGTAATTGCCCGAAACATGTTTAGTTTTCATGGGTAGAGTAGAACCCTGTATTCCTGCCGATAACCCCTCCGACTTAGCTAAATATAATTGTGCTAGGGGTTCGCATAAATAGTGCAAGGGTGGGGGACCGAATCATAATCTCTCGCTGGGTAATCCGTGCTTTAACCGTTGAGCTATTGGTACTGAAACCATCCGATACATGACTACAGATCATACAACGAAGGTAAATTGTTTCCCGACGTTACATAATTACATTAAACAAGTCAACTGCATGTCCATGATAATAATTTGTCATTGACAACGCCCTTATTTCGTTGCTGTAAGAGCGGTTTTCGTAGATCAAGTTTAACTACTGACGACGGCGAAGTACCTACCGTTGAATGATGAACGGCCGAACCTTACTTAGAAATAAGTTCCTAGGTTTATTATATTATCTAGGAACTCATTTCTAGACAAAGTTCGGGTTTTGCTTTAAATAGGTACATGAATTAACAATAACCTCAACAACACTGGCGTCCCCCCCGTTCGAGTCCAAGTGATTCGGCAAGAATCGTAAGTAAGGATACAGGAACCAAGTCGAGCGGCCACCGTTACGAATCTTGCCCTTCTCGCGCCGATGCGAAGCGAATATCGAGTTCAACTTTTTACGTAAGTCTGTGATATCACATTCGAATATCCTCGCCATGTCCGACCACGCTTCATACTTGGCTGTCTGCACCCTGTATAGTCCGTTCGTGCTGTCCCACAGCTCAGGCCTCTGCCTATACTCCTCTACCAAGCGTATCGACAAGTCCCCCGACCAATCCACGTCGGCCATCTTGCTTCTCGTTCGCGCACAATGTCAAGGTCGATAACGCACGACGCCGAGCGATCACACCGAACAAACGCGGCGCGGCAACTTATTCAAACGATTCGATTGTAATCTATTTTTAAATTTAAACGAACGGCGAACACGAATTCGGCACACGTACGCTCGCGCGCGTTGCGAGCGGGACTGCGGGTGCACGGGGAGTTCGGCGCGGCTCGGTGTCGCTCGGGAGCGCTCGGGAGCGCTCGGGTGTGTTCGTCCGCTCGCTTCGCTGCGTGGTGCAGGATCGAGCGGCTCGCTCCGTGCGGAGGCCGACGTAACTACGCGCTACGTACGCCCACCTAGCACCGTGACCGTTTTAACCTTTTCTATTTACCTTAGAACTTTAGAAGTAAGGAGTGTTAGGTACGTTAGCCATATTAGTGTAGTTGCTCGTATAGAGGTCCACATTTGATGGCCAGGCTCACGAACAAAGGCTCGCCATAAAAGATGATTATTTGCTTCAACAAGAGGGTGATAGTTGGCAGGCGGACACGATGCATACTTACGGAGCGATATTGACGCAGTTTGGGGGGCCCTTTTATAGTGAAAATAATAAATTAATAAAAAATATTTAAACTAAGGTACTTTTGTAATTATAATAAGCTTGCCCAACCTTCTCATTATTTTTTAATCAAACCAGAATATTTTAATTTCGTTTTTGAAGAATGTTTTAGATTTCTTTTGGAACTTGATTATTCTATGGTCATCAATTCATCATCTCATCAGTCAGTCAGTAATATCGGACAGCATTTTGAATTGAGAATAATTAAAATGGTTTACGTAACTCCCTCCTACATAACGTAACTCCCTCCTACATAACAGGGAGAATTGCTCGTTCATGGAGCATTGGACTAAGCTACATGTGCGAGTGGTGCGCTCCTGATCCATTATTTATTTTGTTGATTTCTTGTTTTAGTTATTAAGTCCTAACGTAGGCTAAATAATATTGTTAAGTACTAACACAGTGGAACTTATTTGTTGTCTGATAAATAAATAAAATTATTATTATTAATAACTAACTTCATACACTGACATGACCTGCACATACCTACTAACTGCAAGTGCGTAAATTGAACCCGTGATCCGTAGCGCAGAAGCCGTTCACTCAGCCACTGCGCCAGTGGAGCTACCATCATGCCCTACGACTAGTGTGCCTGGTCGAGTAAACCCTACTTTTCTAATTTTACCCTCTGCTTAGGTTTACGAGCGTCGTCCGCAGCGGCCGCAGGGAGGACGGATCAGTATTCTTTCACCGAACCGCGTCGTAAAATTTACTACAATAGTTGATCTCCTTTTATACAATTTAAAACAAAATTCCCAAATCAAACCCTCAGTACTTTTGTAACAAAGGAACGGCCATAAAACTTGGTCCATTTAGGGAGAGCTATTACTGTGCGATCAATCTGTAAGTTGGGAGCTCTGATTACGTAGGTTGTTGGTGGCTGCCGTAAGGTGAGCCCTGGTGGGGCTCTGTGGGAGTGGAGTGCGCAGGAGGGCTGCTTGTTGGGAGGGTCGAGAGGACTGGTCGTGTGGTTCCATTGAGCGGAGAGGCGGCTGAGTGGGAGGGAGAGAGTCCTCCACTCGCAGCGTTCGTTCTGTTGTCGGAGGGCAGGTCGTGATTAAATTAATGAAATTCTATTTTCTCCGAGGACACTGTTAATTTTATCGTTATTTATGTTTGCACATAAATCCCGTTTAGTTTGTGTGTAATTAAATGCAACTTGTGCTCGATCATCGCTTTATCTGGTTACTGGTTTAATCGGGTTTAATGGACGATCCTCTGGGTTGGAATTCGATTAGACACTGGTTACTAATTCAATTATTAAGTCGTTCATTACTGATGTTTATGAACCATTTTATATCGTGGGAAGTGGTGCATGAATATCTAGGTATCTTTCTAGCTTGAGTAATAGTTATAAAAAGTTAGACGAAACAATTACTTATCTAGTTGCCTTATTAAATACCAAATAAAATAACAAAATACCATATTTATTAGATTTTCTATGACTTAGCCTATAATTCAGAACAAACCACTCCGCGGAAAATTTTGAAACATTAAAAAACCACAAACCATAAAAACCAAATAAAAAAAACAGAAGTCAAAAAAGATTTATAACACACAATCTATATTATACAGGGTGTTGAAAAATCAATTTCTTTTCATTTTACGTCGCTGCACCGACAAGTGACGCGCGACGCGTGGGGACCGAGCACCGGGGACTGAAACAGCGCCGCGCTGCGGATTTCCGAACCATTGTCCAAAACTGTCGTAACTTAAAAACAATATGGGGAGAAACGAAAGATTATGCGAAATACGTAGTGCTGTGCTACAATGTCGATAGTTTCTGATGGAGTACCGATAGGTCTTTGTTTATATACTTCTGCAGCATGAACGAATTAGTTTTGTAAGAGAACCACTCAGTATTATCTGTTAGCCGTTGACTAGACCAACAGTAACAGCCGGTCGATTCTGTAAAAATCTCACCGTGAAAACTTAGGTGAAGTGAGTTTGTTTTTGTTAGGAATTGACACTATTGACAGCTCACTCCACGCTCACTTCACCTAAGTTTTCACGGTGAGATTTTGACAGAATAGCACCACTGTTATCAAACTTGGTCAGACTTCGAGTCCATAATTCTGTTGCCTTTATACAGGCACACATTTAATTAGTCCCTTGTCGCTCTGCTGACCACAAGGGAACAAAGGGTAAGCCTATCTACAGCACCACATGAAAATATATGTCGAGACAATCTGTCACTAGAGTGGACATTGTCCACAGGTGTGACATGGCGCAGGTGCACCGAAATGAGGGGGATACAATATTTACATAATTCGTTATACAACAGCCAACTAATTTAGTTAATAGACACACAACACGAAACGTGTCATTGTTTCTCCATTTTATGGGAATGTGGTTAGAAAATTATTTTGTGATTGTTGGACATTCTTGTGGATGTGGGGTTATTTTTCTGCCAGATGTGTGATGTGTGGTTTTTAGCCATTAGTGGTATTCAAGCAGATACAATGTGACCTTTTAGTAACCCTTATCATATTCGCAGAATTATAAAGGGTCCCTTCTCCAAAACCAGCGCGGTAACATCACGGGCCAGTTCTAAGAAGGGACAACACGTAACTATCCCAACAAACCTACATATTTGTCGTGATTTTTATTTTACAAAAGAGAGCTGTCAGAGCCATTTACAATCTACGTCGTCGCGAATCTCTTAGGGAACTATTTAAAAAGGTTAATATCATGACGGTACCTTGCCAATTCATTTATGAAAATATTATGTATGTAAGAAAAAATCAACATCTTTTTAATAAAATAAGTGATAGGCATAATTTTAATACTAGAAATAAAGATAAATTAGATCAACCTTTTTTCAGATTATCTAAAGTACATACATCTTTTATGGGGTACTGTGTTAAATGCTACAACAAAATACCTTGTGACATATTGCAATTAAATGAAAGAAAATTTAAAACTCATATTAAAAGTACACTTTGTAAACAAGGATATTACAAATTAGAGGATTATATCCAAGATAAGAATGTTTGGAAACATGCTGGTCCTGCTCCATAGGACAATCTAAAAGTCTAGACAAAATCAAACTTGTTCCTAATTTAATTTATATGTATATTTTTAATTATGACATCTTATTCTAATTCAATTTTACAATCTGCGACTACAGTGGCTCACACACTTGTTAAAGTTCAACTACTTTTGCATTTTTTCATTTTTCTTTTTTTTTTTAAATAACTTGTAAATATGTGAGCACCATGTATCTATCACTTATTTGATTTACCTGTCATTGCTTAATTTTTAATTCTTTTTACCTTTTGTGGTAGACTAATTTTATTATGGGTGCATCGTGTTCACATATAAATTTTATTATGTATACAAGACCTTGTAAAACATTTTTAAAAGAGTAACGGTGGAGTTTCTTGCCCATTCTTCTCCATACGAAAACTACCTTTTCGAATGGGCGACTAGAATCATTTCTATTTAGTTTTTTTTTGACGTTCAAAAGTGCCTTTAATGTGCCTATTTGAAATAAATGATTTGACTTTGACTTTGACTTTGATACATGTAGGCCTATATTGATTTTGGTCTTATCTCGTACAGATTATGTCCTAAGCCTTTTACAAGGGATTTCTCAAGAGATACGCAAGTTTGCCGACTGCTCCGAGGCATTAGAGGCTGACATGGTTCCACGTTTAACGCCTCCTACACAAACAAGGTTTTAGTGCGTGGATTAGATCTTGACTTCTGTTTCGTTACATTCATATACACACGCATAGGTAAAGGTAGGTATACCAGGGTCTACGTTTTCAATGTTAAAACGGTTTTCTTAGGTTGTCTTGAATGATAATCACACCACTAGGGCATAGAGTTTATGCTGATTTCATCCCTATGCACTTTTTTTTGTAAAAGGTGGACTTAAGCACGATGCGTTGGGAAATGGAAATAGCCATGCTAAATTGAGTATTTAAAGAACAGATTCTTAACGTGTCCTTTTTTCTCATCACTTTTCCCAATTTTTCAACAATATCGATATCATCCGCTCCGCGTGTCGACAGCCGAACGATCAAGGATGCACGACTTATCGTGAAGCCAGAGATTATTCGATGGGGCTGACTCCCTGCCTATCTCCGCTCCCAGCCAACAATGAGACGCATTTGTGACGTAAAATTTACGAGCCTCTTTTACGAGTGCAAAATAGGTGGGACCATTTTACGACCCACCCTGTATAATAAGGGAGGCTCTGTAGTATACGCAAAGTTTGGAGATAACCGAACGACCTTTGTTGTTGTTTACTATGGAAAGTTACTATGGAAGTATGGAAGAGGGATTATCAACAAATGCATTAGAAATAATGATAATAATATTGTGTGGTAATAAAATGCTTGTTTTATAGCAACATGTTAGAATAGACACACCCATGGATGTTACAATGTAGTGAGCGTTGTTTGCATACAAAGTAACGAATTCACTTCTTTGTCCTCGTTTCGTTCCGGTATGTCGCTTGGAATCGCTTTGTTTGGAATAATTGTCGACTCATTAGTAACCAAAGGCTAGAATTGATGCTGTTATGATATTAGATGCTCACAAAGATCAATTTCGAAGGAAAAAAACACATTATTTGTTTCATAAAAAACGAACAACATAAATTCCTTTGTTCCATTTCCTTTCGCTTCTGTTCTGACCATATACTGTAAAAAACTAAATTATAGTAGGCGTAGTATAGAAGGCATTCGATAAGACCAAGTATTACATTGCCAGTGCCGATGGGGGCTCGGCAGTAAGGTTATTACGTCAATTGTTGGCTGACGGGAGCCGCTCATTTGGGAGCATTCGTTTATTACAGCTATAAGCCAATAGCGTGATGAATTTGTATGGCTGTTGATCTTTGAGGATATTGGTGCTGAGGGAAATTATATGACTAGTTGAGTACGGTGAATGTAACCAGTAGTTTCATTGCACACTAAAATCGGTGGCGGCGGAAGTTCATCCAATGATGCAATTACTTTGTTCATTTCAACTTTGTTATAGTATCAAGTTACTTTATAATATTTTTTTTTTAATTTGGGATTTGTAAGAGTTAAGACTTGTCATTCAATCATTGTCTTCCTTTTGATTAATCTACGACAGTTCCACCAACTTAATGTGCTATGTGACCTATATGAGCTATATGAGCTTACCAACAAGTTTAGTTGCAATTTCCTACAGTGCTCTAAGTCGGTCATAAAATATGAAATAGTGAGCAGCTGATCCCTCCATACTCATGGTACGCCATCAACGTCACTTATCAATCACAATCCAGTTATTTACGACAACCATAAAAGTGTACAAAAAGCTCCTAATGTACATTAGCATTGAAGTAACAATGCACAGCCCGGGATCGAACACAATACCTCTCGGACTCGGTAATAATATTTAATTATACGGTGTGGCAACACAAAGAGTTGGCGACTGGCAACCCTGTTGTGTTCCGCTTCGAATACTTTGTGTGTACATGACTTTAGAGTTCTGTGGCCAGGAGATATGAGTTTTACACTTAACACATACATATACCATAAACGTACCTACGTAAATATTATAGATATATACCATATTATGTGTATGATATTTAGCGTTGTGGAGCTGACATTATTAATAAATTAACCAATTTAATTGTAAGTGACAAACGGTTTAGTATTAAATCAGATCTAGGTTGCATTCAATACTTTTTCTTCTTTCTATTTGAACTATTTTTTTATAGAAAATAATATTTATAATTTACTTTGTTATAAAAGGCACACATTACAAACATGATAATGTTAAATGAGGTTGATGTACTTAAACGTGATGCCCAATGTGAATGACTGCTAATCAATAGATACGCAATCAATATAACTGATTAGATTGTTGATCTAATGCGATACGCAATCTCTTCTCTTCTGTTTATTTTTTAAAGATCTAAATTTTTGCATACGGAACCATATTACGAATTTACGACACAGCTCACACACTTTTATTAACAGTACTTGCATGTTCGTGTATTTTGGTTGGTATTTGCATGCAGTTCCGCCGACGTACCTGCTATGTACTATATGTACAGTACATGTAGTATATACTATGTAGTGTATGTACCGTACATATCGTATTGTTGTTTTTCCCCACATAACTCACGGTTAAGTGGTGTGGAGAGATAAGAGTTTATATTACGGCGTTTTATGAAGTGTTCATTAGATTTTTGTAAGAATTTATACTTACAGGTAGGGATATGAACAAGAATTATTAAACTATCTCCTATCATAAATGAAAGAGTTTCTTTTGTTAATGAAACATGTATTGGTGGTTGACGTGTAAAAGTGTTATTGACGTGTAAAAGTGTTTGTACAAACCTACTTACAGAAATAAAAATCATTTATCATTTATCATTTATTATATGGTTCTTTCGGGAAAGAAGAGGAATAGAAACCAATTTGGCCTTGTTAAAGAAACTCTCATATTCATATATTTATTTGAATTCGATAATATTGTAGAGCTGTTACAATGGCTTAAAGCTAAGGATTATGGACCCTGTAGGGCACAGCAAAAAGTATAAAATTAATTCTTAAAATAAAAATAAATTTAGGACACAAATTAACATTTTATGTAGGTACCTACTTAATATGCAATTTTAAAAATATGCTATTAAAATTAAATGAGTACCTAATAATAACATTTGATTTTATTGAGATCAGCCTGTTATAGGCTGTGGTACATAATAATTATTTGGTAAGGTTCATTAAACATACTCTTTTGAGGTTCCTCACCAAATTACAGCTGTGGGTACAATTTTATGTGTCATCTCTCTTCTGCTAAGATGTAATCTATGCTGTAATCCACCACGCGGGCCCAGTGCGGGTTGGTAGATGTCACATGTAATCCACCACGCGGGCCCAGTGCGGGTTGGTAGATGTCACATGTAATCCACCACGCGGGCCCAGTGCGGGTTGGTAGATGTCACATGTAATCCACCACGCGGGCCCAGTGCGGGTTGGTAGATGTCACATGTAATCCACCACGCGGGCCCAGTGCGGGTTGGTAGATGTCACATGTAATCCACCACGCGGGCCCAGTGCGGGTTGGTAGATGATGATGAATGAAATGAAATGAAATGAAATGAAATGATTTTATTTTTTGTAAGTAGGTTTGTACAAACACTTTTACACGTCAATCATGTTTTTTTTTTTTAAACTAGATGAAGTCGGCGTTTCCTATCTGACTACTCTGAGAAGAAAGGCCGAAACAAACTCAGAGGTCACAGTCTCTTTTAAAGTCCAGACATAATCTTGGTCAGGTTATATGAAGACCATGTAGATCGATGTCTGAGGTGGTCTTTTGAGGAAAGAACCACACAGATTGAGAGGACCTGTCCAGTCAGTGCACGCATTTGTCAAAAATCGTGCAGCCACATGTAATCCACCACGCGGGCCCAGTGCGAGTTGGTAGATGTCACATGTCTTCGAATTTTTCGTTCTAGGACATGCCGGTTTCCTCACGATGTTTTCCTTTACTGTTTTGAGAGCAGTATTGATGAAATTATTTACACAAAGCGCCTGCCTGGGTCCGAACCCACGACCTACAACTCTGTAAGTCGGGATTGATACCATTGGGCCACAACTGCTCCTTTACAAAGTGAGTGTTTCTTATTGTTAATTGACTATTAACATGACGCCGTAGAAATGTTTCTACAATCTGTTATTTTGTCTTTCGTTTTAACCGATTCTACGTTGCTCATGCTAAGCCTTTCGCCCGCATCTGAAATCACTGAAATCTATATAAAAGTAAGGGCGGCGGCACATTTGCGCACAAACTGTAACCATGAATACAGCACATGGTACTAGACCCCTTAGCGTGGAAATTTCTATAGAAATTCCAAATTATGTGGTCTATACAGAATCCACGGCAGCCGGCTGCGCGCCGGTGTGCCTGACACCAGTGTGCAGTGCCACCCTGCAGCCCCTATAGCATAGATATTTCGAAAAGCGACAGTAAGAAAGGTAAGTACTGTTGTAATTCTTATTTTCTACTAAACACAAGACAGGGAAGTACTACAATAAGTTTTAACGCAAAACACACGGCGGCTAAGCAGCGGTGGTCAGCAGACGACGCTTACAGACGTAATCCAGTTAGCAGGCGCGTGTAGGCAGGCGGATCAGACTGCACCCCGCGGCTTCCCTGCCTCATGCGTTTGGCGCATTTTAATACGCCTTCATTATGCAAGTGTTGGGTTATGTAAGCTCGTTTAGGTTGGTTTAATAAGTCTTCGTTGAAGATAAGTTGTTGGAAATGGAAATCTTGATTTTGTAAGGTTTGGTTTAAGTACTTAGTCAGGTCGAATGACAGGAAGGTTGTTGGGGCCAAATAGGAAGTGCCCTAGTGTGCATTCACACGAGCGACACGCGCCGACGAGCGACGGAACTGCAACCGTCGACGCGTGTCGATGGATGCAGTTTCCACTTAGATACAGAGCACGGATATTAAAAGAATCAAGGGAACAAGATGTAGGTACCTACAATAGACACAAAATATAATTTTGAATCGTTAAAGAGCCCGCTGTTTTAAAAGGCCTAAGCATTGATCATAAGAGCTAACCTTGAAAAGTGTAACAAAAACTAACAGAAAGAGAGGTCATCTTTTTTACAGCCACACTCTTCACTCTCCAAGCTGTACGAGTTGGTAACAACAGTTTTTTCTTCAAACTAGATTGAATAACAACTTTTTGTCGGCCATTACTGTCGCTAAGTGAAGATGGCGGCGCGGCGCGGTGGGGCCTCGGGGGGGCGGTGCGCGCGCGCATCTCTGCAAAATATTGACTCAATCCTTTAGCGCACTCTTACGATCATAGAGAATATAAACTATAGGCCGATTTCTTCGAAGCACACGACTCACTACCGATTATAATTCTGTAAATACATATTTGTTACGGCCGTGAATCATATTTTAATCAACGTACAACTTAATACTGACCAGCAAATTGCAAAAAACGTACTTAAAAAAAAATTAATTTCGCGGGCTACCCTGGCGCTCTATGGATGAATGAAGTATTGGCGGCGAGAAGCCTTTCTTTAAATTCTTTTGATTTTAAGCTAGCCCTTTCGATTTGGTGACATAGCGACAGCAGCGCCACCTACCGGGTCTAATTGTGTTTTCAAACCATTCAAATATACACACAAAATTTCATCTAAATCGGTGCAGCCGTTTAGGAGGAATTAGGTGACAAACACGTACAGAAGAATCATGTATAATATTATTAACCCCCTTACTGATAAACGTATTAACCACTCACGGGTACGCCGCCATAAACTAACGCAGACGCTATACAACGTTTATTTAGTAACCATAACCATAATCAGCCTATAATGTTCCCACTGCTGGGACACAGGCCTCCTCTCGGTGAGAGGGAGTGGGCCGTAATCCACCACGCGGGCCCAGTGCGGATTGGCAGATGTCACATGTCTTCGAATTTTTGGTTCTAGGACATGCCGGTTTCCTCACGATGTTTTCCTTCACCGTTTTGAGAGCAGTGGTGATGAAATAATTAACACAAAGTAAAGCGCCTGACTGCGTTCGAACCTACGACCTACAACTCGTAAGTCGCGGCCGTTACCACTTGGCCACCACTGCTCCCTCCTCCTTATTTAGTAAGGGGGTACGATAATAATAAAATTAATAAAATAATAACTCAAGAAAATATGACTGAACATTTACATCTTTTGTCATCGAGCAACCGCAGTGGTCGTGAGATCATTTCAAATGAGTATTCCTTGCCTTACATGTATTTTTCCATATGCTCTTAATGACAGATGAAAAAACTCACATTTTTAAACCTCTTAATTAGAATTTCAATTCTTCTGGAAGAAAGCGTTATATGCCGAAATTAATCCGAGTTGTTACCTACAGAGAGTTTTCCAACAGAAAAACCTAATGCCGTTCTTTAACTTTTCAACCAATGAGAGTTTTTTTCACGATTTTGTAGAATAACCTTGAGCGTGGAGCCACACAAACCTATTGTAATACTATTATAAACTTTTTGCACCGCAACCGGACCAACCTATACAAGTTATATTTCTTTTTTCAAACGTGACCTTAAGCTGGGCCTACAAGTACAAACATGGCGTGTTAAATTTATTATTGTGAATTAATAATAATTAATTGCTGTACTCATAGATAATTGAGGTGTAGAGTGTAGGTAGCCGGTCAAGCGTGATCTGTAGGCTACAAAAAATGGTGGATTGCCATGATGTCGAAGTATTTTCGCAGAAATGGTGCGTGGGTGTGGGTGAGGCCTCAAGGGCCTGTCGCTAGGTTGGTATGTTCTTACTAATTATTGATAAAAAATCGGCAAGTACCTACTCTTCAACAATCGGTTCTTGTACTGCTAAGTGTGGTGGACTGAACATAGCCACACAATTTTCCATATATGTATAATGTACGAGCAGCGCCCCGTGGTTTCACCCGCATAAGTGTCGATACCGTGGGAATATCGGAATAACACTATCCTATGTCCGTTACCGGGACTCAAACTATCTCTATACCAAATTTCATCTAAATCGGTTCAGCGGTTTAAGCGTGAAGATGTAACAGACAGTCAGACACACTAATGTTGGCTGGTAAATATATCATCAACTTACGCTTGTTTTCATTAACGCGACGCTAAATGTAACGCCTAAATAAAAGCGCTCGGCTCTGCACCGAGAGTAGAAAATCCAACAGTGCAATAATGCATTTTTTTCATTTTTTTTATTTATTTATTTATTAATAACCAACAACATAGATTAACAGTTTGCACCACACATACAAGTTATATTTATGCATTACTTATATTTTTTCCCAGTATAGTGCATGCATACTTTAATACCATACAGTCACACAAATGTCTATCTGTAAATGGGAATCGGTCACAAAACCCTGTACACAAAAAGCAAACTTTTCTGCTACTGAATCATTAGAGTGCTTACGCTAATTGCCTGTAAACCACATAATATTACAGTTTTACTTCAGTAACTACAATTCTTGGAACCATTCGAGTTGACTTTTATGTTTGCATCCCCTTGATAATATATCTAACTTGCCTATTTTTTCTTTCTTTTTTTTTTAAACGTTGCCCCACACTAGGAATTTCTCCTGTATTGTGGGTGCGTTTACAAACATTTAAACTCACATACACAAACAGCCAGACCCGGAACAACTACTTGTAGGTCGTACAAATATTTGTTCCGTGCGGGAATCGAACCCGCGACACGCAGCGCAGCAGTCAATCGCTTAACCACTGCGCCAACCGTGCCGTCATGTTTATATCAAAAGATAGCAACATCAGTAGAGGTGTTCACAACCACACTCATACGATACGATCAATACGTTACTCACGTCACACGTGTGATGATGATGGCAATGTACTGTCAAAGAAACAGATTGATTAGCAAATAGACCATCTACTTACATTAACCGTCTATTCAACTGTCAATCTTTTTTCAGTCCTATGAAATGGCTATACCACGATACACATGTATAATATAACAGTGTGCGAATCTGCTAACCATTATATTTCCCTGACAGTACGTACGAGTCCTACGATCCAACAGAATCACTGCAATCCATACCTATAAAATTACAAGTACCTATTTGTACCTATTTGTTATTAGGTTAGACGTAAGAACATCTCTGCCCAACCCTCCCGAGATCACAGGCGTGATGTTATGTTAATTGACTTATTTGTTACTTGTCTTATTTGTTACTTGATTTATTTGTTACTTGACTTATTAGTTACTTGACTTATTTGTTACTTGACTTTTTTTTTACGTGCGGGAATCGAACTCGCGACGTGAGCTACAGAACCAGCGCCCAACCCGAGCTGTCTTTTTTTGCATAGAAACAATAGAACAATTCTTCGAATCGGACGATGATGTTGCTACTATATTAGCGTTACCTCTATAATTATTATGTTTATATCACTCACATTATGACTAACCTTTTCAAGGGTATTGTAAAAACAGCTGTCGATAGCTTTTATTATGTATCTAATACATTTATTAGTGCCGCAATTTTCAGACTTATTTATGGAAATAACAAGTAAACAGATTGGTTTATTCATACTTTTATGGTCACCTAATGGCTTATCAATAAAATTTGACTTAATAAATGAATGCAGGTCATATGATGTTGAAGTCCTGTTAGTGTTAATGAACCCTGTCTATCGCAGTTATGTCTAAGTTGCGCCAAAATGCCAGCTGTCACGATGCAGCTGTCCGAAAAAGAAAGAAAACGCCATTTTCCGTTCTTGAAAAGACACTCGCTAAATTATACTATTATTTAGCCTTGTATCTTTAACTCAAGGCATCCCATACAGAGAAAGTCACCACATGAAGCGGTTTTAGAGTTCAGACCTTGAAGTCCAGATTTCCTCAGGATTTTTTTCTTGGCACGTAAGTGTCGGCTTTGTTCTAACAGCAAATTATGGTACGTTTCCATGTTTAGCCGACTTCAAATAACTGAGTCATGTTACGTGCTAATGTAGGTATAACTGTTGCATGCAATAATGTCCGTTATTCTAGGAATGCAACTATGATGTGCAACGCTACCCTTGAAAATACTGAAGGCTGTTTTTTATTTGACAGGAAAAATTGCAGTTTTTGCATTTAGGTTTTTAGCACTTTTTAGTAACCGCAATAACGGTTTCAGTTCCGATTACTGAGCTTTAAGGCGAAAGCGCCAAGGTAACCCGCGAAATTCAGTTTTTTTTACGTTTTTTGCATATTGCTGGTCTGTATTAAGTTGTACGTTAATTCGGCCGTAACAAATATGTATTTACAGAATTATAATCATTAAAGTCATCACCACCACTCTCTAAGACCAAGTAATCCCCAAGAATGACTATTTCATGAAATCTTGACATTTGGGGATTATACTAACTTCACAAGTGGCATTACTGATTGTAATGATTATAATTCTGTAAATACATATTTGTTACGACCGCGAATCATATTTTGATCAACGTACAACTTAATACTGACCAGCAAATTGCAAAAAACGTAAGAAAATTTGAATTTCGCGGGCCACCTTAGCGCTTCCCCCTTTTTTTTTTGCGTATGGGAAATCATCAAATGACCCCTCCCGCTCTGGGTGGAGCGGAAGGGTGTGTCAGACTCTTACTGACTAAAACCCACCCGTGTTCCTTCCTTAGCCCTTTATGTTCCGGGCCAGCGGTAACCCTTTCGGACAATCCCGCTGAAGTGCTTCCCCCTTAAGCTTTCAATTTTATGAATCAAAATGGACGGGTTTTTCTAAAACCCCTAACCTCTCTGGCTACTTTACTGTATTTTCCCTTACGTTCTTTTTGGCGTCTCTAATAGTAGGTAAATGTTGTATTTATTTATTTATTAACCAGAAAAATTAATAATATTTAATAAAGGATAAGTGAAGGTACCTACTATAGAGGTACACCTCTGCCCAACCCTCTGGGCGTGATAATACGTACAAAGGTGATGAAACAGTTATTAGTACATACTTCGGTATTATTTATTTATCTTTAATTCTAATATTTCTTTAAGTTTTGTGTTTTCTCGCTTAAATTATTTGCCGTGTTGTATTCACAAAGAAAAATCGTTACTAATTGATTTGTATTGTAAGCTATTAATTGATTAGTATTTTCGATTTTGAAAGAAGATGAATCAGAATGGTTGGGTTTACCACGACACAATATTTATATTCAGAATGTCCGTTTTGAACAGTCTACTATTCCGTCACTTCCGGTATGTCTGTTTTTGTCAAAAGCGGTAAAGGGACGAGTCCTGTGTAAGACATCTGCCGATACACCTTGCAGCCACCGTTATAGTACTTTACGTCTTTATAGTTGTGAAAGGTTTTTTCAATATTCTACGAAAGTCTGTTCTTCAACATGTTTACACAATATATCTGCCTGTCAAACGTAATCTAAGAATCTTGGCATCGAGCAAAGTTTCTTGACATTACCGAGTATTGTCTAATATATTATAAGAGTACGAACCATTTCTTGGAAAACATCTAATTTTAATTTTCTTTTGTTGCAGGAAAAGTTGGCTTTACAGATTCACACCGCATTGGATTGTTGATAGTAAATAATTATGTAAAATAAACAGCGCTTACTGACATCTACTGCAATATAAAAGGCATCGCAGGTTCATTGAAATCCCAGAGACAAAGTTGAACTGCTTCATGTGCCTGTAATGACACCGGCACTCCTACACTCCGCGCCGGTACACAGCTTCACTAGAAGTACTTCCCCGGATGAGCACCTTCACACGGAGTTCTACTACTACGTCTACTACTTCTTCGATCCGTTACTAACAATAAACATTTCCTCATGACCTCTCTAGCTTAACCTCTTCAAAATAACCACATCTGCCTATTCTTCGCTTACACTTGTCTAAACATTACAGTGAGGTACCAGTGTACTACGTCATAGAATGACTTGGAAATAGCCGTTTTACCCAGTTAGTCACAACCACTAGCCAGCACAGATGGTCGATGTAATATGGTTTCCTATAACGTCTTGTTTTCGTTACTCAATATCTACGTCACCATTAACGTAGATGTGTCTCAGGTGTAGTAGCCTATTCTGGTAGGATTTGGTCATCATAAAGCTGTTAACGTATTTGGCAGATGAACAGGTTATTTAAAAGTATTCAAAATATAACAAATTAAGAGGAGCTTCTGTGAGTGACGATAGATAAGTACGTCAGTCGCACCCTGGACCTGGTTAGTCAGTGACATTTCGAACTCGGAGAGGTAGGGAAAGGCCAAAGAAATCATGAACGAATAGATTTAAAGATGATATGACTGGAAAGGGGGGACTACACTTAGTTGACAGCTAAAAGAGATTTATGGAAGAAGACATGCTTCGCCGTTCCTAAATGTCGGCAGAAGAGATAATGATGATGATAAGTTATTTTTGGAAAGCTCGTGCCAAGACTAAAGGTATTTATATTATATGTTCATTATAATATTGATTATAATATTATGTTCGGAAGTATTTTGATCTGGAAACTTCGAAGAGATTATAAAGTTTCTGCCTGTGTAATTGAGTTTGGATCAGATACCTACGGATGATATGACGAAAATGTCAAAGTTATTAAAGGAAACTCAAATTCAATCCGAATTAGAATATCTTAACTTATTTGTAACACAAATTGGATGGCCTTCAGAAACAGCTTTATTCCTGTTCTAGCAGAAGTAGTAGACACGTGTATCGATATAAATAGATTATACATTTACACTCATTAATATATTATGTAAATAGCTTAATACAATAGTAGTAATAAGTGATAATGAAAGATCCGTGACCTCTGGCAGCTCGTGCCAGACAGATAAGCAGGCACGCTTCAGAAAGTATGCTGCAATCATTCCTAGAACGATATCATAGTTATTATAGTTAAGGAGGTAAAGTCCACTGTAGAATATAGATTTAGGTTTAAAGAAACTTTATTCTCAATGAAAACGTTACATGTTACTGACTTGAGAACAATACTAATAATAATTTACAAAAAGTTCGACACCACCAGTTACAGACTAATCAACATTTATCCGAAACCCGACCCACCCACCGCATTTATTTCTCCAGAAGCACAGAATAACTCAAATTGTCAAGACGTCGGTCAGTCAGAAAATAGGAAGCTAGTTGCCCATTCCAAAGCGTAGGTACCTATGGAGAAGAACGGGCCTGAAACTCCATGGGCACTCTTTTTAAATTATATTTTACAAAAATATTAGTTACATTAATCATTAATAATTATATTAATTTGTATGTATTTTATTTTCTTTTTATCGACTATTTCTTTATCTATATGTGGAGGCTTGTTATTAGCGATTTTTCTTATATTATATTCTTTATTTCATTGGTTTGTTAGTCTGTAAGCCTTCTTTAAAATAAAATAAATAAATAATATAAATAAACTAATAGTACTAAACTAACGTACCAGAAGTATACATGCTTACTGGCTGAGCTGAGTTTTAAATGTATTGAATGCGTGTACATTTCTTATCCGTGAGGGTATTTTATTATAAAGTTGAAGAAGAATGTTAGACAACTATTAGAACCATAAATTGAACGCTTGTAATATTAAAAATATCATCAGCTCTTGGAAAATGTATTGGTGATCACAATGTTATTTTTATATTTGAGCGAGGTATCTGTACATAGCCATTAGTCAGATTTAGACACTATTCCTTTACCCTATAATATTGAAGCCTAGATTTGAAAAATCATGACATCATCCTGGAATCAATGAAACCTGGGACCAATTAAATTATCGAAGAATATATAAAATAATCTACATAACAAAATACTTGTAGCCTTCCTCGTGTTTTGACATTAAAAATTAGGTGGGTATTCCTTATCGAAAACACGTGTAGTAAATAAACTGTCAACAGAATAAAACGGATGGCGACATATTGAACGATATGAGATGTGATGGAATGGGTCGTTCCGGGCTAAGTGGCGCAGGCGCACACCCTCTCCGCCTCACCGACCGGTCTGATTGCATCAGCTGTGTCACACATCCGCATCAGAGAGATGGTCCACGTGCTAATATTTTATCGTAATATTATTTAATAAACTCTTGGAGATTAGCAGAAGGCATCCGATCCGAGCTGGTTCTGTGACGTCATCTACCTGTCAAATCCGCATCAGAGAGATGGTCCACGTGCTAATATGTTATCGTAATATTATTTAATAAACTCTTGGAGATTAGCAGAAGGCATCCGATCCGAGCTGGTTCTGTGACGTCATCTACCTGTCAAATTGGCGTAACGAGTTAACAACAGCCTTTAGCAGCCATCACCGAGTAAGAAACGGTTTCCCCAAAAGAAACGCAACCTCCGGACACGTTTGAGTCATTTAGTTATGTTCTAAAACATTGTCTCCTGGACATGCGAAGTAGCTACAGTCTGAAAAGGAAACTACATTTTCAGCAACGCCCATTTTCATAAGGAATCTCGGTTACTCGATGACACTACAGAAACAATGACAAGCAGAACTTGACTATATAGTATGAGTTAGTGATAAGAATTGTGATTCAATAGGTCATCACGGCTTAGCAGATTAGTAAGAATCTCGATCACCCTGCAACCGGTTTTATTACATCAGCTACCAACACTCCCACTCGCATGGTGACTAATGATCGGAAATACACGTGTCTTGTGTCGTCGCGATATTTTTAACGTGGGCTCAAAGGACATTTTTTTGAAAATATAATAACCGCCCCTTGTTCTTACTGAGGTGTAGATAGGTCAGTCTCGGCTGTCTTTTCTACTACATCTTTGACAGTCGTCACGGGGGTCGTGGGGCTTAAGGGACCGGGACCGCGGTCCCGGATTCCACCTAGGTATAGATAGATACAATAATTATTTTTGAGTAGTATTTTGGGACCACAAATAAAATAAACAAAGGTATGTCTTGGAAAAGTACGGTCAAACAAAAAATTTAGAAGTTATACAAATAAAACTATTTTTATAAAACGATAAAGGTAGTCTGAGGCCAGAAAATCTGACAATCAGTCTTATCAAGGGGTGTCAATAGTATTACCCAGTACCTAACTAGGTTGTTGAAGTAAGTTAGGCAGTCGCTCCTAAAATACTGGTATTCAGATATATCCGGTTAGACAGACACCGACCCCACTTAGTTGTGGAAAGGCCGATGATGATCAATTAACAGCTAGGTCTATCTCCGGGTTTCCACCCAAATCAGGGTTATTTTAACAGTAATCAGTGTTTCAATAAGTCGTTTTGAACCGACCGATTAGTTGCATCAGAGACTACGTAACATCCAGCCATATGAATGTATGATGGAAGATAATCGGTCATCCACGTGCAGGATGCACATTCACGATATTTTTAGCTCACGGGGGACAGAAACGTGAGCTGTATCAGATTACAAGCAAATATGCGCTTCCACTGTGAATTGATTTCCATTGGACATGGAAACCTGTTAGAGAGCGACCTATACCTTTACCAGAAACCGTACCGACCAGAGTTTTGCGGGTTTTAGTGACATAAGTACAGTACTCAGTATCTTAATACCTATCTGAAGTTCAAATCAAGTGATGAAGTATATTTGAAACGGATGGTTGATGATTCCTACTATTTACTCCGCGTGGAAACTTAGCAGCTATTTTTATGTTTCGGAGGGGTAATGGACTATACTTAATATAAGTCTAAAACACCAATTCGTCTTGAGTAAGCGCGGTGATAAATGCTCGTGCCGTCTGTGTGTGAGAAGACGCCTGTGTCCAGCACTGGGCCAGTAATAGTCTAGTATTATTATCTGCCTAGCATGTGCACATCGCTAACACCGAATATCCGCTATTTATTTATTTGCTGTTGTCGATATTGTTTGGGAGCCGATGAGCGCGGTTTACAAAACAAACGTTCTCGCGTCCGCTGGGGAACATTCTCACGGAATACGTGCTTCGTGACGTCACTAACAATATACCGTGCGTTGTTACCATGCTGAGCTGAATGGAAGAATGACATTCGGAAAACTTGTCATTTCCTCCGAGTGGCGATTCCGGTGTGGCAACAAAAAGTAAGAGGGTGTAAGTACTTAAATGTCAGAATCAGAAATTATTTATTTGTAAGAATGTATAATTATAGTTATAAAAGACTCATTCGTTCACAGACAACGCACAACCTAAACTAAACCGTCTAGAAGAATGACATTGGGCCTACTAAGGAAGGATTTTTGAAAATGTATTCCCTAAAGAGGTTAAATATCCGATGTTTGTATGGAATTTCCTCACTCTGGCGCTGGGGAACCCAATCTGGCGCACAGCTTGTGATGTTAATAATTTTATAAGTTCTGTACCATCAAACCTAATGGTACAGAACTGAAGAAAGACATTTGAATAACAATTCAAATGTTCTTAACTTACATTTTTAATTAATAAGCAACAGCAATAAGTCCAACATCAGTTAATTATTATTATTTGGTATTCATTACAAATTGAAAATAAACGTTCGAAATAAAGCTCCGTGGTCCCAGGTGGAGGGGGGTTCAGGGGATCAGAACGGAATAACTCGTAATTAGCCTCTTTCTCCTCCTCTTTTCCAACTCAACTCAAAGCATATATTACAATTAAACCGATTACAGGCACTTTTAAATTGTCAAGATCAAAAAAATCAAAATCAAAATATTTTATTTCACATAAGCCTACATGGGCACTTATGAAACGTCAGAAGCTAGGTGCACGGTTCCAATTGGTCGTTTCCTATGGAGAAGAACCGGCAAGAAACTCCACCCCAAGGGGTCGGTCAGTCAGAAAGATGAAGATAGTTGCCCATTCCAAAGCGTAGGTGCCTATGAAGAAGAACGGGCAAGAAACTCCACGGACACTCTTCTAATCGCACCGCTAATGAGACACAATTGATTTTCTATTGTAATGGGTCGTTATCGGCTCTCTCCGTTGTTAAAAAATTTCCAAAATAGGTGCCAAAACAAAGCTGCTACAAATATGAATTCGTGGAAATGGAAACTTCTTACGTAAAGCTTGTTTTGTAAGAGACTATAAATACTTACCTGAAAATATTAGCCAACTGAGGTTACGTGTTATTGAACTCGCTTGATCTTGATTAAGGCAATGATGTAACTTTAACACACCTTACTAATGCTCAGCACTCTTATTGCAAAGACATAAGGTTGACAATCGTTCAAGTTAATTAGGCAGATATCTTTAGTGAAGGGATTTTCGACTTTGTTTGTTCACAAGATAACGTTGAAATTGCAATATCATTTATTGTTTATCAAAACAATATAGACACTGATGGATACTTTTTGGTGATTTTAAAAGAACAACATGTTTTCAGCAGAAAATTACTAAAACTAAAATTACTGTTTTATGATAATGAGCTTAATTATGATGAAACATATTGATTGTAATCGTAATCTCAGATGAACAAATATTTAAAACTATTACCTACTTATGTACACTGTGTGTTACTATGTACATGTAGGTACTTACTTACTTTTTTCCCGAAAGTAGTAAAAATAAGTAGTAAAAGCAGCTGCTTACATAATAATAAAATACTGTTGCATTGCGCATGCGCATAATTAACGAATTTAAAAAAGTTTGTTGTTAAATCGGTAGGTACCTATAAACTTCATTCGAAAAATATTATTTGTTCATGATAATATCTAAGATTGAATTTAATGAAAACGAATTCTCCCAGAAAACCATATTACTATTTTCTACAGAAAATCGAGAAAATCCGCAATGTCGTTAGGTACTGAAAAATCCAATAAGTACTTACAACAAGCAAGTTTTAATCCCTTTCGTTTGGCAACTGTCCTTAGGACTAAATACTTGGACATAAAGGGAATCATATACCAATAACAATACCTTTAGATTTTTATCTAAATTGTCAGCTAATAAACAATATCAGCAATAGATATATTGTTTCTTCATTTGCAATTCAGATTGGCATGTTGTTATTGTAATATTTAAATATTTCATCATAAATAACCTCATCCGGACTTAATGTGATACCTACTTACTTACTACCTACCTACCGAGACCTCTGGAAAACAATATGGTTGTTATTGATAACAAATATTAATCGTTATAATCGTCACCCGCCCAGTACTTCCTAACCTTCCTAACTGCGTAACACACCATCAATCTCAATCTCAATCATTTTGAAAGATATTGCTAATCCTTTTTTAACCGACTTCAAAAAGGAGGAGGTTCTCAATTCGTCGGAACCTTTTTTTTTTTTCTTTTTTTTTTTGTGTATGTTCCCCGATTACTCGAAGATGGCTGGACCGATTTCAAAAAATATTTTTTTGTTTGAAAGGGTATACTTTCCAGGTGGTCCCATTGTCATCAGGTCAGGATCTGATGATGGGATCCTGGAGAAATCGAAGGAACTCTTCAAATATTATAGGCACACCTATAGCGATTTGGGTATTTTTTATAGTAACTCGTGCATTTGCTCTCGAAAAGCACTATTTGGTGAAGTGGAACTGATGATGAAGACCACAGATGGCCACCGGAACTACTCAATAATAAGTATTTCATGGGTTGCGATTCGATTACTTTATTATGGTTGCTAAGCAAGTTATGCTCGTCAGAATGCGAATGGTGAAATGGAGCTGATGGTGAAATACCAGGAGAACTCTCAACAATGAATTTCCCGGCATCGGGAAAAGCAATATTTTGGTAAAGGCGATGAGCACGTTGACATTAGGCTATTGTAACTTAGATAAATTATAAACAGACCCACTAAAAAGCGGGAAATAAAAACTTTTTAACAAAAAAGAAAAACCGACTTCCAAAAAAAACACTACAAAGTGAAAAATAACTTTAATTTCGGAAGTCGGTGGCAAAAACTAAAATACAGATGCAAAGACACCGACTTCCGAAATTAAAGTTATTTTTCACTTTGTAGTGTTTTTTTTGGAAGTCGGTTTTTCTTTTTTGTTAAAAAGTTTTTAATTGCTTCAAATGTTCGAAAATGTGTCTGCTCAACAACGTAAATAAAGCAATGAATCTTGTTGAACTGTCAAAATGAAACCCATCGCTACTGACAGTGTGTTACGCAATTACCCCGAAGGTTATGGTAGGCCAGTATTTTAACCGAATGTGAAATGATTTCTGCGACGTCGCGTTGGATATTGAGAAAATTATAGTTGCTGCGTGCCCCCGTGGGAAGAAGGCGAGTGTTTATGTATGTGTATGTATGTTATCAGCCTGTAACATCCCGCTCTACACTGTGATAGGTACACTCTACAGGGTAACTAAAACCTCTTATCAATACTTATATTTCAATACTTTAGGCAGTCGTTCCAGCGCCTAAAAGCAGGAATTTCCCTAAAGAAAGTTGGTTTTTTGCCCCAATTACCTGAAAAATATGACCTCAGCCCATAAAACTCTAGCAAATTTGATTATAAGGCCATAAGACGTGGTCTCTTGTACTCACAGTAAGTACATGATGCAACAACCAGACATCAGTCCACATCTACAAGCTGACGCAACACAGTTGTGCCGCCAATCACACGGCTTGTGGAAAATTTGTAGTGCGAGGAAAACAATACGGAAGTTGTTCCGCGATAAATATTCTTTAATGTTGGTGTTTTTTTATTTTATTTCTATGAACTACCTATTAGAAATTTGTATTTTTATCTTGTTTTGTTCCGTTGTTTGGCATATTAGGAACACTCACTCAAGTGTTGTTATTTTTATGATAAGTTTGTCAACAAGTTGAAGCGCCCACTTAATGGTCGGTCACTGCACCTATGAAACCTCAAATTAGCGATACCAGAGGCGTCGCAGATCCCAGAGACTAAATAAAGCCTCAGCTTTAGTCTGTATATATCATGTATTAAGAAAGAAAGAACATTACGTCAGATCATAAAGAAGTTCTGTAGATACTCCACAATACCTACTCATGATCGTCGAAAAAACTAACATGACATGATTATAATGAAGCAGTAGGTAAGTAGTGACTACAAAGTAAGTAGGTTCTGCAGGTATAATTAAGAGTGATCAGTGTAATGGTCTGCTAACTGCGGCAGATTTGTGTGTCAGGTTAATTGACCACTGTCTGTTGTGTAACGCGGCTGAATTGACGCCATTTTGATTAACGTGTCTTTAACAGAACATTTTAATGTAAATATAATATCTCTTTTGTTTTTTTGTTTTGTTACAGGGTTTTGAGGGTTTAGCAAGCGAGGGTGGAGCGTAATCAGCCTATAACGTTCCCACTGCTGGGACACAGGCCTTCTCTCTGTGAGAGGGAATGGGCCGTAGTAACCCACCACGCGGGCCCAGTGCGGGTTCGAAGACACACGTGTCACATGTCTTCGAATTTTTGGTTGTAGGACATGCCGATGCCGGTTCCCTCACAAAGTTTTCCTTCACCGTTTTGTGAGCAGTTTTGATGAATTTATTTACACAAAGTAAAGCGTCTGGGTTTGAATCCACGGCCTACTACTCATAAGTTACCGTTACCACTGAGCCACCACTGCTCCTGGTGGAGGCATATAAAATATCTCCAAACTACTTATGTAGATACAGCAAGTTATGCTGGTTTACTTTAGTAGTAAATATAGCCTATGAGACATTTGTTCATACCTAAACCTGAGGGCCGCTGTAACGCAACCACTATTAAGATATTTGTCAAGCATTTTATTTCCCCCGAAACTCGTATCTGCTTTCCAGCAGCCCGCTCCATTTGACCAACAAAATAATATCCATTAATTATCCATTTCACACAACAAAATACACAATTTCTTCAATGAAAAGTACAATTTCACGTAATATTACTAGTCATTAGCTAGGCGTGTCGCTCTATCGGCACGCGAGCGACCGGTCCGAGCCGCCCCGAACCGGCCTGAACCGGTTCCAGACAGGTTCCATCCAGTTTGCCCCACAATCGGTCGTGATAAGTGGAGTGAGTTCGTTTCACTGCCGCCCCGTCCACTGATAACTTTGCTTACATTATGGAGATAGGAGTAGGTTTGGTACTTGCATATGAATCTGCTGATAATAGTGTTGTTGTGTTCACAGGATACTGACCTATCCTTAAAATAGATCTAGATTGCGTTCATAATAAAACATTTTAGCACTTTAAACCAGAATTGTAGGTGAAATTGCTTGTAGACAGAGAGAGAGAGACATCAGAGTATATACAAATGAGTAGGATGTCTTCATACATACCTACGCACCGAGCACGGTTCAAGTACAAAATTTATCGCTGCTAGAGGTGCGCCAGTCGTGGCTACGCCGTACGTGATACTGCCCGCGTCCGTGCACGCTCCGCCGCTGCCTTGCTGATCGTAATAATTTGTACATGTACCTACCTACCTCCTTTAACTACAAATTCTTGAAGATGGCTACAAATTCGAGTAGCTATAGAAAATATTGCAGTGTTTATGGATGTCTCAATAGCAGTTTGTCAAATCCAGAATTGTCTTTCTTCACATTACCCAGCGAACAAGAACGGTAAGTATCAAATCTACCTACTAACTACATCATACATAGGTAGGTACGTACATCATTTTGTGTTAGCTGGTTACCTATCTAAAGTGTTTATTTAGGAAATAATAGTTTTGCTCCAGATTTCGTTGACCAGGGGCGGGGCCTAAAAAGGCCACTTTGGCAGAATCATAAAAGGATAACATTATGAATGATAGGATTTTTCAGTTTTTAGGGTTCCGTACCAAAATGGTAAAACGGAACCCTTATGGTGAGACTAAGTCTGTCTGTCGGTCTTTCTGTCTGTCACAGCTGGATATCTCAAAAACTACTAATGCTATCAACTTGAAATTTGGAGTAGTTTTAGATGACGTTTGCCCAACTATGTTGCAAATATGAAAGAAATAAAATATATGTATACTTTTTGCAACAAGGACTGAAAGGGGGTCTGAAAAATTAGAAGTGGGGCTACTAGGGCATGTGGGGTATCATATGAGAGAACGCAGTTTGCACATTCTCAAACATTTTTTCTTTTTTTTTAGGCCGCATAGTTTTCGACTTTTGATGAAAAATTAAAAAAAAATACCGTTGAAAAATTTGAAATTATTCTATGTGATAGAAGTTTATGTAAAAATTACAGGAAGAATAAAACGAAGTCTTTAAATAGCACACTTTTTCAGAAATCATCAACAAAAGTTACATTAGTTCCACTATCGGTCAAGAGATGGCGCTGACATAAAACTGCAATATTCTAGACCGCAGTGCACAGTGTTTAAATTCTCTGATGAATATCGCCCATGAAAATTTAAAAACATAATGATGGTACGGAACCCTCGGTGCGCGAGTCCGACTCGCTCTTGCCCGGTTTTTTTTGTCTGCTAAAATAAACCAATCAATCCAATCCAAATCCAATCCGAATCTCTTTGATTATAAAATAAAATAAAATAAAATTATACCTACGTAGTGCAGCGAAAAACACGGAATGTCTTCGCCATATTATGATTCATAATTTTATCCTTTTATAATTCTGCCAAAGTGGCCATTTTAGGCCCCCAGATACCAATTTGTAGTTTAATTATAATAAACCGGGAGAATAATAGAAACAAACTTTAGCATGGGAGAAGTTAAACCTGTAGACCGGGAGCCAGTCATTTTTTTAAATAAACATTCTAAGTTAAATCGTAACATAATGATGTGCTCCTATGTGTATGTGTACTGGGAGTTAATGTATAGACTAGGAGCCAGTCTTTTTTCACACAAAATAATAATTATAAATAAAACTCGTAATGTTGTGTTTTTATGTGTAGGTCTGTAGACGTGCCTCTTGTTTAACGCCTGCCGCCATGACCACTCTTCTAATTCGAATTGTTTGTTCTTTTCAGGCGCTTAAAATGGTTGCAATTGATAGCACGTGAGGATTTGATAACAAAACATCCACTCCATTATTATGTATGTGAAATACATTTCAATACGCAAGCCGTCTGCATGAGATCTGTTCGCAAAGTATTAAAAAAAAATTGTTTTCCATGTCTAAATTTGCCCAACTCAATAAAAGAAGATAAACAGACGCAAACCGATGTAAAAACATCAGATGATTCAACCCAAACAGAAATAAGCTATGTCTTGCAAAATACAACTGAAATTGATTTAACAACTTCCAGTTCTTCATGCCAAACAGTTATGATGACTACATCGGACAACATAGTTCAAACAGCCGCTTCGCTTTCTGCAAATACTCCCCACAAAAGAAAACTGAAATCTGAGTTGTTAGGTTGTAAAAAACGGTTGAAAGTACACGAATCAGAGCTTACGTCACGAAAATCATCACAAGACGTGTTTTATAAGCTATGTGATCGCTTATTAACAAAGAGCCTAGCCGAACTTGTTAAAGTGCAAATGATCTTAAAACCAAGTTACAAAGGGAACAGATACAGTCATGCTTACAAGATGTTTTGCTTGAATTTGTATTATGTTAGCCCACAAGCTTACCGTTTATTACAAAAGAGCCTTTGTCTACCCTGTAGAAGTAAGTTGAATAAGTTATATATTCCGATGACTACAGAAGTCAACGACGAGTTCATGGCAGCTCTTAAAATGAAAGTGAACAATATGTCTGAAAGAGAAAAACAGTGCAGTTTAGAAATGGACTCAATGAGTCTCAAAACTAATCTTTTTTATGATATAAAAAATGACAAAATCATTGGCTTTCACGAAGTTCAGGGGGTACAATCTCCGTCACCTGCGAAACATGCCTTAGTGGTTCTTATAAGAGGTATTTTTGTGAAATGGTACCAGCCAATTGGATTCTCTTTGTTATCGGAATGTTCAAATGATAACAATATTTCTCTGTGGATTGATACAATTATATCCAAACTCTTTGAAATCGGATTAAAAATAAGAGTGTGTGTATCAGATCTTGGATCAGATTTGTTAAAAGCGTCTAAAAAAAAAGGAATTTCCGTGAACAAAACATACTTCATTATCGATAATCATAAAATTTATTATATTTTTGACGCACCACATTTAATAAAATTAATTCGCAATAACCTGATGATATATGATTTTCATTTTCAAAATGCTTCTGTGGCAAAATATGAACATATTGTCCAATTCTACGAACATGATAAAAAAAAGGATTATAAACAAGCACATAAATTGACAGACAGTCACATTAATCCTACAAATTTTGAAAAAATGAAAGTGCGATACGCGACGCAGCTTTTAAGTAGATCCGTAGCATCCGGTTTATCGACATTTATAGACTTTAAATTAATTGATGAGTCAGCAAGAGCTACAGTTGAATTTATACAGATGATGAACGATTTGTTTGACACACTAAATTCCTCGAATTTTTGTGACAGTTATTTGTACAAAAGTGCATTTAGTGGAACTGAACAACAAAAGGACTTTTTCAATAAAGTGTTAACTTTTTTTCAAACATTAAAGTTACGCGATCCCAAAAACGGAAAAGACGTTACCAAAAATGTCAAATTTATTAATGGTTTTGAAATCACGATACAATCAATTCTACAACTACATGAAGATCTGAAGCAGGAAGGATATCCATATTTACTAACAAGACGTCTCAATCAGGATATAATTGAGAAGTTTTTTGGCAAAATCAGATCAAAAAATGGTTTGGCCACAGAACCAACCAGTAGGCAATTTATATCCTCATTTCGCAAGATTTCATTTGCTAATCTGATACGGGCTCCAAAAGAGGGCAATTGCTCTGAAGATCTGACAGAATTTCTTGTCCATTTGAGAGATCATAACATTCATGAAAATGAATTTAAAGAATCTGATAACGTTCTAGCTCTTTTAACTGTAAATAATAATGACCAAACACCAGAAAACTGCACAACTACATTGCATGAAATTGTACGTTCGGACTATGCACAACTAGACATGCCCGAAAAAAAATCAATTTTATATGTATGTGGAGTCTTGTTAAAGAAATGCCTGGATCGTCATAATAATTGTAAATTATTAACATCGTATTTGGACGCAAGTCAGCGAGCTTGCAACTACAGTGCAGAATCTAGGGATCTCCACCGAAATTCATTAGTGGTACCACCTGATGATTTTGTTAAAAACATTGAAAGGATGGAGCAGGTTTTTCGAAAATCATTTGAAGAGGAACATATAAACTGTAAAATTGGCATGTCAATTTACGAACAACTTAAAGATGTTGAATTTTTATTACCGTGCCCATGCTTTCCAAAGATATTTTTGCAAAAGTTATTTGTAAGAATGAGGATATATTTTACATTAACCTCAAATAATAAGACATTTCGTACTTATCGAAACAGACGAATTTTTTTTTCTATATCTGATGTGTAATTTTGTTAAAAAAATCACAAAGGAGATGTTTAATTTTTTAAGGAGCAAATGCCTACACCGAGTGCACCCTTTGACTTGGGTCTTGACATAAAATTAAACATTTCCTTTGCTACAAAAAAGTAAAAAGTACTTTTAATAAAATAACATTAATTTAATTCAGACATGATTCCATAAAATTTAATTAAAATCATATTACATTAAAAATTAAAATCCAAATCAAAACAAAAATTAAAATCAAATTAAAATCAAAATTAAAAATTATAATCAAAATATCATAAAATAATAAGTCTCTATTATTATTATTATGTTTTTATATTATTTGATTATTATTATTGTTTTTTTTTAATATTTAAGTCATTGATTGATAATGTTATTTTGTTTTTGATTTCTGAATGATTTTAATTTATTGTTACTTGTGTCTTGCTGTGCTGTGTCACGCTGAACAGTCAATAATTCAATCTGCCATTTCTGTCTCTATTGGGCCACCAAGATACAGGCAGCCTGTGCCTAGTTTGGGGCCCACGGCTAGTTCTACTTATGTACTCTCCTAACTATCATTGTTACTGTTTGTATGTTTCTTATCTTGTGTGTGTCAATAAATTGATTATTATTATTACTATCATTCATTTTTTTTTAATACCTACTTTAATTTATTTTACATAAAATGAGAAAATCCCTATTGGTTGTATATTATAAATTAATGCCTATTAGTTGAGGTTATTGTAAAAATATATTCAATTTCCGAATTTAAAGATTATAATTTTCATGGTACTTAAATGAAAAAGTTAAAAATACTTTATAGTGTAAAAAATACAATTTCATAATCATTTTATTTTATTTGAATAAATTTATGATTCAGTAAAACCACGTTTTAATTAATTATATTTCGATTGTAATTTTTTAAATAACTAAACAGATTTAAACATGAGGACGTAGCTAATGAAAAAAATTTAGTCAGCTCCTGGTCTATGTAGAAAAAAAACCCCCTACAGGGGAAAATTGTTTTGTATAGAGATTGACTATGCATTTTTGACGATTGAAGAAACTATAAGTGACAGCCCTAGGTGTTTAGGCTATTATCGCTCGCTTGGGGCTCGAGTTGGCTTTCTTATTTGTTTTTTCTATGGCTCTCTATTACAATACAATCAGCGTGTCAAGACTCAGGAGTCAACATTTAAGAGAAGGCTCATCGAGGTGGCCTTAGTTAGCCTAGATCTAGATCTAGAACAATCGAAGGTCTTGTATAAAGTCTGCTATTGAATTCTTTCGTATTGATGTTACAGAGAAAAGTCATGTTTGTTCATGTTTTTGTGAATATTCTTGATGAAGATATCACACTAATCACCCAAAAAGAGCTCTTAGATACATAATTACGTATGTACTGTCAAATTTTCCCAATCAACTTTACACCTTATGCTTTAGCGATAAAGTTGAAAATCTATTAAAGAAATTTGACAGATTGTAGTAGCTTGATGTGCTGGCGCCTGTACATTGAGGGACGCTAATAGGCGTTTACTCACAATCACCGTCTATAATAATTGAATGACAAGTTATTCATTACCTTAGCTAATATCATAATTCATAATAGCTCGTTAAATGATCAAGGTAGGATATAAACTACCTCTTTGTTTACTTATTTTTATGTACACACGGCGACACATCAAGCTAAACATTTCCAGTTTTAGCTGACCTCGGATTATATTTATGTCTAATACATAATTATACTTTTTCGTGGGTACAATCAGAAATTCAGAAGTCAGCGTATAACTACTTACTGGTACTTACCTAGGTGCATAAGAAAAAGTTAGCCCTATTAGTTGTCAAATCAATTAACAGGCTTCTTAATAATAAGAAAATATCCCCTTTATAAAAAAAAATAGGTTAGTGGAGAAGTCCAAAATTACAAACTCACAACACAACACAACACAATACAAAGCTTTGTAAATATAAATACAAACGTAGTATTTTCCCCGAAGAAGCAAGAGGACCCTTCATCAAAAAACTTGGGGTATCCCGTAGCAACACATTTATTTTGACGCAAAAAATCCATACCTACCTACCTACTTACCTGCTTGTACAAAAAGCTATGGGTTTAGCCGTATAGCCTAGCAACAGCGTTGGGGCTAAACAATGAGCCATTGAATGAATAGAATTGGCCAATACTGTGAGAATGTGTGGCCGTTGACCTGGCCGTACTGAACCGACGCGGCTTTCAATTGATGTAGTTACAGAACATAATTATACAGACTTTATTTACATTTTATCGTCGGTAATTATCTTGGGCTTATCATGACTCCAATCACAGTAATCGCAGTTTCAAGGTTTCGATCAATGCAAAGCAAAATTGTTAAACCGATTGTTTTAGGTTTTGCAAACAAGTAAGTAGTACCTAGGTCCTAGGAGCACTTACTTCCATAGGAGACGAAGAAGTTAAATATAAAACATTATAAAGCACAAGAAATATTGGTAGAGGAAACAATAAAACCTACGTTAGTACCAGCACATAAAGGCCGGTATTGACTTCCTAATCACCAGGCCGGGCGAGATGGTAGGAAGTGCACCTCACTCGCGGGCGGAAAAGTTGCATGCACACACACAAACAAACACACCCAGCATGCAAACACAAACGACACGCAACATAAGCACACACACAAACACCCCCCAACATAGACACACACGGAGAAACTGCCTACTGGCAGTTAAGAGGAAGCTAGTCATGCAAATTCATTGTTAGCTGAGGGTCACGCTTTCTCATAATAATTATTAAAGCTATTGGTTGTGGAAGTCCACCTTCACAAACAATAGCCAGCCGTATTGGGCTGGGTTCTTTCAGCTCAAAGTCCCCTATTAGATAAAGACAAAGATTGTCCTCTCTATAATACATCCCCTTTACTTCAGTTTCTTCAGATTATCAGTGTCATTATTCACCGATCATTATGCCAGAAGAAGGAAGTTTCCAAATTATGTTCCATGCAGAACGCGAAGGAAGTTCACAACCATTTGCTAATACATAATACCAAGGTAACAAGTGCCAGTTCAAAAATAAAAGGTCGACCATAAAATAAATCCTCAAACGTGATAGAACCGTGTCTAGTAAAAAATATATCAATAAATAAAATGGAGCACTTGTCCTTATCGCGTGCGTAAGCGCACCGCAGCCACAATGTCTGTGTCGGCCGGTAGCATAAAAGATAACATACAGTAGGATTGTTTGAATTTGCCATTAGAAATTATACCGAGTTTGCAAAGCAGCAAGGTATTCACATCTCTTTAGGAAATAGGGTTTACAACAGTTATTACAAATAATATGGTCCTTATGTGAGAGATGAGTTTCGTGGTTTCTTAGAGATTTTATCAAATTAATGATCTGATGATTAACCTACCATTGACGATCGCGTAAGTGTTATGGCAATATATTCGACAAACCCTGACTACTGGATGATTAGAGAGAGGCTGAAAAATCAAATTCAATCTAGGACGGAATTTCACGAAATAGAGATGGTTTACATTAAAGATAAGAATCACCGACTGGAGTTAGTTGTTTGTGAGAGGAACTGTGTAATGTGTGTGTGTGACTTGACTACCGAGTTGACGACTAATAGAGAAGTATGAAAGAAGAAGTTATGTTGCGCCGACCCCAAATAAATTGAATTAAGGGTAGGAATCTGAACGAGGAATCAGGAATGGTGATGATGAGTGGATTAGAGTTCAATTCCTCTGAAGGTTCTCTTCTAGTAAGTTTTATTTGTGCCGGCGCGCGACGGTTGTGAAAATGGATCCTCTGTATTATCACTTTGTGGTGTTAGCCAATGATCTAGCGAGCGTCGCCATTGTCCTTGCGCGCGCGCTGCGGTTAACCGACAATATAGAGTATTATGAGGTATTGTGTTATAACTACCTTTCTGACGATAATACCATAATCTGCTGATGATGATGAATCGCTTGTTTGTGTCGCTAATTGTTGGGGCTTTGTGGTCACCGAGCTGATTGTGAAAGATAAATTTATGGCCACATGCGGTTGTAACGCCATTTGCAACAAATGACCAACAAGGAAAATTGGATGAACATGGACGTCGGTCGTTGAACTCTCTTAACAGATTGTAATTTAATTATATGAAGATTAAGAAATAGGGTACCAATTTAAAGTTATCGCATTATTATCTAGAATCTAGTCACATTAATGTAACATTCCAGTTATCGTCTTATTCGAATAAACAGTCAAATGAAAGAAAGTCTTCACTTACAAACCAGAGATTAAACTACATCTCAACACTGAGTTGATTTATAATGAAGTCGGTCTAAATAACTGAGAGGTTGTGACCCCACAGCTGATGGTATCGAATAATTGCATATTATAGCCAAAAACTTTGTACCAACACAATCACTTAATATCCCTGAGCGATTTAACAAAATTGCAAGTCAATAGTGCCAAAATACTAAGGCGCATGCTCATAAATTGCTCTAATAGATATATAGACACTGATTGCATGTATAGTAGGTACCTTATATTTCTTGAGAGATTGATCTTAGCACCATAGGACCACACAGGATAGGTATGAAAATCTGCTTCTGTCTAGTATGAATACAAATAAGCACATAAAATCAGATTTAAGATTGCCACATTGGCAAGAACAGCCCAAACGACAGCAGCATCCAAAGGAATGCTCCAATTTGTTTAAGGATTGCTCTCTGGCGAATTGTTCTACATGAAGTTCCCTAGTCCTGAATCAGCAATCGGTATCAAAGTAAGTAGCATTTTTATTATGAACTCCACGTAAACTCCCCATCCCTTCTTTTCAGAATACACAATTTTGCAACATTTTAATGAGAATTCAAAGTATGCAAGCTGTTTCTAACCATAGTTGGGTGCGTATCTCTCTCTCTATCTACGCCAAACTTCCAAACTTTGCAGTCCATCAACACAAACAACTATAGTTGGGTGCGTATCTACGCCAAACTTCCAAACTTTGCAGTCCATCAACACAAACAACTATAGTTGGGTGCGTATCTACGCCAAACATCCAAACTTTGCAGTCCATCAACACAAACAACTATAGTTGGGTGCGTATCTACGCCAAACTTCCAAACTTTGCAGTCCATCAACACAAACAACTATAGTTCGGTGCGTATCTACGCCAAACTTCCAAACTTTGCAGTCCATCAACACAAACAACTTAACGGAGGCTTCCACTGACATTTTGTTTACTCAGAGCATGGACGAAGCTGTTTTTTTACGACATTTTCCCGTTTCTTTTAGTATCGGCTTAGCAGAGACGGCTTACGCACAATCGTCGTTGCCAAATGAACAGGCACCCCGCACCACTTTATGCAGATTAGATATTTGTTTACCGGCCTTGTTTATTTACTTTTTATTATAATAATGAACGGGATAAACAAAGCACCGAGTGTCAGGTTTCATCGCGTTATTTTTACGACGTTTCGGATAAAAATATCGGCATTAAAATGTTTGAAATCCGGAAATTTCGTGTCACATTGGCGACGGAATAATCGCTGGCTCCGCAGGGATCCGTCGTTATGGCTGCCTTTAAAAGTGATTCTCAAGACAGGACCAAAGTGTCCCATTGATAAAGATTAAGAAATTTCACAAGTTACAATGTTTACAGTTCATGACGTTCGATCCGAATTAAACGGCTGGTCATACTGAGCGCATATCTGGGGTCCATTATTTTACGTCTTTTTGCACTCAGCGTGTATCTTTGAGCGGCAACCTCGACGTGTACCTATCATTCGGCTGACATTTTGCGGACGCATGTATGATTAAAGCATGAATTGATATTATCAATCAGAATTATAACATTAACAGTGTAAACATGACCGGTTCGTATTTATTTCAGTGGATCCGAGCAATGTGTTCAGAAAGTCACGGACTGCTGTCGTGTTATTTGACAAAAAAAAAATTCATTAATTAATGTTCGTCCTATCTAGATCTACATTCAAAATCTTATCTTTGATTTAACAATTCAATAACTAACAACTCATAAATACATTCAACGGCAAAATTTTGATAAAAGCAATTCGACGTTACAGAAACGACCACCATCTTTCATTCAATTGTATTACCACCGTCCATGACAACAAATGATTTGGATTTTTCCTCAACATCAAAAATACAATCAAAGGAAACAGGGCAAGAACCCGAAGTGTTGATTGGTCTTATTCAAGGATATACTGTCGCCAATAAAATGGAAAAGTATGAAGCCTAAAGCAATCAATCGGAAGCCATGAAGGTTCTATCACACGATCCAATCGCTGAAGGAAAGAGTCGTGGAGAGAGAGTAAGATTACATCGAAGAGATGAATAAAGTGCGTCTTGATTTAGGTGAACAGGCTCGTAAACATGTTTACATTGTGCTTCGTGTCGCTGCAGCACATACTCTGCGGATGGCAGATCAATTTGACGTCGCGCCCATAAAGGAAGCTGTTCACTAAACTTTGTTTTGTTCTGTACGCACATTTTAGGGGAATTGTTTGATAATGGTCGCTGGATTGGATGGTTTCAGTAATAAGGTTTACTGCCGACTGTTTCGCTATGGCAACGTCGAGTTTAGTTTCACAGTAAAATCTTATCTTATCTTTCTTGAGTAGTTCAATGTTCGTTATGCTTTTTAGTTTATGATAAAATTAAGTTAATTAATTCACTCTTCGCTTGTATACTAGTTTCGATGCAAGTGCAAGACCTAAACTCTATAGCGAAATTGAAGGGACCGGGTATTTTATTGCGTTATAAAGACACGAAGAGTAAAAGAAAACAATATAACTTTTCGTCAATACACAAAGTCTTTCTTTTACTGGCCATGTTTACAGTTCAACAATTTGAAAGCAACTAAGAATAAGACAACCCATAGCAATAAGACGTTAGTAGGAAGTAGGAAGTGAAGTAAGTAAACTCTTGCCATAGAACTACTCATGGTAGGCAATTACGACAAACAAATTAACACAAATTTCTAAAAATTCAATTGTACAAAATATTTACGACTCTATACCTAACAGTATTGTGTTTAAAGGTCAGTAAAATTAATGTTTATTGGTGTCTAAAATAATGATGTATTTGTTTCGCTATTGAGAGTACGCTATAAATAGTGTTCAAATTTATATTGGAACATGAACAGTATACCCTATGGGTAACAATGTAAACCAAACGAACCTTAGCAATTTCTACGTTTTTTCGTTAAATTGAAGTTCGCTATAAAGAGTTTACACTGTAACTACAAACAATTACGATCGATTTACTGTCTTGAAAATACAATTGCATAAAATTTTAGGAATTCTTACTTCCTCTATACCTACATCGCTTTCTTCGGTTCCCAGATAATCACAAAACTTTCCATTTGATTCAATACATGGTAACAATACATGGTAACCTACCACTTTGTCAGTAAATTCCCCCTCATTATTCCACAGGCACTTCACAACCTAAAATTTAAATAATTTTTATTTGCAGAAAACATAATGAATGATCCACAACAATGCTCCATGGTACAATAGTAAGCTATTTGAGGCTCTTTTAATATCAACACAAAAGAACTACTTGGATACTGTGAAAATTCTAAAGCCAACTTAAATGTTACTCCTAAAAAAACTATTTGCCATTCAAAAAACGCTCTTCAGACTACGTTATAAGACTGAATATTATTGATATAATAATGTTATCCAAGAGTAGAGTAGCCATGGTTTCAGATGAATAAGTAGTAATTTAGTTTTGACGGATAATTTAATAATCCAGTTCATGATCTGTGTACAAAAAAAACATGGAAAAGGCAACACTTGTCAGTCAAAATATATAATATAATGAAGATTAATAACAAAAAGTTTATAAGTCATACTTTTTAATGTCTACGAAAAAATATGAGCTGATGATGTCACACACTTGAAGTTTTTACGGAATCAAAGCGGCAGTTCGTATAATGATCTTTTTTATTATATATAAGTCAGTGTTACCAAGTTGTCTCTAAGCCTTTTTATAAGCGTTTTTATTTATTTGACGTCGACATATATCGATCAAAGTATCGATATCGGGATTCAAAGTGTTTGCAAGTAAGAAGTTGACTTCAGAAATGAAATCATTTTTTAATGAAATGTACATAATACTATGTAAGTATATTGTATGTAAATATATCAAAAGCAAAACTTGAAATAGCTGTCCTCCTTTATTTACCTTTTTAAAATAGAAGAGATTATCTGTCATGTAGACATTAGTCATGCCTATTATAATCGTGTGAGCAGAAATAAAGTATAAAAATACAGGTATCCCAAATGTTAATGAATTGGAAACAATAAATCAGGAACCGTGAGAATTAAATAAACCTAAATCCTTATAACTTATAACCTACTATGAAGTAAACAGTGCTTTTTAATGTTCAATATTATTAATTAGCTTTTATTAACATATTTACATATATATATTGCGGTTTTCCGATCCTACAACCACGTGCTAATAAATATGTAAGTATGTGTTTACTTATTACTAATTTTAACGTTGACCTTATTAACAAGGTAAATAACAAATGTAAAGTTAATATTATTTTATTTTAATTGACAATTACGCTCATAATACATGGTCTATTCATGAACTAAGGTCTCAGCCAAAATGAAACGTAACTTACATAACTTACAATTTATGAAATAAAGTACAAAATTTACAACAAGACTATTTTTTTGAACCTGTGTCCTCCCACTGCTGCTGGTCTAACGAGACTATGGTGACCGAGAAATTTTGACGATATTTTTATAGAAGACACAAAACAAAAGATTAAATAATAACTTTGATATGTTACACCATTAACGTAAGTAAAAACAAACAAGGATAACAGATGACCTATCAGAAGCATGTTTTATTAAAGAAGTTTAGTAGAAAACACAAAGCCTAACTCCCATAAAAGGTACCCCGTGCCCCCTAAATCAGGCCACAATATATAACTGGTGACTCTGGCCATATATTAGCGCCGTGGCCTGATGGAACAATACTGAAAGAAGGCCATTCATTCCTTTGTGGCCAACTTCTTCAAAGGTTCAAAGTATTCAATGTTTTTTGTTAGGGAAACTTACGTCACACAACTTTCTGTGGTGTGGACTGTGGAGTAAGGGAAAGTTTATTTTTTTTTTATGTGAAGGTTGTTCGGCTGTAGGTATATTTTTTTTTATTAATAAAGTCGAAAGTATGGTCTAATCTAGATTAAATGAAACTTGTGCGTGTGCAAAACTAAAATAACCAATTAGGTATTATTTTTAGGAATGATGTCAGACGAATTACTACATCTCCAAAATAAGCATAATTATTCTTATAATATTCTTAACTTTAGCTTGATTTAAATAAACATGATGACTATTGTGTAACCACAAAAAACGATACATGGTATTATTCACATTTTTTACACCATGACAGGGGAAAAACTGAACAATACATTTTGATGGCCTGTCCAGTAAAAAAACTTGTATGTTTTAAGAATAAAATACGATGGGTCATAGATATCCGGGATGGGTGCTGAATATTATGCCATACCCGTGTTCATCACACTAACATATCCACTAAACCTCACTGCATGAGGCATGTGTCCCAGCATAACTTTGTGAAAGCTGACTCAGCAACTTGCTGTCGAAAATCCTGAAAATGTAGTCTTTTTGCGAAATGCACTGAAGTGGGCCTACTGCAGGCTTCTGGCTTCTAGAACAAGTAAAAACCTATTTTGGGGCGTCAAACATTTGCGTCAATGTCTTATGTCTTACACCGCGGGCGCGCGCGGCGCGCGCGGTGCGCACGGTGCGCACGGTGCGCAGGTCGCGATAACTCGTGTATTTTATTGCCCAATCCCGAGCCTGTGCGTGCCCTATTATTACTAATATCACGGTGGACACACGACGCGCTGCCACAGGGACTACAGGGAGGACTCGTGTCAATATAACGGCGGAATGCAAATACTGGCATATGGCTTTGTTTAAGTTTGGGGGAGGCTTGTGAGTTTGTGGCATACTGCGATAGTTCTCTTTTATTATTTATTAATTGCTCCTGAGTTGGATTATTATTCTGATTACTTTTCTAATTTTACCCCAGGAACGGTAGCACACAACAAATAGTGATAGTTGATGATGCTAATTATTATCTGTCTTTATCTACAGATCGGCGCGGCAAGTATGATCAAAATTCAAAGTTAATACTTAATTATTTATTTTATCTTCTCATTTTGTTTTTCTTATTTTTAGCTTTGCTGCACAAATGCTTCACATGTTACCTTACTTAGCAAATAAAGTACTCTCATAAAACTTTTCCTGAACCGTACAAACACGCTCAAAAATAACCGATTGAGACTTATCCTAGTCCTTCCCTAAACCACAGGTATCCTAATCCGGCATGATCACGTGGCATACGATTACGACGTAGTTTTCACATTTCGATATACAAAGTTTTGTGCCATTCATTGTGGCCTAATGCCAGGAAGAATGGCGTTATTGCCACGTAGAATGGTTTTAGTAATGCCAGGATATTAGACCAACTTGAATGAGAGTTTGGTGCTGCGGCGTTGCTTGTTGCGGCGTTGTTTTTATGTAATGCGTATGTAGGAAGTGATGCATTGATCCGTACCTAGTTCTTTTATCAATGTTGATGTTCCTAACAATTTAAATGTATGAGAATTATTGTCAGCAACGTTATGCTAGGTGAGGCGAGGCGAGGCGAGGCGAGACTTTTGGCTACTTTGTGTGTATTGTAATTTTTTTGTAATGTGCGTTTGGACTTATAAATTATGTTGGTCAGTTCATAGTAATAATAATAATAATCAATTCATTGACACACACAAGTTAAGAAACATACAAACAGTAACAATGATAGCTATGAGAGTACATAAGTAGAACTAGCCGTGGGCCCCAAACTAGGCACAGCCTGTATCTTGGTATATCTTGTAAAACCCAAACTACCAGCTAGTTTGGGACTGAAAGGCAGTAATTTTAATTAAGTATCATTGTTTTAGCACAATAAGCTTATTTCATTTAATATTATCTTCCTATGTTTACAGCTCCTGATAAATAATTAATAGTAGATTGTACAAAGTACAAACTGTAGTAATGCTGATAATTTGCTTAATTGATTAGAGTAAGTTTCTTGAAACTTGAGAAAAATAATATCGGTATGTTCCAGCCATCTTTGACTAGGGCGAGTAGGGCAGTTTGAATGTAGACAAACAGCTCATAACTTATACATTGTATTGGCTAGGAAGAGGATACTCTCAGGACTCGCGAGGGTGTTGCCAGCCGGAAGCTTTTAGTTCCCACCGAAACGGGGATGCTGTGGGAAGTGGGAAGCCCCCGCGACACGAGACAACTCTCGATTTAATATGATTTAGACGTAGTATATTTGTCTTGAACATTTCGGAAGTATTGGCTGGTAATGGTGGCTAATTTTGGTCATATTGTGTCAGTAAAAAGACATTAGGTTTAAAAAAAAATTACCTTCTTCAGAACGAAATTATTTCGAAATTAAGGTACACCCGCCATATTGACGTCAAGATGGCGGGTGTTCTATAGTAAGTATTTTATTAGTTAACCATTACTCATAAAATATAATTACACCAAAAAAATGTACCTACCTAAAATGTCAGATTTCTTTAATAGATTTTCGACTTTTTTGCTAAAACATAAGGTTCAAGGTTGATTGGGAAAATCTGACAATTTCGGGTAGGTTGACCTGCTGGCGTCTGTACTATTTAGTATCTAGGTTTAAAACAATTGTACCTACCTTCTTCAGAACGAAATTGTATTACAATTAAGGTACACCCGCCATATTGATGTACATCAGAACGTTCAGCCTACCGAGGTTACATTGTAACCCTATTTCAGTCGCTATCCGCCAATTTGTGACAGAACATCACAAATTATTTGGCTGGCATCTTTATGCGTCACAAAATCGTCACTAAAAACTGGAGTAGCAGCCAGCTCCCTACCTCGGTAGGCTGAACGTTCTGATGTACATCAATATGGCGGGTGTACCTTAATTTTAATACAATTTCGTTCTGAAGAAGGTATAATTGTTTTAAACCTAGATACTAAATAGTACATTTTAGGTACATTTTTTTGGTGTAATTATATTTTATGAGTACTTAATGGTTAAATAATAAAATACTATAGAACACCCGCCATCTTGACGTCAATATGGCGGGTTTACCTTAATTTCGAAATAATTTCGTTCTGAAGAAGGTAAATTTTTTTGAACCAAGGTACTAAATAGTACAATTTAGGTACATTTTTTTGGTAAATAGAAGGATTCGATTAGTTAAGGTACACCCGCCATTTTGACTCTCATCTTTGTAGGTATGTAAATAGTTTATCACGGGTTTTTTAAAATGTAAGTACCTACAAATTTACGGTTTTCGGATTTTTTCCTTTCTTGTGCTACTTGCCAAATTTCATGATTGTAGGTCAACGGTAAGTACTTACTCTATAAATTTTAATTCCCTTGAGAGTGTCGAAATATACGTTTTTCACTGCTTCAAGGGACTCGACTGTAGTCCTGAGTAATATGGTTTTAATTTCAACTCGATACCTCCACGCGTTTCCGAGATAAAGGGTCATGACAGACAGACGGACGGATGGACGGACGGATAACAAAGTGATTATAATATAAAGGTTCCGTTTTTTCCTTTTGAGGTACGGATCCCTAAAAAGACAAAAAAAAAAGACATTAATAGCCAGGAATTCAATGTTTCTTGCTGAATTTATTGGTTTGCTTAGCCTGATTGGTATAAATAGTTATTTATAAATATTTATATAGTTTTAAACCTAATATTTTTTATCGAAATTGCTCTGAACGAATACCACATCAACATGACCCGACCGTGTAGACCTGCCACATTCAAACAAAGCCACATAGTCTGCACAAAACCCATACCTCATCTAGTTTTAAAACCCCAGACCCCATCTATTTTTTTAAATATGATTGACGTGTAAAAGTGTTTTTGCAAACCTACTTACAAAATAAAATCATTTATCACTTATTTATCATTATCATAAAACAGAAAAAAACAATAGCTTTATTACCTCATCATCTGCCTAGCCTTTTCCCAACTAAGTACCTATGTTGGGGTCGGCTTCCAGTCTAACCGGATGTAGTTGAATACCAATATTTTACATGGAGCGACTGCCTATCTGACCTCCACAACCCTGTTACTGGGTAATACGATACCTCTTGGTAAGACTGGTTGTCAGACTTTCGGGCTTCTGACTACCCGTAACGACTGTCAAAGATCCACGAATGACAGCCGGGACCAACGGCTTAACGTGCTTTCCGAGGCATGGAGGGGTCTCGGTATATAAAGATGGTCACCCATCCACAGACCAACCGCGGCAAGCGTAGCTTAACCTTACCTATTCTACTTATAATTAAACAAAAAGTAATTTTAAATTTTCCCATATCTGCGTGAACCATCAGAAGGCGTCAATTTTGAACCAGATCCCCGCTAGCCCGCCTCAGGCCGACCGCAGACTATCCATGGGTATTGTAAAATAAAACGACATGTCAGCTGCCGCCCGCCACTCCGGGCCCAATTACTACAATTTATGGACATTAAAATATGACTATGGGGTATAGTGAAGGGCATAGGTACGACAGCTAAGTATCCGCGGATATCCGCAGATTTGCTTCATTCCTAACCTACGGATATTACGTAAATTTTAAAACGTCTATCTAGGAAACGGTTTTACGAAGGAAATAACACTTCTCTCACAGAAATGTAGTCACATAATTCTATCTGTGGTCATAATCTCAATATTTATCCCAAAAACGCCAAACACATGAATTTTTATCACGTCATTCTTGATCCTTCAATCGCTCTCTCATTACGAAGGAGCGTGACTACGCTTCTGGCGTTCGTTTATGAGTAGGCATTATGTGTAGCCATATATTTTTATAGATACCTAGTTATCACCCTTAAGCCTAGCCCTTAAGATCCTTTCGAATATATTAAACTACGCCCCATGCATGTCCCCGAAAATGTGCTGATCTGGGATATAAAAACATACCGTAACAGCTGCTTATAATCTCGCACAGGTCGTAACCATAAATTGCAGGGGCCTACTCTTGTGAAGTAGTGATACACACTTACAGTTTTGCAAATGCTAACTGTAGCAATATCACTATTTTAATCTTCATTGAAATCTTGTTTAGTCAGCAACGTAACTCGTTAAGGAATCAATCAACTCAGCCTATCGCAGTCCACTGCTGGACATAGGCCTCTCCCAGACTGCGCCACAGCACCCTGCACCCTTCAGGAATAAATTAATAAATTACCTACTGATAAAAAGCATTTGATTCAGTTTTGTTCTTGAAACAAAAATGGTACGGTACAATCACTATCCGCCTAACGCTAACCTAATCATTTTTGGCGCGGACTTTCGGATATTTATATCGACAAACAGTCACATCACTAGTGGTGCGCTGTCCAGTGTAAAGGCAGCGCTGCCATGGGATATAGCAAAATCAAAAAAATATACGTAGTTATGGGGCAATTAATTTCTCCGGGGCAAATGTTATGATTTGGTGCCAATGTTATGATTTGGTGCCAATGTTATGATTTGGGCCCGTGACTGGCAACATGGCGGCCGTCCCGGACAAGTTGAATTCCGATTTATTATAAATTTAAGCAAGAGTTAGAGAGACAAAGTGAGTCACATCAACATGACACAATACGTAACAATAAACTCGTTTTTATTGCGAAATAAATTGCTGTTAAATGAAAAATGTATTAAGTTATTATTAAGTTATTGTCTTTTAAACACGAACCGTGAAAAATAGATGATTACAGGACTTGAAGGACTAAGTGCGGAAACCAAACCCCATGACATAGAAGGACAATTTTGTTTTGAACGTTTATAGGCTCATAATTATGGAACTGTTTAAAGCAGTTCAGATCAATTGTTTTTTCATTTTTAGGGTTCCGTAGCCAAATGGCAAAAACGGAACCCTTATGGATTCGTCATGTCTGTCTGTCTGTCTGTCCGTCCGTATGTCACAGCCACTTTTTTCCGAAACTATAAGAACTACACTGTTGAAACTTGGTAAGTAGATGTATTCTGTGAACCGCATTATGATTTTCAGAAAAAAATAGAAAAAACAATAAAAGATGGGGGTTCCCCATCTTAGAACTGAAACTCAAAAAAAAATTTTTCATCAAACCCGTACGTGTACGTATATCATTTTTGAAGACCTATCCATAGATACCCCAGTATCTATGGATAGGTCTTCAAAAATGATATTGAGGTTTCTAATATCATTTTTTTCTAAACTGAATAGTTTGCGCGAGAGACACTTCCAAACCTAAAAAAACTAAAAAATATATAATGATGTACATTAATTATCATGTAAACTTCCTTATGAAGGTACGGAACCCTCGGTGCGCGAGTCCGACTTGCTCTTGCCCGGTTTTTATTTACTGCTTATTTCTTTCAGTGTAGGCGTTATCTACTGTTTCTACTATGTTTATTTGGTTGTTATTATTTTTATTTATTTATTTAAATGGAACACCAACAACTACACAAACTTCAGTGGACTGGACTACGACTTATGTTGATTTCAGTTTCCTAGCATTTTCTGGACAAATCTAAAATTAATCACGGTTTTTTAATTAAAAAAGAACTTAACTTAAAAATTTAACAACACACAACAGCTACCGATCTTATAGTTTTCACAACATTAGCACAGAAACAAATCGTCGTACAGTCGCGCCGAGCGCGAGCTAACTATAACACTAATATAGCTACTACAAGCGGTTGGTTGACTGTTCTCGTGACCAGAGAGTTGGCCTATTTTTTGGCCAAAGAATCAGCATTGCCATACAACGCGGCAATGCTGCCAGTCTCTTGGGCACGTTTCCTGTTGACAGCGATGCGGATGAATTTTTTGATGCCCTTTGATTATTTCTCCTCCTTTTTAATACTTGTAAATATATTATTATTTTAATACCTACTTATTGATTGAATTTTTACCATTTATGAGCTGCTCATTATGCCGCTGTCAAAGCATCCATTATCTGCTAATTCACCGTATCTAGGGTTAGTGCGAAACAATAGCGGCGATTTATAGGGCATTAGGGGATATTGTCGTAAGTGAAGCGACAGAGTGTCGCCTGATCACTTAGGGCCGCCAATTTGTAGGGAGATGCAGAAGAGCCTATTATCAAATTGGCATCGCCCTCTGGCGCCATCATGTTAGTCTGTAGGTCACATATCAAGGGGCTCAAAAGTCCAATTTTATAGCCGTCATCACCATTACCTATACTACAATCAAAGAGATTTAAGATAGGTACCTAAATATTTAATGTCTTTGACTACAATAATGTTTCTAGCGCAGGAGTCAACTATGTATTGCAGCATTGACCAGCGACAAGTAAATGGGTAGGTACTGCTTTCAGACTGGACATAGTGAATGTGTTGGCAAAATGATTCATAAAGACAGTCCCATTTATCTGTAACAAGTGCAGTGGTTGAATACTTCGGTTATATCTGAAAACGGAACTTGTAGTTTTTTGAAATGCAATATTAAGAGTCTATATGTTGTAAAAAGTTATGTTCAGTACCAGTAATTCCTGAATAAAAGGAAGCCAAGCCAAATTAATTAAAAATGCTCGTGTCCAACCATTTTATTTCATCTCGACGTTCCACAAAAACTGAGTTTTTAACTTCTAACAAAACCGTGCTGTGTCGGGTGGTGGTACTGAACATTCTTGTGCAGTGGCACTAGTGGGCTAGTGGGAGCTGCTGGTACTGAACATTCTTGTGCAGTGGCACTAGTGGGCTAGTGGGAGCTGCTGGTACTGAACATTCTTGTGCAGTGGCACTAGTGGGCTAGTGGGAGCTGCTGGTACTGAACATTCTTGTGCAGTGGCACTAGTGGGCTAGTGGGAGCTGCTGGTACTGAACATTCTTGTGCAGTGGCACTAGTGGGCTAGTGGGAGCTGCTGGTACTGAACATTCTTGTGCAGTGGCACTAGTGGGCTAGTGGGAGCTGCTGGTACTGAACATTCTTGTGCAGTGGCACTAGTGGGCTAGTGGGAGCTGCTGGTACTGATCATTCTTGTGCAGTGGCACTAGTGGGCTAGTGGGAGCTGCTGGTACTGAACATTCTTGTGCAGTGGCACTAGTGGGCTAGTGGGAGCTGCTGGTACTGAACATTCTTGTGCAGTGGCACTAGTGGGCTAGTGGGAGCTGCTGGTACTGTTAGTGAGTTAGTGGCAGCTGATGTTTTCGTTATGTTTTCGCTTGTTTACTCCGCAGCGCGTTATCGCGCCGATAAACATGTTGTTTGTGATAGCGACTGAAAATAAAATTGTTTTGTTTTCTGAAGTCATTTGTGCTTCTCTGTACCTACCTACTTGCTAGGTTCTTATAGAAATGTGTTTTTGAAGATATGGTTGGTGCAAAGAGGTTCCTTGTTTGCGTTTCCATATCTGTGTAGTGACATAGACATACATGGTCAAGCTCATGGTTCGCTGTGGACGTTTAGTTAGTTATTGTGATGACGATGATGATGAATAGACAAACAGAACGTTGCACAAACACGGGTCAATAGCCCGACGAACTAGGTAGTTGCTAAAAAGTTTTCATATAAGAAAAGAAAGAATACTTAAACAAGACAGTGTTCGCGTTCATTCGTGTTAAGACAGTAATTTGTTTTTTTGGAAGATCGACGACCAAAATGTTTCAGAATGATAAACCAACCTACAAAGAGGTTGTGTACCTACTTATTTGCAAATTACTCTAAATTAAAAAGAAAACCCCTCATGTCTCCAATTACATGCTACTGAAACAATTTCGTGTATGTAAAAGTATATGTTTTAAAGCTAACGTATAGGCAAGTGCTGCTAAATGAAGATTTATTCGCCGGCTCGTGCACAGCAGGCCGCGGGGGTCGATGACCGTGCGAGCCAGAATAGCTCCAAGCGGTACAGCAATAGATAAAGTATAGACATAATATTGTGTGGCCGTGTTCCTTTCCAATTGAGAAAACTCAAAAAAGATATCGCTTCAACTGAAAAATAACTTTAATTTCGGAAGTCGGTGTCTTAGGGATCAGTATTTTAGTTTTTGCCACCGACTTCCGAAATTAAAGTTATTTTTCAGTTTGTAGTGTTTTTTTTGGGAGTCGGTTTTTTTTTTGTTAAAAAGTTTTTATTTCTCGCTTTTTAGTGGGTCTATTTATAATTTATCTAAGTTACAATGACCTGAGCTGAGCTGTTGAGAGAGATCGAGAGGTTCTATGGACAGTTATACACGTCAACAAGTAACCCCGTTATGAATCTGGTAAACGAACCGAGAGCTAGATTGACCCGGCACTATACCGAAGACATCCCGGACGTCAGCCTGTACGAGATTAGGATGGCTCTGAAGCAGCTCAAAAACAACAAGGCGCCGGGTGATGACGGAATTACGGCCGAGTTGCTGAAGGCCGGCGGAAAACCCGTTCTTAAGGCCCTTCAGAAGCTGTTTGGTTCCGTCATACTCGAGGGCAAAACACCACAGGCATGGAACAGAGGTGTGGTGATACTTTTCTTTAAGAAGGGCGACAATGCCCTTCTTAAGAATTATAGGCCCATCTCACTCCTGAGCCATGTCTACAAGCTGTTTTCGAGAGTCATCACGAACCGTCTCGCGCGCAGGTTTGACGACTTCCAGCCTCCCGAACAAGCCGGATTCCGTAAAGGCTTTAGCACCGTAGACCACATACATACGCTGCGACAGGTTATACAGAAGACCGAAGAATATAACCTGCCTCTCTGCTTAGCGTTCGTGGACTACGAGAAAGCCTTTGATTCGATCGAGACATGGGCTGTGCTGCAGTCTCTTCAACGGTGCCAGATCGACTATCGGTACATCGAGGTGCTGAAGTGTTTGTACGAAAACGCCACTATGTCAGTCCGACTCCAGGATCAGACCTCGAAACCTATCCTTCTGCAGCGAGGTGTAAGACAGGGAGACGTTATCTCTCCGAAACTGTTCACCGCTGCACTGGAGGATGTCTTCAAGGTTTTGGACTGGAAAGGGGCTGGCATCAACATCAACGGCGAGTACATAACTCACCTTCGGTTTGCCGACGATATCGTAGTCATGGCTGAGACTATGGAGGACCTCAGTACAATGCTCGATGACCTCAGTAGAGCCTCCGAAAGAGTGGGTCTTAAAATGAACATGGACAAAACGAAGGTCATGTCAAATGCCCATGTAACACCCACTCCCATAAAGATCGGAGACGCTACACTCGAAGTCGTCGACGAGTATGTTTACCTCGGACAAACTGTCCAGTTAGGTAGGTCTAACTTCGAGAAAGAAGTCAATCGTCGAATCCGACTCGGCTGGGCAGCGTTCGGGAAGCTACGCAATATCTTCTCGTCCCACATACCGCAGTGTCTCAAGACGAAAGTCTTTGACCAGTGCGTGTTGCCAGTGATGACTTATGGCACTGAAACGTGGTCGCTCACAATGGGCCTTATAAGAAGGCTAAAAGTCACCCAAAGGGCAATGGAGAGGGCTATGCTTGGAGTTTCCCTGCGTGATCGAATCAGGAATGAGGAGATCCGCAGGAGAACCAAGGTAACCGACATAGCCCGCAGAATTGCCAAACTTAAGTGGCAGTGGGCAGGGCACATTGCTCGCAGAACAGATGGCCGATGGGGCCGAAAGGTTCTGGAGTGGCGACCACGTACCGGAAGACGTAGCGTTGGAAGGCCTCCCACAAGGTGGACCGACGACCTTGTGAAGGCCGCAGGAACCCGTTGGATGCGAGAAGCACAGAACCGGTCGAAGTGGAAGTGCTTGGGGGAGGCCTATGTCCAGCAGTGGACGTCTTTTGGCTGAAATGATGATGATGAAGTTACAATAGCCTAGTGTCAACTTGCCCATCGCCTTTTTATAAAATATTCCTTTTCTCGATGCAGGGACGTTAATTGTTGAGGAGTTCTCCTTTTATTAGTTTTTAGATTAGATGCTGATAATCCTGGCTGCAGCATCAGGCCAGACTTATGTCAACATTGCATTGAACTTAAAATTAGTCCTGTTTAAAATGAGCCCAAACACGACTACGGTGCTGTAATTTCAAGGTTTGTACTTTTTCTGATGCTCCTGGCTTCAGCATCAGGTCTTTGGTGTTCCTCAGTAACAGTACGTTTATCCACACATCGAGCCCTTTTCAATGAGCCTAAACACGATATATCTGCTGTTAGTTGTCGAGGAGTTAGGTACTCTGCAGACTATCCTGACTGCAGCATCAGGTCATGACTTGATCATCATGAGACCAAATGTGGCAAATGCCCTATCAAACATCAAAACAATTTAAGTACTAAAACAGTCCTTGCCTGTTCGAGTAACTTCTTACTGTTAAGGAGTTGTACCTTCCATCATCAGCCCAGCTACCTGAGATGGTGACAACCATACACAAATACACAAGATACTTCATAAAATATGCGAAAAACAATAAGTGAGCCTATAAAATTTGAGGGTTGCCCTCGATTTCTCTAAGATCCCATCATCAGATCCTAACTTAGTGACAATGGGACCACCTCGGAACTATCTACTTTCGAACAAAAAAAGAATTTTGAAAATCCGTCGACAATTGGCGGAGTATTCGATGAACAAACATACAAAAAAAAAAAAACATACAAACACCCGAACATAGTACCTACCTCCTCTTTTTTGTGAAGTCGGTAAAAAATACCCAAATCGCTATAAGTTTGCCTATAAAATTTGAGGGTTTCCCTCGATTTCCATGGGATCCTCTCACCAGATTCCAACTTGATGATAATGGGACCACCTCAAGAGTACCCTTTCAAACAAAAAAATAATTTTTGGAATCGGTCCTGCCGTCTTCGAGTAATCGGTGAACATACATAAAAATACAATACAATTTAGTTATATATTTTTGTTACTATAATGTTATTAGTCTGTAAGCTTTCCTAAAATAAAATAAATAAATAAATAAAAAAAAACATAATTATGAAGTCGAGCGTTATAACCTCCTCCTTTTTGGAAGTCGGTTAAAAAACTGAAAAAAAGGCATAGGTACATCTTCGTAACCCCATCACAAACATAATTAACCCTAAAATATCGCGACGCCTTTTCTGTTACGTAAAATTTAGGGGTCCCTTCGACCAGAGAGGTCAGCGGCGGCTTTTGTTACCGGGGGCGATAAATTCCCGGTCAACAGCACCCGTACCTGCCCCCGACGTTAATGTTGGAGATAGCCGCTTTGTACGGTTACATGCTGTATTTTGGGATATATTTGGACGTGGGATCCTATTGATTATATCCGCGTTTTGATTTCCGGGTGTGTTAGTTGTTGAGTTTGTTGTTGCAAAAGAAAGTGTAGAATTGTATTGTAACGACGCCGACGCCGACGTGCCACAATAGTAAAAAAAAAACATTGATAATTATATGGGCAATGCGGCAACGTTAGAAAGTATTTAAATGTTATTTGTATAACGTCGGTAAACCAACACAATAATGTAAGCCACTGAAAAAACTAAAACCGTTATACTTACCTAGTTCATGAATAGTTTTCTGTAGAAGTAATAAAACCGTTTTTTTTTTCCCTAAATTCTTTCCTGAGTTCACAATTCGGAACAGTCGCGATACAATCTACAATCATTCGACTGAGTCCACAAGCGGTCAATGGGTTAAATGAATGAACGGAATGAGAACATAAATTGAATTTCTCAGAATCGTAAGTTTCCTAAGATATAATCTTTCTATTGCACGCATGAGCAAGTTCTGAGTAAACCATTACTTACCTACTAGTTACTTACCGCTCCGGAAAACTTCTGAAGGTTTTTCCTTATAAATGATAGATCAGTGATCTCAAATGCCATATTTTCTCTTATTCACGGTCTGCTCGATCGGTTCAGTGATCTGATCATTCATCTTCCACAATTCGTTCATTCTCAGTAGGTACCTATGTACATATATCCCTTGTATTTAGGTCATAAAACGTCTGTTTCAAAGTAACGAAAATCGAACAAACAAGTTTTGCACTAGAATAGGAACCCGATGAATGGTATCAGGGATATACGAGTATATGTAATAAAATTAAAATAAAATTCTATAATACGTACCTATCTAAAGTTTATATCAAAATAAATTAAATTGCCTTTGTTGGCATGTGATCCTCCGCGATTGTCGACAATCATTACCTCTCCACGGACCGACGGGCAATTTGAATTTTCAAAAGAGTGTCGCCCCAACAATTTGGACGCAAAGTGCACTAATTCGGGGCCGGTGGGGGAAGTGGGGACACGGGCCGTTGGGGGAAGTGGGGACAGGCGGCGGAACGGGGGACAGAATTACTGGACATTCTGTATCAGTTACCAATGTACGTGAAATTATGTAGATACTTATGATTGGATTCAGCAAGTTTTAGTTTTATTACTTTTGGTACCTACATAGCTATACTACTGGAATTTTCTATAGTTATAATTATGCACAATATTTTATGGTAGAACGTTCTCCTCTGTGTTATTGATAACAATTTATTTAATCCTGTGACTTTGACGTGTCTTCCGGTTTCTGATTAAAAACATTGTTTTTCTTTTATAACTTTTAAGATACCTACTAACATTCCTTTATTTATTTACAATGTTTAACATGATGAAGATTCACTTGTAGGTAGGTACAGTCAACAAAGGAGTTAAGTATACAGGAGCGTCGGATATTGTTGAAGTTTACTAAGAAACCGATGGATATTCTCGAATAAAATTTTAGTTTATTAATAGAAAACAAACAGCTCATTTATTAAATTAAATTTCAGTCCAGAAGATCCATCGGTTTCTTAGTAAACTTCAACTATATCCGACGCTCCTGTGTACTTAACTCCTTTGTTGACTGTACCTCAATATTTTTTTCTTGAAATAATATCTGTAAACATAAGGTAAATAAAATTGTTAAAAATCATTTTAAACTTTTTTACATAGCAAAAACACGTTTCATACCACAAAAGTTTCGACACGACAATTTCAAACGACTCACGGATTTACATTTCTCAGTGACCTACACTGTGGGCTGTGGCTGTGGTGTGGCTACACTGTGGGCTGTGGCTGTGGTGTGAACTGGTGTGGCTACTCGAAATAAGTGGCTACATTGAAGTCAGAGCGGCGCCATTATTGTGTTTTAAGAACAAAAGGGTAGCGATGTCCCATCAGTCCCATCCACACGTAGGTAATGATAAAAAAATAAACCATTTTCGTAGTCCGGTGCGCACTGGGCACTGGGCATTGGGCAAAGTGGGCAGGAAAACCAGCCACGCATATCCTTTAATTAATTTATGACAATTGAGATATCTTGTGTTTGAAAATTGAGGGTTTTATCAGGTCAGGCCCCATGTTTTTTTTGTGTTACCGTCAAAGTGTTAATGTTTATGTACCTATGCTACACACAGCTTGTTGGTTGAAATTGAGTACCTTAGTTTTTTTAATGTAACTAGTTTCTGCCCGCGACTTCGTCCGCGTAAAACTATGTAGGTACATACTTTTAAAATTACCATATGACACTCGGCAATACCTACTGTAGCTTCCCATTAGTGAAACAATTTTCAGAATCAGCACACTTACTTATTAAACAGTACAAGTAGTGATTAAGGGGCTTACAGGACCTAAACGCAAAAAACGCAAGTTTTAGAAACAATAAAAGTACCTATAAGACCGACTACAGTAAACAAAATCAGAAAAAAAAATACCCGACTGCGGTAAAAAACTTAAGTTCAAAAACTGAAAAGCTAAAAACAAGCCCATTTTAAATTAAATAAAAGTTGGAAGCAGGCGGGACCCATACCATTTTTATTATATTTTCAAATTCATATATATTCATATTCATATATAAGTACATAGTGTATTTTCAAATTCAATTGGGTCCCGCCTGCTTCCAACTTTTATTTAATTTAAAATGGGCTTGTTTTTAGCTTTTCAGTTTTTGAACTTAAGTTTTTTACCGCAGTCGGGTTTTTTATTTTTTTTTAATAACTTTTTTTATTTACAGCTTTTTAGTTTACAAATGTGAAAGATTTCGCTGACGATTTAGTTCTTGGTATGTGTTTTTTACGATTTGTCACTTCGAATTACTTTTAACCATATAAGTTGTTAATATTTTTATAATCATCTTTTAAAGCCCTTTATTTTGATACCCCACTCGATAGGTTTTGAGAAAAAACATTTTTTTTGAAGACATACATACATACATAATAGTAGTCGCCATATTGAATTTTCACTAACGTCATGTCTTTAGTGACACTTGCCGGACTAAGAGGAATCGATTGACGTGTGAATCATAAAAATCGGCCCAGGCGTTTGGTCTGTATAGTGCTTCAAAGGAACATACAAACATACATACATTTACATAGGCTGATGAACACATTACCACTCCTTTGCGTCGCGCAGTCGGGTAAAAATATATGATATTCTTCAGGACATTATATGCTAGGTAGATAGTGTGTTGAAAATATAAGACAACTAATTTGACACAATAGAAAAAAATCATGAAGATACCTCTAAAAACTTTCTTTTTACAATAAAAACCATACAAATATACAGACAATCATTCTGATTTTTTGTCAGATTATTCTACAAGCAACATACTAAAATACTCATAGACATTTACTAGCGTAAGGACCGGGCTAACCGCGCGACTAAATGGCACCAACGCGCTGGCCCTAAAATGACGTTTTAGGGCCAACGCAATTCAGTTGACAGTTGTCCCCGCGCGCGGGAATTAATGTGTCATAAAAATGCCTAGTTGCGTGGTAAAAGGCTGCAAAAACTACGACACAAAAATTAAAAAGGAGCATGGGATATCGTATCATCGGTAAGTAACCTTACATTATTTTTGTTGCGATTAAATGATTTAATAAACACATTTTTAAGTTAGTGATCATTTTATTATTTTTCAATGGCGGCCATTGTGTGGGCGTGGCCAATGGCTTTTCTAAGTGAACGAAGTAACCTTGTACAGACGTCATTTTTTAAAATTCTGTTTAAGCGCTAAGGTAGCCCGCGAAATTAGCGAGGCTATTTCAGTCTTTCTATTAATTTTATAATTTTAACATGATTATTTATTTTAGTAGGTAGTAGTAGGGCTATGTACGCTATACTTACCCAATATTTTGTAACAATTTTAGTATTTCAAGAGTGTGTGGAGTTTCTTGCCCGTTCTTCTCCTAAAGTACCTACTACGCTTTGGAATGGGCAACTAGCATCATCTTTCTCTGACCCCTTGACAATAATTCAAAAGTGGCGCCTGTATTTAGTTTATTTCAAATAAATTCTTTGAGTTTATTAATTTGTTTTACTTACGATTTCTTTCTGACCTGTAAAATATCATCTTATAAAGGAAATCGTTATGTATATCGACTTATACTGACTCACGATAAAATGTTATAAAAATAATCTCCTTTTTTTTTAAGTCGGTAAAAATATGTAGACGCACGTACAAGTTTACATCGTCGACCTATGCACCGCTGCGCTCACGTAGTTCGTATGAGTTATAACAGATGGCGCTACTTTTGCTTGTATGAAGAAGGTTTAAGTAAAATGTTCAGATGGGCGTATCCTTACTTTTGAAATCATTGAAAATACTAGTGTTTTAATTTTTTCGTCCAAGCAATAGATTTTTTAGGAAAACATCGTGAGGATTTTTTGTAATTAAATAATTGCTTCATATTTTGCAATAAATTACCAGCGTCGCGCTTGTCTTTCTTTTCTATGCAGTCCGACAGTGACCCCGCTTTAGATCATGTAACACACTTTCAAAATGAAAGGCATTGCTACTGTTAGTGCTGACACTATCCCTTATTTTCCTTTAGCACCCACAGTTAGAGGGGGTGGCCCATTTCTCACCAAAACGACTAAGCACGAAGGACCCGTGTTGTGTAACAACATAGTTGTGAAGAGTACCTATCGGTAAATGCACCCCTGCCGCTGTCGCCGACACAAACAGGCCGAAAGGTTGCCGATTCATCACTAGCTCTAAAACGTAGTGCTACATTGACATTTTACGAAGGCCGAAAGCCGAAAGTCAATATTAAACCTCTATATTTTTGTTGGTACCCGCTTAGAAATCTGTAGAAGTTTTTACTTGGTTACTGGCGTAGGTGTGTACATAGGCACTCCTACCTTATAATACAAGCTTTTATTTAACTTGCACTGTTCGTATGTAAGTATGTAGGTATGTAAGTTGTCCGTCAAAATTTGCAAACCATTTTTCGACCATTTATTGGTATCCGATTGAGCTGAAATTTTGCATAGGTACCTACATCTTTAGTTCTGGTGCAATACTCAATAGCTATTGTATCTAATAATTTCATTAAGGCCGCCGCTCTAAGGTGGCAGATTACATATTTTTTCTCAACCCCCATAATAGGGGTATAAAATGAAAGGGCTTGAAGAGTAGAAAAGAATAAAATCAAAATCAAAATATTTTATTTCACATAAGCCTACATGGGCACTTATGAAACGTCAGAAGCTAGGTGCACGGTTCCAATTGGTCGTTTCCTATGGAGAAGAACCGGCAAGAAACTCCACGGTTACTCTTTTTAAAAATAATTGGCTTTTACAATATTTTCAAATTACAGTAGGTATGGGAGGATAGCGTAGGCCTGTCAACAAGTATCAGGTACTTGATAAAATAAAATAAAGTTAATAACATCCAAAAAGTAAAGTTAAGAAGTTCCATAGATGAGAGGAGCGAAGGCTATAAGTAAATTTTGGTCCAAAACAACAGTATCGAATGAGTGTGAAGGCCGAATGAATATTAATTTTGAAAAGTGTTTCCGAGACATCATTAAAATTATCTACAATGTTAAGTTTGTTCTTGGGATAAATTCATTCCAACCACGGAACCCTTCATTGTGCGTGGTCCGACACGCACTTGGCCGGTTTTATATGATTTTTTTTTCTGAAAGAAAAGAATCATTTTAAATGATGGATGAGGATCAAATCGAATAGGGGCGTTGGCAAGCGCCAATGTCACTATTCGATTTGATCCGTACTTCCAGAGACACCCTGTAAGTAAAAAAGTGCTTTGGCTGTATGTTTTGTTTTGAGGATCACAATAAATTATGAAATTACATACAAAAGAAGCCCTGATAAGAAGCTGTTAAACCCACGATTATCTATCATATATTATAGCAGTGTTTACCTATTATTATCATTGCTGTTTTTAAACTAAGATCTACAAAAAAACTTGGAACATCGCCTTTTCAGCATTTCTTTTAAAACAATGAAGTTTTCCAGACTCCATTTAGGCCCCAAACTGTTGTTGGCTATATTTAATTACATTTTTTCCTAGCTGAAAAAGGTTCTCCTCTGCGACTCATCTATAATTATGAATGTTGAACATTGCTAGCCTAAACAGACATACTATACTTAAACTTTTAGAGGGTTATATACATGAGTACTTATCTAATACATAATGACCTACATAAACATACACAAATATATTTATTACATAAGTCGTATGTTTCTATTTTAGTTACCGCTATCAGATATCGACATGTTATCGCAAAGATAATGTTCACTGTATGAAATTAATTGGGTGAAACTTTCCATAATACACAAATCTACTTTATCAATCTGCTTTTAGATCTTTTTATCTTGGGTGTTATTTATTAATATCTTTACAAGGATACCTTCACGCTACTTTGGAGTAAGCAGAGTAGTTCAGATCGTGTTGCCAGTGTGGTATATATTTATGTGTATGGTCCCTCTAGGAAGCTAAGGTGGCTACAGAGTATCTGCATAATTTCCTTTGTGCTTTAACTAGTACTAATTCAGGCTTTTCAAAGGACGCATTTGGTAGATATACCTAAATGCTACAGTTACATCCAAACAACCCATACCGTGCTTCAGATACAATACGAGCCCTAAGTTCACATATTTTTCGATCGTATTCACTGAACAAATATAATATTCCATTGTTACTGCATATTTTAGTAAAAGCTTGTTAAAATAGATATAAAATCTATCTGCAATGTTAAGTAAAAGTTAGAAACACTGCAGAGTCCTTAGTTTCAAAGTGACTAGTATACTATCAACTAGCAGCTAGGTAGCTAGGTGCTCGCCGCTCGCCGCTCGCCGCTCCAGGCTACATCAGGAGCTCCCTACAGTCAGCTGTGGTATCGATCCGCTCGCCGCTCGCCGCTCGCCGCTCCAGGCTACATCAGGAGCTCCCTACAGTCAGCTGTGGTATCGATCCGCTCGCCGCTCGTCGCTCGCCGCTCCAGGCTACATCAGGAGCTCCCTACAGTCAGCTGTGGTATCGATCCGCTCGCCGCTCGCCGCTCGCCGCTCCAGGCTACATCAGGAGCTCCCTACAGTCAGCTGTGGTATCGATCCGCTCGCCGCTCGTCGCTCGCCGCTCCAGGCTACATCAGGAGCTCCCTGCAGTCAGCTGTGGTATCGATCCGCGTCCCACTTCGCCGCAGAGGAGACACGAAGGTAACACGAGACCAAAATATATTCACTAGAAATATGAGGTTGGCTTTTACACGTAACCAATTTGTGACAAAGAAAAATTCACTTGTTAGTAGAATATATATTCCCTTGTATCTTTTCAAAGATATTGTGTTGACAGGGCCAGGGTGAGCAAGTCATTCAAACAACACACGTAGTGCGACTAGCAAGTGGTTTGATCAAGTGAAGTGATTGAAATTCCTAAAATAGCCAGTCGCGGTAATTTAATATAATGGCTCCAACTCATAACAAATTCAGGCTAAAATTCTCAGAGAATGGCGCGCCCTTTGGGATCCGGGACAGTTTACAAAGGGATATAATTCTCGGAGATGTCTTTGAGAACTAAAATAACAATACGCCTACTCTAAATCTGAGGGTAATCCTGAACTCATTATAAATAATCCTCCCAAGTCCCCTCGTCACTTGGAGACACATTAGCGGATCAGGGGAGGTCATTACGTAATCACTGTACTTCGTAAAGAACAACGTTTCTATGTCTGTGGGGGTGGAGTTAGGATCTGCCGAGCATACCTATTTAAGGTTTATGTTAAAGTGTAAGCTAAGCAGTTTCGTTCTACTCACTTTAGAATGCACCTAAGTATTTAATTTTTTCTTTTCACCATAAACTTTACTCAAAAATCTCAATTGCGTTACAAAATTCTCTTTCTATATTCTCTCGTCTGAATACATTTCAAGACAGATTGCAGTCACCCAATACTTTCCACTTCCATAGGACCAAGCGGCCATTGTTGATGTTGAGCAGTTTTAAGCTGTTTTTATGCAAATGTTATTGGTTCAAAGTTTTCGTTAACGACATAAACAAGTACAGTTAGGAGGCATCCTATCGAGAGGATCAGAGCGATGGAAATAAGGAGCAAAGGAAATGGGGGCGAGGCCAGGAGAGTTATGTTTTCTTAAAAGCTCAGTGACGTAAAAGGGAATAATGAAAGCAAATGTGTTGAAAGATAAAACCTTCTAAATGAAGCAAACATGAAACAAAAAAAACATTTGGAAAACGAAAAGAATATAAGTACTTAATTATGTCATTTCAAAACTGCTAATTTATTATAGAATAATTTTAGGCCTTTCATTTAATTTGTTTTTAAAAGCAATGCATCGATTTACACACACCAGCACAAAGCCTACCAAGTGGAAGAAACTAAAGAACTTATGTAAACAACAGTGTTTGGTAGGTATACAACTATACATAGATAAGTACCTGTTTACCTACTGGCCTATTTGCCTATCTACAGACAATGACATTGATCGACAAGGTCCCACTAATACCTACTCTTAACTAAACAGATACAATTCAGATAACCAACAAATGAATTGTTTTTCGACATTGCTATCAGATGGTAAATATTTTGTACCTATTTTTTTACTTTTATGTTGAAATCTTTGTAAAACAACTTAGGCACCTATGTAAACAGGACTCGAACCCGTGATCACTGATGTACCTACTACGTGATCACTGATGTACCTACTACGTGATCACTGGTGTAAGTACCTACTACGCTATTCTACATCATCATTTCAGCCGAAAGACGTCCACTGCTGGACATAGGCCTCCCCCAAGCACTTCCACTTCGACCGGTTCTGTGCTTCTCGCATCCAACTATTCTACATACCACAATTCATTGTTTTGTCAATGATGAAGCGGCAATAAATCCAACGGTTGAGATGTGGAAATGGGGATCGAAAGATCGTGAGTTCGAATTTCACCCGTTACCGTAGCTCGGATATCAATATTATGACACCTTTTTATTTAGATACTTTTTAACTTACCTAAACATTAACGTCACATTGGGCACCCGCTTAAATGGCACCTGAGTGAATGCACCTGACACACAGCGGCACGAATACTCGGGTGCCATTTAAGCGGGTGCCCAATATGGAATACGTCACCAATTTCTGTAAAACTCTTGTTTGATAACAATAAGAATCATCATCTACTTACCTTAACAAGTAGTTGCCGTCTAATGTCTAGCTCCCAAACAAGCCGCCATATTAGATGACGTCACGAGCTCATTATGTAACACAAGTACCGACAATGTGTGTTTGTTGTCAGTTTTTAATCAGCGCTGCGCCCGCGGCTGTCATCTCATTTGCCCCCGTCGCTCGTCGCTCACAGATTCAACAGCGGTGTAGGTACTCCGCTTGCCACTCGAAAACATAAATCGCCTATTTTTTTTTTGATAGCCTGCATTGTGTACCACTGCTGGGCAAAGACCTCGCCTTTCTTCATCCAAACTGTATTCTTGATCGATGTCCCGTTCTCCTCGACTTACTCGAGGCATTTGAGGTGACCTTTTATAGCCAAAAAGCTGTCCTTCATCTTGTGAACGGCCGCTAAATTAAAAACTGTGAGGATGACCCTCACAGTTTTATTTATATTTCAAGATGCACCTAAACCTGTTTTAGTCAAAAATAACACAAATAAAATCAAGTTCAGTAGTATCAGAGATTTATTTATAACTTTCATTCAGCTTGATTGTTGTTGGTGGTCCTGTTGGTCTAGGCGCAAGCGCTGCAGCCGCTACAGCTGAGCACGAGGTCCTGGGTGCAACTTCCAGATCCAGATCGGGCAAAGTGTTATTATGTTTTTCCATCAGGAATTTCTCAGTAGCAGCCCGGGGTCTGAATTTGTACTCGGTGGAGGCAATAGGCTCGCCCCCTATTAATTACAAACTGGCGAAATATGGGTGTTACTATAGGCACAACTCTGTCTAACCCTTCGGGGATTACAGGCGTGATGTTGTGTGATGTTCAATATTAACTCGTTGTGAATGTCAAGCTAATTATAATACAATAACAATCAATCCACCGTCGCGTGGCTTTCTTTGTGATAGACTAGACACTATTTTTAAATTAAAAATAAAAGAAGGTCGTGTCGCAAGTCGCAATGACAGTCGCAAGTGGAACAAACCAAGCGTTTGCATAGCAACCCGGGCCCCTGCCTCGCCCTTGTAAGCTAGCCCTACTTTAGAAGACTATAAACTGTTGGAAAAGCTACCGTATTTAGTAACGTATAGGACGTATATTTCTTTGATGTATGAAGGAGTTATTGATGCAGAAGAATATGGACTTTATGACTAGTAAGTAAGGTTGTGTTTTAATTGTTACTGCTTTTCAATGCATCGAATTCAATGTCAATTTCATGAAGACCATTTCCAGTCTAAACTAGGTTTTAAGCCTTACAAGGTAAGGTTTTATATACCTTATCAATAGTTTCAAATGCATGAGAGAACTGATGTGCAGGTACACTTTCAGAGGTTCAAAACGACGAGAAAAAAGTGATGATTTATGTTTAACCAACTTGGCAAAAAAATGGGTTAAGTGTTTACTCGTTTCTATTTCTGGGCAGATGATAACACGTGTAACATGAGACGATTTGGTCCTTTTTGTGGCTACTGGCGTTCCGTGCCACGCGGGCCACGCGGGCCACGCGGGCCACGCGGGCCACGGTCGAGCGAGCAGGCTGGTTGGGTACAGATAATAACAATACTAGCCTCTTCAGCCGGTTTTTACTTTTTGGATAAATTTCAATGAGTTCAGAGAATCAGAAAAACAATGCAATTTACATAAGGAATAGAGCTGACATTGATTGAAATAGCAGAAGGTACCTAAGTACAGACAAAATGAATTACTTCACTCCATAATGGGTAGGTACAGTCAGCAACAAAAATCGATTAAACTTCAGTGTTTTTAAATTTTAGATATTGAGCAAAATATTTGTTCAAAGTTGCATTGTACAGACGAGACGCCAGCACATCAAGCTACCCGAAACTGTCCCAATCAACTTTGAACATTATGTTATAGCGATAAAGTTAAAAATCTATTAAGGAAATTTGACAGATTAGAGTAGTTTGATGTGCTGGCGTCTGTACTTCTGCCGCAATTTTGAACAAATATTTTGCTCAATATCAGATTTAAAAAACTGAGGAAAACTGACTGTTAATCGACTTTTGTTGCTGACCGTAATATCTAATAATAATAATACAATATATACAAAATAATATAATAATACGTAATATCTACCTACTTGTTGTATTATTTTTAGAGTACATAATTATGTAACTTTAATAGTGTTCTGTAATTATCTATATTTATATCCTACTTACCTAATAGCGGATTTGTAATCGTTTTGTGACAAAAAGTCTTGAAAATAATGTAAACGAGATTTAGTACCAAAGCCATACATTTCCAGTTTATAAGGAAAGCCAATACAATGCTAGTTCACATTATATCGTGAACAACTAGGTATACTTACATATACATATAGTTGTTCACGATATCATGTGAACTTTTGTCATTATAATATTTCTATACCGAAGGGCTGTTTCTCTGTTATAATATAGAAATCCAACCTGCAGCCTAAGCAGTCGGTAATAATTTTAAACATCCTTATACAATTTAATAGCAACGCATTGCATTACCAATAAAGCCGCGCGTGCGCGTGGCTATTATTGTAAGCTAATGATCATACAGAACATTATTGGCGCCGATTCCCTTGTTCACAAACTAAACTAAATTTAAGTTCAGTGCATCTTTTTCTTTGAAGATAAATATTAGTTTAGTCCTGTCAAATTAAGATAGGTACCTACTCCATAGCAAGTTTAGACGTGATTAAAAACATGGCTACTAAAAATACGTCAATTTACGTCAGGCGCTGACTAATTTGACAGGACTAAACTAATATTATTATCTTCTGTCCTTTTCTTAATGATAAGTATAGAAAGAAAAAGATGCTCTGAACTTAAATTTAGTTTAGTTTGTGAACAACAGAGTCGGCACCATTATCATTGTCTGCTTAGCCTTTTCCCAGCTATGTTGGGGTCGGCCTCCAGTCTAACCGGGTTCAGCTGAGTACCAGTATTTTACATGGAGCGACTGCCTATCTGACCTCCACAACCCAGTTACTGGGTAATTTGATAGGTACCTTGGTAAGACTGGTCACAAGGAATAAGATTGTTCATACAAACTTTCATCCCCTATTTAACTCCCTTAGGGGTTGAATTTCAAAAATCCTTCCTTATTCCTTGTCTACATTATAAAGGGAACCTCTGTGCAAAATTTCAGCTTTCTAGGTCCAAGGGTTTGGGCTGGGCGTTGATGAGTCAGTCAATCAGTCAGTCAGGACTTTTCTTTTTATTTATATTATATATATTTAAATAGATAGAACATTTTCGAGCTGCAATAGTATGTCTACTAATGTTTTGCCAAGCAATGATCATGCCAGTTGGTTTATAAACTTGTTTGTTGATATTTCTGTTCTGTGTAATGATGTACCTACCTAAATAAGTACCTACTTATCTAATTAATTACCTACCATAGCCCGTACAATGATAACAGCACTCACTTTTACCTTTTACAATGAGAGTTTTATTTCATTATGTTAATAAGTAGGTAGTTAGGTACCTAATAACTAATATTATTGATTACCTATATCACTGAGCATTACCTATACATAAAAGTAAGTAGGTACCTATATTATTATCTGTAGCGGTCCGATTGTCCACCATAGTCGACACAACACTGTAGGTATATGACAGTATGACTGTATGGTTTGGTTCTCGAGTTTAAGTATACAAAACATAGGTAATTAAACCATCATCGTTCCGTTTATGTCAATCGTTTGAAGATGACAGGGACAGAATTATGTTATAAATACGTTTAGTGATTTGTGGTGCAACCAGGCCTAAGTGCCTTGTGATTGAAGAACAAATAAATGATGGCAACTTATTTTGTGTGCATTGCGTGTAGACAATAGTGTGCGTATGCATGTGTGTGTGCAGGAAGAGAGCCGCCGCGCCAGCCCACCGCCGCCGCCGCCGCCGCCGCCGCCCGACACGCTGCGCCGTGTACCCCACACCTCAGTCTGCCGCGGCCGCCGCAACGCGCTGACGTGTTATCGCTCCGCACCGCGCGCGCACCTCACGCGCCTCCCGCGCCCGCCACGCGTCCTACAACACGAACGTCGGCGCACTCGCGTTATCACCGCACTATTGTATCGAAGTTGTGTGCGTTACTTGCAGAATGGAAACTATGGATAGTACGGAGGTCAAAACAGAAAACCCATACTCGTTTGAAATGGAACCAGAGGATTTCAACGTGGACAGTGATGCGATTAAACTTGAATTTTCTGAAGCTGGTGATCCGGTACCGTTCAAAATTATTAAAGTGGAGCATGAAGATGGTGAACCGGATTTTAAGATGGAAGTAACGACTCAATCGGAATGGACCGCTGATGCGGAGCACCAGGAAGGCCCTTCGAATGTGGAGCAGTCAGCCATGGATCCTCATAGTTCTTCAAGTCCTCCACGAAATAAACGCATGAAAATAGAGACAAAATTATCTACCACGCGTCCTGTTAAAAGACCAAAACATCGTCTGCGATTAGAAAATAATGAGAGCATGGAAATTATGAGTAGCGATGACGACGCGTTCTCAGCAGAGAGTGACATGGAGTACGGTGACGACAGCGAGAGTGACTCCGAATGTGGAGACATCAGTGACGATGACCCGCTGTGCACTGAACCTGACAATAGTCGGAAACTCGATGGTGATAACGTTGATAATGAAAATCTACCAGTATGGTCTGAGGAGTCATCAATGAAAAAACTTAAATTTACTAAGAAAAGGGAATTACTAATACCACCGCCTAAAGTACCTTATGATACCTTCCGCTGCCTCCTGAATGACCAAATATTAGATACGATAGCAAACGAAACAAATAAATACGCTTCAAATATTTTGAACAAAGCAAATTTAGCTCCTACATCTAGGTTTAGGGCTTGGAAAGATGTGACGCGACAGGAACTGATCACTTTCCTGGCGCTCCTCAACCACACGGGCACCATCCGGACCAACAGACTCTGTGACTACTGGAAAGGAGACTATCTATTTAATTTTAATTGTTTTTCCAGATTTATGACACGAAATCGCTTCATGTTGATATTAAATTGTCTCAATTTCGGATCATTAGATCCCAATACTCACGAGCATTCGGCGAAAGACAATACTGCCAAAATAAGACCTATAATCAAAAATTTTAATGATAAAATGAAGGAAATCTACTATCCAGGAAAGGAGCTCCTTATCGCCAAGTCCATGGTGTTTTGGCACGGTCGCCTGGTGCGCCAGGAGTACACTGACCACCGGCGACACAGGAATGCTGTCAACTTGTTCAAGCTTGCGGAACCCAACGGCATAGTGGTGAAATTTCAGATGTATGCGGGACAGAGTACCGATAACATCTACAGAGTCACGACAGGAAAAATTGTTGAGGATCTCTTAGAGGACAAACTGGGCAGTGGGCACTCCGTGTACATGGATAGATACTACAGCTCGTACAAACTGGCACTCACCCTACTGGATAACCAGACGTACTGCACTGGAACTTTAAGCAAAAAGACTATATATAATCCTTTTAGGGATGTACAAGTTTTGAACAACAAATCGTTCTTCTCAAACGGTGTGCATATTGGGAAATGGCGAGGCCGTAAATCTACTCTTCTTTACATAACAACAGAATTTAAAGACCAACTTGATCAAGTTATAGAAAGGAATGGAACACTACACCACAGACCTAAGGCTCTCGCACACTTCTCGAAGATCATGACTAGCTTCGAGCTGCAGGACCAGCTGATGTCCTACATGCCTTGCAGCAGGAACCGGATGCGCTGGTACAAGAAGGTGTTTATATACGCTCTGCAGATATACATGAGCAATGCCTTTCATTTGTTTAACAACTATTCTGGTATTAAGAAAAAGATGGGTTATTATGAGTACAGGTTGGCAGTGTTGAAAGCTATGCTGCCGGCGCCAGAGCCGACGCCGCCCATGTACGAGCCGCCGGTGCCGCTGGCACTGAACCACGCGCTGACAAAGATCACGAGGACCAGGCTGCGGGAAAAGAAAGAGAAAGATGGCACTGTGAGGATCGTGAACGAAGTGCTGAGGAAGGAGTGCAGGACATGCCGGCGCAGGAAGCGCCGCACGGCCACGCTGTACGAGTGCGCCGCGTGCGAGGGCTCGCCCGCCTACTGCACCACGTGCTTCTGTGCGGTGCACGTCCACACCAACACTCCCTATACTATAGATTTTGATTAATCACAAACATAACCCTGTCTTTGCTGTCGCGCTGTCGGGTAATAATAACTAATAAGAACGTTCCACTAGACATATAACACATAAACTGTTTTTTTTTATCATTAAAATTTTTATGTATTTTTGAATAAACTTAGGTACTTACGTTCAATTCAATTCAATTAATTTATTTATTGTTTGTCACAGGTAAAAAGATAGTTCTTACAATTAGCATTCTTGTATCTCTGCACATACCCATGGGGTGTACAATATTTATAGTATGTCAATATTCTACTGTTAATGTGAATTTTTTGTGATACTTGTGACTTGTGATATACCTACTTTAAATAATTATTAAGATTTACAGTTAACGAACAATAAATAAGTATTGATTACCATAATGCTGTTGTTTTACTTATGACACAATTATTTTATTGAACGTTGTTTATAAACTTGGGTTCGATTCCCGAGAGTCATTTTGGTCGTGAATTATTTATTTTAGACTACTTACTTAATAAAGTTTTATTTTGTCAAAATTTACTTTCACACTGTTGAAATATTGAAAGGTAAAATGTTTATGCATGTCTTAATTATTGCATGTTATCTTTGATACATAATGACATGTTTGATGACTGTTAATGTATCATTAGAAGTAGGCAACTTCAAAATGTAGGTACCTAACCTACATCTAATGATAATGAACAAACATTTACATAATTACCATCAAAAATAACTTGCAATCATTAAAAACCGGGTCTAAAAATACAAAAACTCAAATGCTTCGAATATATTCGATAACTTGAGCAGCACTCGAACTTCGTTTCAATATGACATAATATGGGATGACTATATTAATGCTCTGCCAATGTCTTAGTGTTACACACAGACGTGACTGTCGACTGTACCTATTACAGAATACCGACCTTAATAATGACTAGCAAAGGTCCCTAGGCTAGGATCCTAGTTAAAGTTTATTCGCATGACCGGTCTCTTCACAGTAACGCTTTGCTCCTCGGCTTATCGCTTTGATTTTCCAAATCACCACCTCCGGTACGCCCGGGGTCCCATGGACCACAGTCACAGTTAGGCACTTAGGCTTATATCTCACTAGGACACCAGTGGCGGAGCAACCATGGTCGCACTGCCAAAAAATTTATGGTTGGTTGCCCAACCGATCGGACGCCTGGTGATGATGCCTACCATAAAGCTGTGTATATCACTGACAGCGCGACCATGGTTACGTCACCATGGTATCCTAGTAGTGAGATATTATAAGCCTAAGTGTCTAAGTGTGATTGAAGAACAAAAAAACTGGCCAAGTGCGAGTCGGACTCGCACACGAAGGGTTCCGTACCACAAGGCAAAAACGCCGAAAAAAACACGTTTGTTGTATGGGAGCCCCCCTTAAATATTTATTTTATTTTGTTTTTAGTATTTGTTGTTATAGCGGCAACCGAAATACATCATCTGTGAAAATTTCAACTGTCTAGCTATCACGGTTCATGAGATACAGCCTGGTGACAGACAGACGGACGGACGGACGGACGGACAGCGAAGTCTTAGTAATAGGGTTCCGTTTTTACCCTTTGGGTACGGAACCCTAATAAATGATGGCAACTTAGGCTTAGGCCCGGCGCCCACTATCGGCATCGGCACGGCTGAGGATTTTTATGCGACGAATAAAAATGTAACTTAATTGTATGACGATAAAATTGAAATTTCAATGATAATAATCATCGTACGTGCAAAAACAAAGATAGGGTATCCGACATACCGTGTCATTGAAATTTAAATTTTATTGTCATACAATTAAGTTACATTTTTATTCGTCGCATTAAAAATCCTGAGCCGTGCCGATGCCGATAGTGGGCGCCGGGCCTTATTGTCTCCGTCAGAATGAACGGTCACTAAGGGTCAGTTCACACCGCGACGCGACGCGACGCGCAGTTTTCAGGATAGAAATACAATTACAGACCTTATCTGCTACACTAAAAGGTGCACAATTCAGTGTGTACTACGTTGAGCTACGCAGCGCGGCGCCGCGCTTTGCGTAGCTCACTGAATCGTGTACCTACCTTTTTGTGTAGTAGATAAGGTCTGTAATTGTATTTCTATCTTGAAAACTGCGCGTCGCGTCGCGTCTCGGTGTGAACTGACCCTAAGCGTATTTAACGTTGAATTTATGCCCAAGAATTGCTTCTATTTGCTTCTTATTCTCAAACAATTGCTTCCATCGTATTCTAGAAGAAGAAAAAATTAAGGGTGACCGTTCATTCTGATGTCAGGACGGCCGGTTACCGAGTCGTGGTGTCCCTAATAAATAGAATTATTGAAATTCACGGTAGCCATTAATTACTTCCCGTTTGCTTCTCTCAATGTTTTACAACGATAATACCACAGTCTATAATACATCATATTTTATACTGTGATAATACTGTAAAACACTAAGTACTACCACGGCAATAAAGGTATCTACAAAAGAGTTGTTTATCAATACATATTTTATGTCTGTGACTACCGCCGGACCACCAACGCCACTCGCTTCCATATTTAGTAAATAATTAGTACTCAAGTACTCGAACAACAAAATTGGTACCTTAGTAGTTTTCAAGAAAATCGACTTTGAAGGTAGTCACGCTCCCTTCAGCAGGACCACCATGAGCGTCGAAAAAGGGGGCATGCTACAGCTATTCTAAGTATACAAATAATTTACTTACCCTTATATGTGATTCATTTCGTAAAAACACAGAACTGAAACATTTGTATTTACCGAGAAGTCAACGATGATAACTTTCGCGCGCGCGTTCAGCAGGACCTTTGAATGTTGATTCCATGTTTGAGGAGCTTGTCGCTTTCCTCAAACCTACATAGAAAATTAGTACCTTGCAAAATAAAATTAGTACTCAAAATTCAAAATTAGTACTCCAGTAGTTACCATATAATATTTACCAAATATGGAAGCGATTGGTTTTGGTGGTCCGGCGGTAGTCACAGACATAAAATATTGATAAACACTCTTTTGTCGATACCTTTATTGCCGTGGTAGTAATTATTGTTTTACAGCATTATCGTTCTAAAACATTGAGAGACGCAAACAGGAAGTAATTATTGGCCACCGTAAATTTCAATAATTCTATATAATAGGGACACCACGACTCGGTAACCGGCCGTCCTGACATCAGAATGAACGGTTACCTACCCAAATGTATTTTTCTTCTAGAATACGATTCGGGAAGCAATTGTTTAAGAATAGGAAGCAATAGGGAAGCAATTCTTGGGCATGAATTCAAAGTTAAATACGCTTAGACCCCATTTGAAATAAGATTAGACATTTAAATAAACCTTTTTTTACAGTCCGTTCAACCGATTTTCAATTTTATTGCGTTGGTGGCATGACAAATGGTAGCTGCAGTAAACAGTTGGTATTGTAACCACTTTTTTGCTTTTAATGCCATCCTTATGCCTACGGTATAGAAGTCAAAATCGATTGAACGGACGGTAAATAAGGTTTAAGTATATAAATGTCTAATCTTATTTCAAATGGAGTATAGTGACCGGTCATCCTGACGGAGACAACTTATTTTGTGTGCATTGCTTCTATACAATCGTTTATTAAGTAGTTCTAGTGTGCGTAGATATGAATGTGTGTGTGCAGGAAGAGAGCCGCCGCCCGACGCGCCGCGCCGTGTACCCCGACTCCACACCTCAGTCTGCCGCGGCCGCCGCAACGCGCTGACGTGTGACCGCCCCGCACCGCGCGCGCACCTCACGCGCCTCCCGCGCCACGCGTCCTTACATTACAACACGAACGTCGCCGCCGCCGTGTCGGCGCGCTCGCGTTATCACTTCTCTATTGTATCGTAGTTAGTGTGCGTTACTTGTAAAATGGAAACTATGGATAGTACGGAAATCAAAACAGAAAACCCAGACTCGTTTGAAATTGAACCAGAGGACTTTAACGTGGATAGTGATACGATTAAACTTGAATTTTCTGAATTTGGCGATCCGGTACCGTTCAAAATTATTAAAGTGGAACATGAAGATGGTGAACCGGATTTTAAGATGGAAGTAACGACTCAATCGGAATGGACTGCTGATGTGGAGCACCAAGAAGGACCTTCGAATGTGGAGCAGCCAGCCATGGATCCTCATAGTTTTTCAAGTCCTCCACGAAATAAACGCATGAAAATAGAGACGAAATTAACTACCACGCGTCCTGTTAACAGACCAAAACATCGTCTGCGATTAGAAAATAAAGAGAGCATGGAAATTATGAGTAGCGATGACGACGCGTTCTCAGCAGAGAGTGACATGGAGTACGGTGACGACAGCGAGAGTGACTCCGAATGTGGAGACATCAGTGACGATGACCCGCTGTGCATTGGACCTATCGATGGTCGGAAACTCTATGGTGATAACGTTGGTAATGAAAGTCTACCAGTGTGGTCTGAGGAATCATCAATAAAAAACCTTAAATTTACTAAGAAAAGGGAATTACTAATACCACCGCCTAAAGTACCTTACGATACCTTCCGCTGGCTCCTGAATGACCAAATATTAGATACGATAGCAAACGAAACAAATAATTACGCTACAAACATCTTGAACAAAAAAAATTTAGCTCCTACATCTAGGTTTAGGTCTTGGAAAGATGTGACGCGAGAGGAACTGATCACTTTCCTGGCGCTCCTCATCCACACGGGCACCATCCGGACCAACAGACTCTGTGACTACTGGAAAGGAGACTATCTATTTAATTTTAATTGTTTCTCCAGATTTATGACACGAAATCGCTTCATGTTGATATTAAATTGTCTCAATTTCGGATCATGGGACACTCACGAGAATTGGGAGAACGACAATACTGCCAAAATAAGACCTATAATCAAAAATTTTAATGAAAAAATGAAGGAAGTCTACTATCCAGGAAAGGAGCTCCTTATCGCCAAGTCCATGGTGTTTTGGCACGGTCGCCTGGTGCGCCAGGAGTACACCGACCACCGGCGACACAGGAATGCTGTCAACTTGTTCAAGCTTGCGGAACCCAACGGCATAGTGGTGAAATTTCAGGTGTATGCGGGACAGAGTACCGATAACATCTACAGAGTCACGACAGGAAAAATTGTTGAGGATCTCTTAGAGGACAAACTGGGCAGTGGGCACTCCGTGTACATGGATAGATACTACAGCTCGTACAAACTGGCACTCACCCTACTGGAGAACCAGACGTACTGCACTGGAACTTTAAACAAAAAGACCAGATATAATCCGTTTAGGGATGTACAAGTTTTGAACAACAAATCGTTCTTCTCAAACGGTGTGCATATTGGGAAATGGCGAGGCCATAAATCTACTATTTACATAACAACGGAATTTCAAGACCAGCTTGATCAAGTTATAGAAAGGAATGGAACACTACACCACAGACCTAAGGCTCTCACACACTTCTCGAAGTTCATGACTGGCACCGATCTGCAGGACCAGCTGATGTCCTACATGCCTTGCAGCAAGAAGCGGATGTGCTGGTACAAGAAGGTGTTTTTATACGCTCTGCAGATATACATGAGCAATGCCTTTCATTTGTTTAACAACTATTCTGGTATTAAGAAAAAGATGGGTTATTATGAGTACAGGTTGGCAGTGTTGAAAGCTATGCTGCCGGCGCCAGAGCCGACGCCGCCCATGTACGAGCCGCCGGTGCCGCTGGCACTGAACCACGCGCTGACAAAGATCACGAGGACCAGGCTGCGGGAAAAGAAAGAGAGGGATGGCACTGTGAGGATGGTGAACGAAGTGCTGAGGAAGGAGTGCAAGCCATGCCGGCGCAGGAAGCGCCGCACGGCCACGCTGTACGAGTGCGCCGCGTGCGAGGGCTCGCCCGCCTACTGCACCACGTGCTTCTGTGAGGTGCACGTCAACACCAACACTCCCTATACTATAGATTTTGATTTATCACAAACATAACCCTGTATTTTTGCTGTCGCGCTGTCGGGTAATAACTAATGAGAACGTTGCTCTAGAGACATAAAACACAAAAACGGATTTTTGTTATCGTTAAAAAATTTAAACGTTTTTTTTTTTGATACTAGTGTTATACTTTAAATAATTATTAAGATTTACAGTTAACGAATAATAAATAAGTATTGATTACCATAATGCTGTTGTTTTACTAAAGACAATTTTTAATTTAACCCTCTACGCAAAAACGACGGGGTGTTATAAGTTTGACGTGTCTGTGGGGGTGAGGGTGTGTGTGTGTGTGTCTGTCTGTGGCATCGTAGCTCCCGAACGGATGAACCGATTTTAATTTTGTTTGAAAGGTGAATTAATCGGGAGTGTTCTTCACGGAATAGATAAATAAGGTTATTTACCTTATTTATCTATTCCGTGGTGTTCTTAGATAAGTTTGATGAAAATCGGTCCAAGATGGCCGCCGCCATAAAATGGCACACACACACACTGGACTGACTACTAACTGACTACTACTGACGACTTGACTGGACTGGTACTTACAGTCAACAGCAAAAGTAGATGATCAAAATCAGAAATTGAATACTAATTAACGGAGTTCGCGTCAGAACTGTATGGCCACAGTATAAAGATCATACAGTATTGTAACTCGGCCGTAACCTTGAAATAAATGCCTACAGCCGCGCGGTACGTAAACATGCGATAGGGCTGCCCGCCTCCAGCATTTTAATTACATTTGCCTACTTTGTGTTTCCATTTAGTTTTGTTATTGTATTTTACTGTGTGTACATAAATATTAATAATAAAAACCGTCTTTACTTTGAATTTTACAAACTAAAAAAACAAAACACACATGCCCCGAGGTTTTAACACAAGCGTACCTACCGTATAATGATTCATGAACCGCCTATAACTACCTATTTCACTCGTGTCTATCACTTTCCTTTACTCTATTCACTTTATTTATTAATCCAGACATCTTTTTTTTCGGGAGATAAAAGGAAATACTTACCCATTAAAAAAATAAAAATAAAAAAAAAAAAGGTTCCGACGAATTGAGAACCTCCTCCTTTTTGAAGTCGGTTAAAAAGACACACATTATGTACCTACCTACTAGTAAGTAAAATTATTTTATAGTCTTACCTTTCAGAGTTTCCAGGTAATCTAAAAAAAGTTATCTCTGAATGCGTTATTGACGAATTCATGCAACCAAAAACAGCACAATATATCCTACTCGTCATATTAAATATGTACTTCAATTTATTTTGCGCGGTTATTGTTAAAAAAAACAACACACCGTCCGTTCGTCACTGCGGCACAGTCGCGACTGTCTGCATGCCAAGCGCATGCCGAGGTCGAGGCGCGTAGGTATAGCTCGCGTTTCGTCCGTTTGTATGAAGTCGAAATACTGTATATCTTTATACTGTGGTATGGCAGAGCTGTTGCTTTTGTTGTTGTTGTTGAGCTGTGTGCAGAGACTGTGTGACTGTGTGGCAGAGTTCTGACGCGAACTCCGTTCATTAGTATTGAATTTCTGATTTTGATCATCTACTTTTGCTGTTGACTGTACCTACGACCACTGAGTTTGATCATTTAATTACGAATGGAAATATCCTACTTAGCAAACGTATTTCTACATCAGATAGTGTCGCAGTCCCATTTTTAGGGTTCCGTACCCAAAGGGTAAAAACGAACCCTATTACTAAGACTTCGCTGTCTGTCCGCCCGTCCGTCCGTCTGTCTGTCACCAGGCTGTATCTCAAGAACCGCGGTAGACAGTTGAAATTTTCACAAATTATGTATTTCGGTTGCCGCTATAACAACAAATACTAAAAATAAAATAAACGTTTAAGGGGGGGCTCCCATACAGCAAACGCGATATTTTGCCCTTTTTCCTCGATACAACAAACGTGTTTTTTTCGGCGTTTTTGCCTTGTGGTACGGAACCCTTCATGTTCGAGTCCGACTCGCACTTGGCCAGTTTTTTATAAACTAGATCTGACTTAAATACCTAAGATATCTAATAGCTATGAAACACTTGTACGAAAGTTGAATAACTAAAGGAAGAACGAGAATAAGGATTCAACAAAAAAATCTGTTTAGTCTTAAAAATTATTCTTCAACTCTAAATTAATAATTATTTTTTGACGGATAAAAAACATGATTAAACACCAAATTACCTGAATCTTAAAACGCAAGAAAATAAAAGAAATGAAATACAAAAATTAAGGAGTCCCTACAAAAAACATGAAACAAAAAGTTAAATTAAAAATGTAAAATACCCCTAGACTAAAACAGATAATAAATTCATATGGAAGTCGGGGGACCGTTCTGTGGAACACCTTCTTTTCTAAGAGGTCCCCCGACTTCCATATGAATTTATCTGTTTTAGTCTCGTTACATAAATTCTTTAAGTCGGGGGTTTTTAAATTATTTTATCCTTTTTCAATTACATTTAATTTTATTATTATTTTATGTCGGGGGTTTTTTAAATTTTTAATTTAATTTTTATTGAACGTTGTTTATAAACTTGGGTTCGATTCCCGAGAGACTAGTCATTTTAGTCGTGAATTATTTATTTTAGTCCTTTTTATATACTTGTACATATTCTTATTATTATTTTAATACTGTACCTACATAAAGCTAAAAATAATAAAAAAGTTATTTAAATAAAAATTTTAGTCTACCTAGTTTTATTTAGTCAAAATTTACTTTCACGCTGTTGAAACATTGAAAGGTAGGTTATGTTATCTTTGATACTTAATTAAATGTTTGATGACTGTTGAAGTATAGTAGGTAGAAGTAGGTAACTTCAAATGTAAGTACCTATTCTACATCTAATGATAATTATCAAAAAAAGTAATTTAAAAAAATTAAACCGACTTCAAAAAGAAATTAACTCAAAATTATGAAATAACTTTAATTTCGGAAGTCGGTGTCTTGGGATCTGTATTTTAGTTTTATGCCACCGACTTCCGAAATTAAAGTTATTTCATAATTTTGAGTTAATTTCTTTTTGAAGTCGGTTTAATTTTTTTAAATTACTTTTTATTTCGTAATTTTTAGTTTTTGCACTAGTATTTGACCAAGGTTTTGAGATGTTTTCCCTTTGACACTACACCCGTAGCTCTTATCAATAAGCCAGGCCGTCACACTTACACGTATTAGTCCATATCTTGAAAATTACTGAATCGATCTTGATGAAACTTGCACTGTTCCCTAAGTTGAAGAAAATGTAAGCCAATAAAAAAAAAATGGTCACGATCCGATTAATAGTTCCGGAGATATGCGTGGACAAACATACATACATACATACATACATACATACATACGTCTATGAAATTTTGTATATTTGTTTGGAAGCCCTAATAGATGATCATATATGAATATAATGCAATTCCAATAATATTACATACATACGTATCGAATTGATAACCTCCTTTTTTTTTTGAAGTCGGTAAAAATAACTTGCAATCATTAAAAACTGGGTCTAAAAATACAAAAAAAAACTCAAATGCTTCGAATATATTCGATAACTTGAGCAGCACTCGAACTTCGTTTCAATATGACGTAATGTGGGATGACTATATTATGCTCTAGGCGTTTGTTCCCGGTCGTCCCCACCCCGTCGTTCCCACTGGGGACGAGTGGGAAAAAAAAGTTTCGTTCGTCCCCAGTGGTGACGATTGGAACTTTTTATTTCCCACTCGTTCCGTTATAGCACATGAGTAGACATAAAAAGTAATTTAAAAAAATTAAACCGACTTCAAAAAGAAGATAACTCAAAATTATGAAATAACTTTAATTTCGGAAGTCGGTGTCTTGGGATCTGTATTTTAGTTTTATGCCACCGACTTCCGAAATTAAAGTTATTTCATAATTTTGAGTTATTTTCTTTTTGAAGTCGGTTTAATTTTTTTAAATTACTTTTTATTTCGTAATTTTTAGTTTTTGCACTAGTATTTGACCAAGGTTTTGAGATGTTTTCCCTTTGACACTACACCCGTAGCTCTTATCAATAAGCCAGGCCGTCACACTTACACGTATTAGTCCATATCTTGAAAATTACTGAATCGATCATGATGAAACTTGCACTGTTCCCTAAGTTGAAGAAAATGTAAGCCAATAAAAAAAAATGGTCACGATCCGATTAATAGTTCCGGAGATATGCGTGGACAAACATACATACATACATACATACATACATACATACATACATACGTCTATGAAATTTTGTATATTTGTTTGGAAGCCCTAATAGATCATCATATGTGAATATAATGCAATTCCAATAATATTACATACATACGTATCGAATTGATAACCTCCTTTTTTTTGAAGTCGGTAAAAAGACCGAGAGTCAAAATGCAATAATGGGGATTTCAATATGAGATTTCACGGATTGTTAAAATATTTTAATTACGACTTTCTGAGCAAGAGTGAACAATGTTTTTTATTAAAAATAATTTACAAAAACAGGCAATTAGTACCTACAGTGTTTGTGAATCACAGGTAATCAACGAATTTACAATAATTCTCTCATTGTTATGCATCACAGATACCTAATCAACTTATTTACACAAATTCTTAGTTTTAAGGTGCGTATCACAGAATCAACGAATTAAAATATTTGAATCACTATTTACATTTAGATAGTCAGTACTGCTCTCTAGGAAGTTACTATAATCTTCTCGGTAATTGTAAGTAGCTATGTCGATGTTAGTAACAAACAATAGATACGCAAAGACGCACCCTCACCACCCTGACTTATCGTAGTGCATTGTATGCATGACCTTGAAAGAGCCAATCAGAGCACCGCAATAAGTGTCGTTGATGCGCTTCTTGCTAAATTCGTTGATTACCTGTGATTTACGAACACTGTAGGTACTAATTGCCTGTCTTTGTAAATTATTTTTAAACAAAAACATTGTTCACTCTTGCTCAGAAAGTCGTAATTAAAACTTTTTAGCAATCCGTGAAATCTCATTGAAATCCCCATTATTGCATTTTGACTCTCGGTCTATAACGGAACGAGTGGAAAATAAAAAGTTCCAATCGTCACCACTGGGGAGGAACGAAACTTTTTTTTTCCCACTCGTCCCCAGTGGGAACGACGACGTGGTGGGGACGACCGGGAACAAACGGCTCTAGGCTGTCAATGACTTAGTGTTACACACAGACGTGAGTACGTGACTGTCGACTGTACCTACTACAGAATACCGACCTTAATAATGACTAGCAAAGGTCCCTAGGATCCTAGTTAAAGTTTATTCGCATGACCGGTCTCTTCACAGTAACGCTTTGCTCCTCGGCTTATCGCTTTGATTTTCCAAATCACCACCTCCGGTACACCCGGGGTCCCATGGACCCGGTACACCCCGTAGATCCGGGGTCTTCCGAACCGAAACACAACGCTATTAATCTTACCACAGAAACAATTATTGATCGACCCGTAGATAAGCTGGAATTGTTTGAAAACCACTTTGATTCGCTCGGGTATCGAACTTGTGACCTCAGCTATTGTTCTTGTTTAAATGTCTGGAGGAGCGTTTCTTTGATGTAGTTGTATCATTAATTTAATTTAGAAACAGAATAACGCTAGTTTAACATCCCGATTAAAAGTTCTGAAGCTATTTGATATTTGAACAATGGACTGTAGACTTTTTTCTTACACATACAGTAGGTACATTTGGTACTCAAGTGAGCATAGCAACTACTATCTCCGCACGTTGTCCCCCACAGCGGACCACTTCGCCACTTCCCCGATGTACCACCTCACACACATTCTATTACAAACCGCCCCACACACAGACAGCTGTGAACACCCATCTTTATCGCCATCTTCAATGATTCTCTATAAATATCTCGGACAAATTCAATAAAAACTAGGCGTGTCGATATCTGTCCCATACGTTACACATCACAAGGCAAGGGCTTGGACAAGAAAAGGACAAGGAATATTGATTACATTATGTTCTTTGTTCATGGGACACTTTACGACAAACCCATATAATATCACCATAATCTAAAACCAGCTTACTTTTAGGGTGTTTTTGATAACAATAAAGTACTCTCCATGATGAAAGTTCTGCCTCACAACAAAGGAATATCAATAATCATGTGTGTGTGACGCAACTTAATCATGTGTGTGTGACGCAACTTAATCCATTCCTCAAAAAACCTGACTTCGAACTCGTCACGAACAAAGAACTTCAGTACTTTTCCATGCTTAGAGCGAGACATCTATATCTGCGAATACATGCCTCTCTCTTCCCTAAAAAAGGGGCAAAATTATGACGTAATCATAACCCTAGCACCCCTGCAAGGCAGGAGATGCAATTACTTGCGTGAACTGTATGTATGACGATAGGCTTAAAGGTCATAATTGACTGTCGCTGCATCTCGGGAGATGGATGACGAAATCATAGGGCGATTGTAGTTTGAGGCAACTGCCCAATAATAATAGGTTTTCATCAATGTGGTGCGAATGTGCGATTCATTACATATTCATTCGATTCGGTGCAAAAAGGACTAAATAAGTTATGAAAATGAGTTTAATAAGCAAGTAGGTACTTACTTATATTTAAAATACTTTAGCACAATAAATAATTACTTACTTACTTACAATATCTAAAGTTCAGACAAAATATATTTTCAATGCAAAAAATACCACTGTTGTCCTAATTTTAGTCGATTGTGTCCAAAATTCGACATGTGTTGCCAAAATGAAAAAGCGACGTTCATTTGCAGCAACAAAATGTATTTCTGTTGAGCTCTTCAAAAGACAGGAAGCTTACAATTTAACACTGAGGCTTACTTTTTGTGTCAAAAGAACCATCTTTCTTCCCGTGGCCACTTACCAAAGTGGTTTCATATTAACATACTGCGAAAGTCAGAGCAGTCCTTGGCCACAGGTATAATGGTTTTTTTTGTGAGCCCTGTGTTACCCGAAGGGGCGAGTAGGTGAAGATAATTGATAAGTTCCCGATGTCATCAGGAGACAAGCCTTCCTGGACCTCAACACACAGTAACACACTGGTCTAAACGGCAATCAATAGAATTATGGTTAGACTCATTGTTCTGTCCTCGTTATTGTTCTTACAGCACACCTAGCATACAGTAAATAAAGAAGCTGATCAACCATAGACCTATTAGAAAAGGCATTATAGAAAATAATACCAATAACGTAAATTAATAATTATCGTCGTTTCCTTTCATCCATATTAATTTAATACAGATAGTTTTATTATTACAGTAATTTATCAAAGTTAAACGGATGTCGTAATTTCAAATGCGGCAAATAAAACAATTTACTTTTATGTTTTATATTGCGCTGTCATTTAAAATGTGTTTATTATTCTTCGTTATTAGTATCGCTTGTACAAAATTTTCGTTATTTAGGAACTAAAACGCGAACAACAGCTTTTTCTTTGTGCGTTGGCAATCCAATAATACCTACTACCTAATGCTACTATTACGAACATAGAAATGTATTATATGTATAAATGATTACGAACGTCTATACAAAACAGTTTCTCTGAAACTGAATCCAAGCAAAGCCATCGCACATAATTCTAATGAAATCTAAACATGATTGCCAACATGTCGTAACACAATAATAATACTGTCTCCGAGACAGTATCACAAAGACAATAGTGAAACCCTTTACCGCATAGAATGTGAGATTTATTTTATTTACCATCGCTCTCTGGCTGGCCCCGGGCCCCGGGCCCCGGGCCCCGGCGGAACGTGGGTTGAATATACACCATAAACTTTTATGGGGACCAGTCAGATAACAGGGCCGCGCTTACATACTTTTTGTGGTTCCAAAGAGTTATACAGTAACGTAGTGGAGCCTGTATTTTATCTATACTCATGTGCATTAAATTATTTGGGTAACTTTTCACGTTGTATTTTTTGTGTTTCGTGTCATGCCAGGCCTACATTAATGTGTCGGACTGTCGGAGCTGAAACATATTCATTTGAGGACTTTTGCTTGTTGCTGTTTTGTTCGTGCCCTATGTAGACAGATTTCAATAAGTAGGTATAGCTAATAGTTTGACCCATAGGTTAAGAAAATTCAGCTATACCTTTAGCGCAAGTTTTCTTTCAATCATGAGCTCATAAACAACATCCTCATGCATAGATGAAGGTGCGGCACCAACTTGAGAAAAACTAAGTGGGCGTAAGAGGTGGTGGAGCCTATGGCTATGTTAATGGTGTTGTTTCTCGTCTCGTGTTTATGAACCGTATGGTCCGTATAGGCTGTCGGTTCCGTGTGTTATGGTGTTTTCTACTCGATTTCGCTAGGTAGGTACCTATTGTTTTAATGGCGAGTGAAAGTCGTTCCAGTTAATTTTGAGAACAATGCATTGTGATTTAGGACTTTTATTTGTAAAGCTTTATCTAACGCAGAAATCGTTGCTGAATTTTTTTTCAATTTACCATCCTCTCTTTGTATTAAACGTTCTGGCCTATGAGTTTACATACAACGACAGTCGTGCTATTGAAATGGATACCTCTATAATCGAATAGCATCATCACAATGGCTAGCAATTAGAGCACATAGACGGTCCGTTGATTGTCAAAGACACACTTTTCAATAACACAATAATTTATAATTCTGCAAAGATGTAATTTTACCAAGACAAGACACATAATTATAAACAGTAGAAACATGGTCCTCGATGCTGTAAATAAAGATTCGTCTCGTAATATTATTTCCTTTGTTTCTGTGGTCTCCTCGGCGTTCCGCACAGCGAGCTGCGAGCTGCGAGGCGGCGGTAGCTACCGGGCATACGTGCAGCGTGTAGACGCAACCGGTTTCAGACTGGTGCTCCTATAGATTAGATCGTTCGTAAGGCTTTAAGAGACGACCAAGTATAGGTACTGACTTGTACCGTTCGAGATTCAATCTTTAGAAAATTTGAGCTTTTGAACGAAATATTGGCGCCGATTCTGTTGTGTCACAAATTAAACTAAATTTAAGTTCAGGCATCTTTTTCTTTCTATTTCATTAAGAAAAGGACAGAAGATAAATATTAGTTTAGTCCTGTCAAATTAGTCAGCGCCTGACGTAAATTGACGTATTTTAATAGCCATTTTTTTAATCTCGTCTAAATTGTCTATGGAGTATCTTAATTTGACAGGACTAAACTAATATTTATCTTCTGTCCTTTTCATAATGTAATAGAAAGAAAAAGATGCATGAAATTAAATTTAGTTTAGTTTGTGAACAACAGAATCGGCGCCATTGTAGGATTTAGGAAACTAAAGAAGGTACTTATCATCAATAGGTACCTTGTTCATAAAACGAAGATGGTCACGTCACGTCATGGCTATAGGATAAGAAGCAGCGTCTTTAAATAAGATGGAAGCTTGCGTATATTATGTGACCGATTGTTGATTTAGCAGATTTTCATATTCATCGGTACTTACATACATCCATAATTTTTTCATTTTGATTTCTGCTCATTACTGCTGTCTGAACACGAGCTGCTATCGTGTAAACTTATGGTTTTTTATGTCAATTTAGAGTTTTTGAAGAAAAAGTTAGTTCTTCTATATTTTAACCCAAATTTTTAACATAATATCATGCAAATTCAAGAGCGATTATTATTTAAAAAAATATACTAGTAAAATGGTTAAAATTGTAATACTTACTTGTGTTAAGTATAGTAAATTATCATATAGAATCCTTAACGGTGGACCACTATTTACGCCACACCCTGTACATACTTAGTCATAGCATATATACTTACCTATATACATATCCAATCGCGTGGTCCGGTCGTCCCGCAGGCTACCGGCGCGGGCGCAAGTGCAAGCACCATGCCCTGAACCGGTTCCAAGGGAAGCTACTGTTTATTACAGGCTTTCTGCGTAAGTATATATATATATAAATATACACACTTCCGTTTATACTAACTGAGAATAAGACTCGCCTCTCTGTTCAACCTTTTAGCGAATATGTATACCTACACAGAGATGAAAGTGGTGACAAATCCCAAGCTTCGAACATCTAGTTTCATTAATTTACAGAACGCCATCTTCAATCAACGTATGCGACAAATAAAAACCTGAAGGCCTTTCCCGTAATTAAAAACGTTCAAAATCTAGTCACAATCTGATCTCAGACCATCATGGCATCATGGGCATGGCATCATACACTCATAGTCAAAAACTGGTCAAAAATATACGAAAATTATAAGTATTTTTGAGAGATTGAGCCTAAGATTAGACTGTGAGTGAACGTTCTTAACAATACGAAAATGACCCTCTGGTGGGTTTAGTCTGCAAATGAGACTTCTGCAAAAGCATAATTAGGTACTTATATTAAACCACTACATCGGCTAAAGGTTCATTGCTTCTAATTAATTTTCTATAAACTCTGGTATCACAAACTGACATCAAAGTAAATAAGACACAAAGTCACTCTACAAAAATACAAAACCGTCACGTCAGAGGTCAGACCCTCCCTAACAAAGAGTGAATCTCTACTGTAAATCTGTCCCTCCATCGACTTTGCATACAAATGCACCCTCTCCCATCCCTTCGTTACCTTGGAAGCCCGTCTGATCATCAGGAGGACTCAATCATTCTCTAGATCTCGTATAAAAACGATAGTAAGTAAGTACCTGTTTAATCCAATTGACATGAAGCTTCGATCAATAATATTACTATTATTGATCGAAGAAGTTAAAGATTTAAATCCTGTCTCCTAGTCTTTCGAGGCCTACCTATCTACCTACCTACCTAGTAGGTACCTACCTATCTACCTACCTAACCTGACTACTCGGCTATTAAGAAAATAACTAGGTAGGTAAGTACCTAGTACCTAGACCTACAAGTCGTATAACGTATCTACCCACCTACCTATATCCGTGGTTAATGTATAGCTTGCAAGCTACAATAAAACCTTTCTCATTCATTATTCATAAAGGTATTACTGTATACAGCCAAACTGAAACGATAGAAACCTCATACAATATGAACTCTTTTCTATTTCTGATTGCCAACAGAGTCCTACACACACATCTACGTTGTGTAACTCTATAGAAACTGTTCTATCATGTCGGCCTGGACTGGCCTGGAGTTATGAAACTGTGTGTGCTTAGATAATATAAAATGCATGTAAAGTAAATAAATCATCAAATTTAGTTCTTTACTACCTTCAGAAGTAAACAGTACTTTCACAGGGTATCGGCCAATCAATCGTACCCGCTCGGCTATCTCCGCCAGCGCTCGGCAAACTCCGCCACAGCTGACGCGAACTGTTGCTATGCGCATTTCCACGGGAGCAATGCGGACATGTTTGATAGAAAGCAGTTCTTGGATGATGTTTGTTTTGATAAGAAAACAGGGCTTGGTTAGATTAATAAAAGCGAATAGAAATATTGATTTAGTTGTTTCATGATATTAAGGGACAATACTTTTTCTCCACATTTCACGCCATTAAGGATACCACACACTTCCAAACACTCTAGCTAAAGCCTACGTGTATAACACTGTTCAAAACCACAAGAAAATCAAGGAAATCCAACGAAAACCGATTTCCCAAACAAAGAAAGGCAGATTACACGCGAAAATGTCCTAAAAACTCCTTAGTGGCAGCACGTTAAACGAGCCTACGTGACCGAAGCAGTGTACCGACGCACACTCGCGCAGCTCCCGGCTCATCGACACAGACACTCACACAGGCGCGCATGCGGTTAAGTCCTCGCGCGGCATCAAAACAGCGCAACCGACATCGACCTTCACAAAGAAATATACACATCCGTCGTCCTTACTGCTTACGGAACAAGGTCTAATTTAAAAAGTAATGTATAAAAGTTGTTATGTCGATCCAGTTTTCGTGTAGGTAATAGCCCCGTTGCGCTAGCGAGTGCATTTATGGCAGCGTTCGCGAGTTGCCAACCTTTTTATTATTACTTTATTTCTTTTAGTATTTATGTTAGAATACCTAACTGTTACGATGAGTTTAATAATACTTTGTTGATTGAAATTAAACAAATGCGATTGTTATGTAGTCAAGCTGGTATCTGTGTTCCGATTATTTTTTTTGTTTGATATACATTAAGTAGGTAGGTAGCATATTTATCAGTCTGGTTTGTATTTTATCAAAGCTTTAATTATTTATTGACGAACGTGAAAAAATAAAATTTCAAGGCAATAAGATAAAGTAAGTACCTAGATTAATATAGACTATACTTACTAACTCAAAGAAATAATAAACCAATTTATTTTATGAAAGGCCGACTACGGAATACGAAGTAAGCTATCTCGCAACTTTTGATAACTTACCTAACTTACTTATCTTTATTTGAAGAAAACTAAATTCGCCGGGAGCAGTGTTAAAAGGTGAAAGTCCTAGACCAGGTTGGCCTAAAAAAAGGTTGACGATCCCTCGCTGCTCGTCCCGCAACGCGCTTGGCAACAAGCGAATGAAAGCACTGGACATCATACAAGGAACTTTCAACCTTATTTGTTGCACCTTAAAGTTACATTTTCCTCAGTGTAAACAAGTTATTGATCGCAGCTTACGCGAAAAACTTTAGTACTTATCGCCATACAAACGATACAATATGTGCTATTTCATTAATTGGCCTAAGTGACACAACTAATCGATAGCCGTCCTTACTGCGTTTACTTAAGGTTGATAATTGTGTACAATTTAGTAGTTTTAGTAAAGATTATTAATCATACAGGATTTATAGATGGACAAAGAGTTAGTTAAGACAGTTATTACGTGTGAACGGCCATTACAGCTTAGTAAGGAGCATGTGTTTTAGTATTTTTTGTTTCATCTCAAACGGAGCAAAAAACATGAGAAAGATGTATGAAATGAATACTTAACTCACTTATTTTTGGTCGAGAACGATCTTTGTGAGTGTTTTTGTTCGACTGTCTACATTATGTAAGTAAAGTACCCATGTGGTGTATGTACTGACGTGTTGATGTATAGCTTGGGTCTAGAAAGGCAGGCTGTCGCTAGGTAGATAGACTAGATATTATGAGCTATTCTTTTCATTCCCATCAACTAGCGACCCGCCTTGTGTCGCAACTAGCACGGGTGACGTCTTACAACGTATTGTTACCTGCTGTAACCTGAAATTTAAATAACCTGTATGATATTGTACCAATCATCATCACATCAGTCATCTGTTCGACATTAGGCCTTCGCCTTACTCTCCTATTGCACGCCATTCAACACGATTTTCGGCAACTCTCATCCAGCTGCTTCCAGCCTTCCTGTGTAATTATATTTTGTACCAATAATGCAAAATAATATCAAGGCAATTTCAGTTGCGTCTCATAAATTCAGTTCAGTTCAAAAATTTAAAAGTTGATTATATTTTTTGCTTGAAGCAGACCATGGCTTAGAGGTAATTTACCTGAAAATTATTGTAACGCAGTAGCTATCACGACCAGCTCTTTACTAACCTCTTTCCCTCTTCATACGACTACTTATTGATTAGTTTCCAATCTCCATGAAGATTGTATATTTAATTAACTATCAATAACACCTCGACACAATCAAATCAACCTTCAAAAACTCCATTATATCAGAAAATCAATCATCTAAGTGTTTTTAAGACAAAAAACATTCCTCCTTTGTTCACGTGCGTAATAATACTCCCTCCCCCAACAGGTTACAGGGACAAAAACTGATGAAGGGCCGGGGGTTCGACTCCCGGGCGTGGCGTCATTGTTAGAGTGTGTACCTACCTAGTTGGTGATGCTTGGCAGTTTGACAACCTTGTCACAAGTAGATTGGCATGGGATTGATAAGTGTGGTTGTAATGTTTTTCTTGTCACCAAAGGGCCAGAAATAGACCACAATTGACAGAAAATATATAAAAACGTCTTATCTCCCGCAGATCAATATGATTCAATATCTTTACAATCGGTAAAGAAAGATATTGAATCATTATTGATCTGAACTTGGAAAATTGTCTTTTGAAATGGGCGAGTTGCCGATTTCAGTGCTAATAAGTCCTGAAAATGACTATACTGATGAATACTGTGTGCTCCTCTACTGTGTGCCCCTCTACTGTGTGCTCCTCTACTGTGTGCTCCTCTACTGTGCTCCTCTACTGTGTGCTCCTCTACTGTGTGCTCCTCTACTGTGTGCTCCTCTACTGTGTGCTCCTCTACTGTGTGCTCCTCTACTGTGGTGCTCCTTTACTTTAGTGCACCTCTACTGTGGTGCTTCTATCATTATTCTAAATCGTTCCTGTTCAAACTCGTCAACAAATATTTACCATTTTCAACTTACTTACATAAAGCACCTTAAACTTTTGTATTATAAATAAATTGTAAGTAGGTAACAATCTATTATTTGAAGGTGACATTTAGACTGAATATGAGGATCCATGCCTACTCAAGATACCCAAGTTCATAAAAAAATGGTTGCCTGTAAAGTCGGTTTTACGGGCGAAGATTTTACGTGACAACGACCGATCATCCGATCATAGTTGAGTGGGAGAGAGACGCAAGGCATTCGGCATTCGGCATTCGGGTTACCGAGCGTTACACTTTTTCATAAGTGACTCCCAGTCGCAACCTAATTTAAGACGTTGTCACGTCAAAATTATCATAATAATAAACCAGAACCACACAGATAACTTGCTCACAAAGGATCGATCGCTAATGTTACCAACCGAAGCTTCGATGACGTCATAGCCACGGAGCTTTAGCTTACAACTTGTATCACTTACTAATGATACCTAGCTAGTGCCCATACGTGACGTCAGCGATATCGGCCATGTTGATTGGGTATGTTCCGCTCTGCAAGGGGCGAGCAGGACTCGCGGGTGCCAATTATTGCCAGATGTCGAGTTTTCAGTGCATGATAGATGAAGAAATACTAGTAGAGCTAGTGGTTGTAAAAGCTTTTACCTCGTATCTTTTTGTAACTTTTGGCTTTCCTATTTTGTTATCTAGCTACCCTCAGCTATAGGTAACGTCAGGGAAATTAATAGTTATGCAAATTAACTACCAAATTAAAATGTCCTTAAATTCAAATCCAATCTATCATTCTTTTACAATTGTATGGAACGGCTTAAACACGGCAAATTGACGTGGGGTGTCATTAATTTCCCTAACTGTATTGTATATTGTGCAGATGTGTGCATGCTATTCAGTTTATTTGCGATGACTTATGAACTTTACTCAGTACATTTAAGTCTATAAATTCTCAGTAGATTTCTTTCTCCACAATATTTGAATCCGTAATGTAATTGAATCGTGAAGCATGTCTAATATTCCGAAACACTTACTTGGCTACAACGTTACCTGCTGAGTGTCGGTAATACTCTGTCATTCGCTGACCTTGACTGAATTCACGGTCAGTGTCAGCCAGTGAGTTACGTCATCGCTATAAGTATGTAAGTAAGCGACAATACATAATACAATCGGTAGTTATGTAGGTACAATGTTTTGCTTCTTATACCTTTTGTAAATGAAAATGCCTGGATGTTGTTTACAATGATGAGATACCTACACTACTACGACTAAACATGAGCTAGGTATATAATATACCGTTGCTGAGTGATTTTTTTTTAAATTCATTACTTTCGTTTGAGCACTAAGCAACATTAGTTTACAACGCGGCAACGTAACAAAGGGGTAGGTATCGCTTGGTATCGCTTCTGTCGATGACGTAACTCCGCGATAGTTATCAACAATATTATCTTGTCGAAGGGAAGACAAACAGCACCCCCCCACACTACCCATAGGGTTGTGTTATCAGCTGGCCACCTTCCCAAGGGCGCGAGAGGGTCAGCTGGGGGGTACCTAATGGTGTTGTACAAGACAAGTTGGTACGCAGTCCATGGAAACTAAAGTACTTATAAACAGCTAGGTATATGTATAAGTACCCATCGATAAGGGAATACAAATAATCATGGTAAGATCGTTATACTTACCTCAAGAGTCTGTTTGAGCTCGCTAATCTCTGGAACTTCCTGTCGGATTTGAATTTTTTTTTTGTATTCGGTAGCCCATAACCTTCTTCAGGAATTCTTAAGGAAGGTTACAGGTAAACATCACGCTACGACCCTTAGGAGCCGAGCGAGGTGGGTGAAACCGCGGAGCACAGCTATATAAGGATTATCCTTCGAAATTTAGATCCTGTAACCAGTTAGATTATCAAAGGTATGAATTTGAGGAGGCTATCATATTATCATCATCATTGTGTCACCTTATCCCATTTATTCAGGGTCAGCGCAACATGTCTTTTTCTTCCACACTTCTCTATGAGTCGTCATCTCGGTAGTCACCCCCTTTCTAACCTTACCATCTTTCACACAGTCCGTCCATCGTTTCTTTGAGGAGGCTATCATAATAATATGAAAAAAAAATGAAATAGTAAGCTGTTACCATAGATATAAGAACATTATTAAATCTATGGCTGTTACTAACTCATGATAAATATTAAAAGATCGATTGAATGCTGATTGTGATTTATGGCATTTTATGGTTTAACAATCGTTAATTTTTTTCTGGGACTGCAAAAACAGACTAGGTACTTATTATTTTTATGGAGAACGTTTACAACTATGGGGATTTACTTTAAAACAAACTTATTCATAGAAGTTCCATAATCATTACATTTCGTCTCTATGACAAGATCACACGCCATTTTGAAAATAATGCAGAAGGGGCCGAAATACCTATTTTTGATTATTACTTAGTTATTTTTTAATGAAATCCCTCCTGAATTACTAAAACACAACACAACTGGGCCCACTCCTGCCCACAAGTAAATCGAACCTCTTTTGTTTTCCGCTCCTTAATTCCGGAAACCAAGTTTCCCCTGAATCTATGTTCTCTTTGTGTTAGTTGCTTTGTCCCTCGTTATTTATTGGAACAAGTAATCTCGTTAATGAATGTGCCCACCATCACATTGCCTGCTTTTGTTAGCAGAGCGTGGCCGACTGGCCGACGTGTTTCCGACCATTTTTTCCTGAAGTCAACGAGATATTGTGTGTTGATCACAGTCATTAATTACGGCCATAGTTTTATTAGATTATCATGGAATGACTGCTGTCGATAATGATGTGATTTATGCACCTACTTAAGAGATATTTTAAGCAAATCGTCTCTCGAATGAAAAACTTATTCAGGTGTAATAAAAGCATTTGGCAATACAACTTATCTTTCATCCTCCGACCAATTTCACGTTTATACGTCTCATAGAAGGAATTTATTTTACCTTTCCTGTGTTATGAACTTACATAAGTATGAATGTAAAAATAAATCATTATGTAACACTATAATTCTCCTATTTTTTGCAGATCGCCCCCGCAATCATTTCTTCAATCATTTCTGAGTACATTAGAGACGGTTCAAAGTACACAAGAGCACCTACCTACTTAGAATTTACATACACACACATAATCTGATTACCTCATACAAAAACTGAGCTATCATAATGCCCGCGCCCATACATTATTTCATACTTACATTTTTTTCATTCACTTTTTTCTCGTAGAACTTTAGGCTAGCTACAATTTTTTGCTGGTTTTTTTCCGCTTGAAACATTTTCGTTGGGTTTTTTTTGCTGGCAACTTTTTTGCGTTACGTCATGCTTTTTTATCACTAATTGTCGTTGGAAGCTTCATTTAGAGAAGGTTTTATGTCCTCCCACAGCTTCCCGAGTGAATTGAATAGACGCAATGCGTTGGACGGCCACGGGAGAGCTTTAGGGGCCCGTGGTTTGAAAACCGGATTTACTTATTTATGTTTTGTATTTTGTACAAGCCTGTTAGAAGTGGTCAGAAGTATCGACTATTCTACAAAAATCATGGTTTTTAAAAATGTCGTAGGTTTACATAAAAATACGTAATTTCCTCCTCAATAAAACTTTATATTTGACTTAGAGATTTAGCTACACTATCGTTATTATCATTTCAAAATGAATTTATCCATTTATTGTGCTGGTGGTACTTAGGTACAAGACAAAAAACTGAGGCCATGAACTCAAGGGGCTTTTTATCTCCTCAAGTAACACTAAACCAGAATCATAGTAACTACTTACAAAAAGAACAAGTTAACTAGCAAGGTAGTGTCCCTTCCATCTTAACAGAAACAAAAAATAAACTCAAATACGGGATCCTAAACTAAATTCAAGTTTGGACTTAAGCTTTTTTATTTGATTGGTTCGCGTGGGGTGTGGGGTTCGATTCCCGGCTCGTTTATTACGGATTACGACTGGCTCGCCATTGAATTATGTATTATCGTTTTTATCTAAACAATTCGCACCCTAACTGCTTGGCCATGAAGTTTGATGGGAGATTTCATTTTAGTTTTTTTTTTGTTTGTGTTTGGTTTAGAGTGTTTTATTTTACGAGTAGGTATGGTGAGATCCGTGGTCGTACATAGGCTAGAACGATTTCAGAATCGAATTAAAACTATCAGCTTTTGCTAGTCAAAACCGTGGCCATCACAGATTGTGATTGAATAGTGGATAGGTATAATATAATTATGAAGGAGTTTACCGAAGTGACGGAAATAGCTTAGGGCTTTATTATGTAAATAATTCTATACGAGTTTAGATGATTTAGGGCTGATTTTTCATTCGATAGATAATTTTTATTCATGGAATAAAATTGACGTCTGACAGTTTTTGTATGGAATAACTGTCAAAAATTCAAAATGATTTCTCCGACAAAATTATCTGGCGTTGGAATAATCAGCCCTAAGATGTATGGAAAAAGAAGACATACTGCACCTACCTCAAGCAAACTGGTATAAGGACAAGAGGAAGAGATGATGAAGTAAGCATGCACTGTTACTGGACCACGAGAGCCTCCTCTCTGCTTACCCTGAAAGCTATCTGACGTCAGCAGGTCATTAGATCAACGCATCGGCCTTCGTGTTAGTGAGCGGGTCACGGACTCACGGCTGCCCGGCTGCGACCTCGCTTGTGTATCGGTAGGTATCAGCCAGAGCGATGTACTTGACAAGATAATGTTTTCCTTCAAATATTGTATTGATCAACACAGGATAATGTTAGAACATCCACAATAACTAGAACTTTCTTAACTTTTCTTAGAATCCTGTCTGATAAAGAAGTTCTTGATGAGATATTGAGATGACACCGTTCTATTTTTCTTAGAAAGCAATTCCATCGTTAATAAGTATCAGTATCTTCAGAAGAACTAAATCTAGTTATGGTGGCGGGCGTATCTAACTAAATCATTAAGTACAATCACGAGCATAAGTATGTATACACTTGGCTTTATTCAAAGACGATTTTCTCCTTTAGTTTTGAATGAAAATTTATGTTATTAGGAACAAAGTACTTTCGAACCCATAGATTTGTGTAAAGTGTCGTATCTCAACGTTGCATTGCAAGTTGCCAAGTGTTGACATATTAGTGCTCGTGACTGTACCTCTCCAGGTAAGTTTGAGCCGTTTTTGAACCCCACCCAAACCAAAGGCTGAGGGTAAAGTCAAGTAATGGTCAATACTTTCTATTGTTTCAACCAACATCTTGGGTAATAATATATGTAGAGATTAATATAAATGACAGACTTTTATAAATTAAAAACTAGTCATAATTTATTATCTGAGAAAGAACCTGTTCCACCACACAAGCAGTGTGACAACTTAACGATTAATTTCCAAACGAGCTCAGAAATGCATTAAAATATAATTGGAGATCATAAACTAATTGGAATCCGGTGGAGGTCAACTGAAGTTGAGTTAAATTTATGTGCTCGTATCAGAGGCTTGCACTTAATGCTATTTTACAACTAATTCCTTTAAACGAACCGGTCCACAGGTCGCAGCCTCATAGCCCTTTCATCTTAGGAAGTCGCTTTAAAACAATTATTTATTAGAATAGAATTTAATAGTATTACTTGTGACTTTTGATCTTATAATACTACAGTAATAGGTAAGTCCATTCTCCTGACCAGGTGACTTTCCGTTTACCCGACGATGGCAGCCAGGTCAGACGACAACTATATTCAGCGATAACACAATAGGCTGAGCTGACTTATTTCACTGACAATATGTTTATTGCCAAAGCTTCACAATGTTTTTCTCGCTTTTCTTCTCAGACATAAAACCTTGAAAATCTCAAACAAACATCCTAAGTATTGCAAGAATCAAGACGTGTGAAAAAGCTCTTTCTAAGTTCTGAGGAATGATTCAAGGCTACGTTGATTCCTGTTACATTGACTTTTGTGTTTTCTCGGTTTCATAAACTATATCATGTAGATCCAAGAGAAACCAACTCTACTGTAAGTATACGTCGTCTTCCCCAAACCTAACAACTAAGTGTGCACACAATATGCGACTGCAACAACAAACAGCGCACAATTAACAATCGGTAGCTTCCACTAGCAGTACCTACATACTAACGGAAACGTAAAATTTTTAGTTTCAATCAGTGGAAGTCGTAAGTCGTGGGTGTTCCTCTCGTAAACAGTTGACTGCGCAGTGCGCACAGCTCGCTACATACATGTGCCAGTAGAGAGTGGAAACACGGAACCTCTAACTGCACACAATTCTCGAAATCACGATTATTGATATACCATTTTTTTGTGTAAACTTCAGTGAAGTGATGGGTATCTAAACACGATAAAATAACACGAGGAAATAATGATGATTTTAATTTCTGATTGTTTCAAATTCATATTTCGAGTAACTCGTTGTTAATCCCAAAAAAACGGTAATCAATCTTTTTTTTATTTTATCTTGTTTAGGTATAGGATACCCATCATCACGTCTGTGAAGTTTCGTTAGTTAATTTAATTTGGCCCTGAATACCACTATCTCCCCTAATAGCCAGGAGCTAAGGAATGATACTGTCTGGCGACGATGCACTTGCCTAGAACTTAGGTAACCTATGAACAGGTTACCTACTGAAGACTCCTTACTACATCAGCCCATGCTGTCCAACTGCCGAGGCTTCCACTACGAGTACTTCCACTCGTCACGGGTGTTTCTTCATGTGGTCCAATGTATAAGGCAGTCTGTTTCATGTCGCTATATAATATGTATTGCACGACTTCTTTTTTCTTCATTGGCAACCATTCCGTATTTCCGATTTTTATTTATCTGGCAATATCATTTTTGTTACCTACACCTACTTAGGGAAATAATAATAATAATAATAAAGTGTCCAGAATCTGGAGGCAGGAAAAAGTTTACATAGTACCCATTGTTGTCTCCACGACGGGTGTTATACCCAATCACCTCCACCATAGCCTTAAACAAATAGACCTAAAAGACTCAATTTATATAACACTCCAAAAAGCCGCAATTTTAAATACTTGCAGAATAGTAAGAAAGTTCATGCAAATTGACGAAAATGAAATCACCCCTCATAACATTAATTCTTCGTAAAAAAAAAAAACACCACACACACGCTACATTGACTTGGCTTGGGCCCGTTAATGTAGCTTAAACTAGCCAAAGAGCTAAGAAACAAAATTCGTTCACCAAAAATAATAATAATAATAATATATTCCACAACTATCACACAACGCCGTCTAGTCTCAAGCTAAGCAGAGCTTGTGTTATGAGTACTAGACAACTGACAAACATACTTATATATTTCTAAATACATACATATATAGATAAATTACACCCAGACACAGAACAAATGATCATGCTCATCACACAAACATTTGTCCTGGGTGGGAATCGAACCCACGACCTCCGGCATAGCAGTCATAGTCACTGACCACTAGACCAACAGGCCAGTCGATAGAAATAGATTGACGATTGTAAGTTTTGGCCAGTAAATAGGAGGATGCGCCTGATCTTTAGTTTTCATGTCACGTACAGATGAGAAAGGGATCATCTACAGTATAATGTACTAACTTAGCTACAGAGCAGGAAGATTAAACACGTGAAGTCAGAATGTATAGAGTTCAAACATACGATCAATGAACGTGCAACAAACATGAGTGCGACTTCTGTGCGGTTCTATTCAGTGGTGGCCAACTCGCAAGCATTTGTCGGACGATTGTATTACTTCAGGGGGAGCTCGCTTCCGAAATCGGTTTATTTTCGTGTGTTAAGATAGGGATCATATCAAGCAGAATATGAGATAGCAATATAATGTAAAATACTAGATGAGATGGGGATCTGTAACACTGAAGCATTGATGGAAGGGCTTTTATTTAGGACATGACATACACTGTTAAACTTTAGGAATTATGACGATTCTGTAGTTTCTGCGTACCCTCATGGAAAAATACGCCAGTTTACGTGTTTGCATGTGTGTTAATGATGATGGTTCCAGCATTTGGGAAGGTAGCGCTGCTAAAACAATTAAAGGTTTTAGGAACAATTAAAGGTTACTTATTTTGAAAAGTCTTGGATAGTTTTAAGGAAAAGTTTTCTTTCTAGGCAAATGTGTGTTTCATGGAATTGAATGTAGATACGCGCTTAGCTCTAAACCTAAGTAGGTAAGTACCATTTATATCCAAAATGTTTATGCACACAGCACACCACAGAGAGAGAGAGAGAATAGCACAAAAGCCCACACATTTCTACAATAAGTACTCCTGTTATCTCATGCCATTACCGTCTGTCGCCGTCCGGCACCCGGCCGGACCGTCCGGCCATCCGGTGGCCGCAGATAAAACGGACCGGCTCGGGCACAGGACACGTATCTTGAGTTATAGCTGTTACTAAACTATGAGACCAATGGATTTTAATTGTACGGCAACAAAATATTATACTAATTACATATAACAGGCCTTTAACGATACTTGGAGCAGTATTATATTTAATAGTTAGGATGCTATGATTGTAGACTTTCTTGTTCTTAATAAGTTACCCAAAATGTTTCCCGCACATCTGAGATTAGTTCATACAAGCTTCGCAGTAGGCCGCCCGGCCGGGATGCCACAGGGGTGAAAACAGGAATACGTACTTACCTACTTATTTGCATAAGTTACGACTACCTATCATATACAGTCCTAAAGCGTTGAATGTAAATACCGCAATTTTGCAGATAGCACAGTTATAGCACAGCGCACCCTCCGCCCTCACTCACTGTCCCCTCCCGTTATCCTCCGCTGACTGCCGGGGGATAGCACCCAGCTGATGCACAGTGCTCCTGTCATCCACAAATCGAATTGTAGACATAATTTACTGAAATTGTAGCTCTCATTTCCTCGCCATTCCGAATTACGTTGTAAAATATACATTACTTTTTTATTTTCCGAAACTTCTTGATTTTATTACGGCTTTTGTTCGGAAATTATAGCATTTAGAGTGTTTTCTTCGATAGTAATAATCGGTGTAAAACTATAAACGAAGAGTTATCGGGCGCCCGGTGCCCCGCGCGCCGCGCGCCGCGCGCCGCGCGCCGCGCGCCGGTGCGTGGTGCTCCAGGCCCAATATGGATCACAACTTTTTATTGTATCGTATGAGTATAAATTGTCATAACGTTTTTAATATGAATGTATTCATGACAAAAACTATATTTTTATAACAGAATCGTAAAAATAACGTAAAATTACTGTTTTAAAAGCGACTCTGTTCTTGTTTTCCAGTTTTTGTGGAGAAAATAACATCGCAACTTTTATGAAATACCTACCTAGTTTTGAAATAGAAAACAAAAGGTTTACAATCAATCACGATCTCATCTATGCGATATTGCAAAAATAGTTTACTGTTGAAACAAATTTAATCCTATTTATTCTCAGATTGTATTTGCCACATATAATTTCATCGGTCACCGGAACCCGGGCGCGACTGCTCTAGAACTGCCAATAAATAACATTTGGCACTCGCAGTTCACTGTGACGGTTGACAGCTGCCATTTTTGAACCCCGCACTTTAACTGGCAACTTTTATGCGAGTCTACATAAAAATTGTTCGTTTACGACCTTCTGCGGCGCACGCGGCGCACGCGGCGCACGCGGGGGGTAACGAAGGGCGTCGCTTTATCGTCCTCGATATTAAGACTGTGTTACTGTCATAAAATATAGGATGCGTACCTACTGCCTATATTGTATATAGTCACTAGTGTTTTGTATGTTAACGCTTCGACGTAAAAAGGCTTCCTTTTTATGGTCGCTCTCTTTATTGTTTTATCAGCATACATTTAGAATGCCGGAGACGTGCTGAACGTGCTGAGTGCTGACGTGCTGACGTGCTGAGTGCAGACGTGCTGACGCGCTGACGTGCTGACGTGCTGACGTGCTGACGTGCTAACGTGCTGAGTGCTGACGTGCTGAGTGCTGACGTGCTGACGTGCTGACGTGCTGACGTGCTGACGTGCTGACGTGCTGACGTGCTGACGTGCTGACGTGCTGACGTGCTGAGTGCTGACGTGCTGACGTGCTGACGTGCTGACGTGCTGACGTGCTGACGTGCTGACGTGCTGACGTGCTGACGTGCTGACGCGCTGACGTGCTGACGTGCTGACGTGCTGACGTGCTAACGTGCTCAGTGCTGACGTGCTGAGTGCTGACGTGCTGACGTGCTGACGTGCTGACGTGCTGACGTGCTGACGTGCTGACGTGCTGAGTGCTGACGTGCTGACGTGCTGACGTGCTGACGTGCTGACGTGCTGACGTGCTGACGTGCTGACGTGCTAACGTGCTGAGTGCTGACGTGCTGACGTGCTGAGTGCTGACGTGCTGACGTGCTGACGTGCTGACGTGCTGACGTGCTGACGTGCTGAGTTCTGACGTGCTGACGTGCTGACGTGCTGACGTGCTGACGTGCTGACGTGCTGACGTGCTGACGTGCTAACGTGCTGAGTGCTGACGTGCTGACGTGCTGAGTGCAGACGTGCTGACGTGCTGACGTGCTGACGTACTGACGCGCTGACGTGCTGACGTGCTGAGTGCTGACGTGCTGACGTGCAGGGTTCATCGTCTTCGTAGAGGATTGTTTCGGCGCATATTTGGTGCGAGAATGCGTAATTCAACCCTTTTATATAAATATTATACGGGATTATTTGAATTGTCGGCCATTTCGTTATATTTTTATTTGGGTTTGGATGCGATTTGGAGAGATTTAAGTTCGGATTTTACTTACCACGTCGATAAGTATTCCAAAGTTCATAAAAAAATTGTAATAAACAAAACCCTATCAAATCGGTACCTACCTACTTCGCTAAATTTTGAAGTCATTGCCCCTTGTGATTTCCACTCGTGGATTCGTTCTCTTTTACAATAAACAATAACATATTAGTGTAAATTGATATCTTATAACCGAATTGCTATCTTCGTTGAAAACAAATTATGTACGTAATTAATTTTTAAAAATCCACCACCCCAGGATTCCAAAATTGCGTAGCGAACAGCTGATTCCTTCTTTGTTTCGGCTTCACCCTTGAGTTGGGTCCTTACACGAAAATGTACTGTAGGAAACAACAACATGGTTCAATTTTGCTTGGATACGTGTAATGATAGGGTGGCAGGAAGTCAGCTGACTGCATCGCTCAGATGTTATTAGAAACGAATATTCGTTAACGTTCACGGAACGCGCCGGCAGACAAAACTTTTGAATAGCTCAATAATTTAATGGCCGAAATACGAATACCTTTTACTTAGTAGGTAAGTTCGATCTCGTTCGAACAATAATTTGAATTAATAATTTTGTCTGGGAAAGGAGCGGTGGGCACACTGTGTAACGTAACAATGTACTTGTACCTAATAACTTGTTAATTTGAAGTCGAAACTAATTAACTAATTATGTTTTCTGTAACAAGTTACATGATGTTTGTGAAAATGTTCTTTTGTGTTCTATGTAATTTCGTAAACAAGTAAGTAAGTACTTTTTGTTAATTAGGGAATAAATACGTCAAGAATAATTTGTGTTTGTAAATCACTATAATCAGTCAGTATTATTTAAATTAAAATATAAAAATGGTAGATACTTAGTTGTGAATGTATTCCTTATATTATTGGCACCATATTCAGCCGTACTCTTCAGCTGAATACAGTCATTTATTTCGTGGTCCCAATGCCCTCAGTCCTCGGTCCTGCTAATCGCTGCCATAACTCACACTCTTCGTAATATCGTCAACCGCTCTCCCAGCTGGACGTCCCACGTCCTTTCTCGATCATCGCTCGCCATTCGTTACGCGGCCGTGGTTCATGCTATTTTGTTGCTATCCTCTATGTTTCTTGCAAATATATCAACATTATAAGCATACATCAATGAAAGTTTAGACGGCACGGTTGGCGCAGTGGTTAAGCGATTGGCTGCTGCGCTGCGTGTCGCGGGTTCGATTCCCGCACGGAACAAATATTTGTATGACCTACAAGTAGTTGTTTCGGGTCTGGGTGTTTGTGTATGTGAGTTTAAATGTTTGTAAACGCACCCACAATACAGGAGAAATTCCTAGTGTGGGGAAACGCTTTATTTAAAAAAAAAAAGTCAATCATTCTGGATTTACAACAGTGCCGTATTTCTCGATTCTCATGCTTCTTTTAGACATTTTAGTTTATTTCCTCAAATTGGTTAACAGAAGAATATTCGCGACACAATAATAAGAGATTCACAGTCACTCATTAAACCCAGCCCTTTAGAACTTCGGTAAAACCACAAATTGCTGGAGCTTACATTAACTGCCTTTGTTAATCCAAAAATAGGTTTGACGTTTTATAAATAGGATATTTTATTCCTAAATCTGCGTGTATGAGACCCTTTTGATTTTATGTGGAATATTTACTGGAACATGGGTAGCTTGTGACATTAATTGACATTTGGAGTGGCTCAGAATCCCTCACGGAGTCACGGGGGTTGAATATGTGCGCGTAGAGACATAAATATTAAGGGCGCAGTTTGTAATGCCGAGGAATCGCCCGGAATCGGGCGGATTCGAGCGAGATCGTGAGGAATCGGGAATGGTAAGCGTTAAGTTTTTAGGGAAAATTGGGTTGAGAAGATTGATGATCGGTTGATTTTATCGATGTTTTTACGGCTATTCTAAAAAAGGGACTCCTTTGGTTCCTATACCTATTTATTTGTTTTCTTCAGAGTACCCACACTACCCACCTACCGATTCTAGCAAGATAGCTAGGAGCTAGTCTAGCAAGAGGGCTAGGAGCTAGTCTAGCAAGAGGGCTAGGTGCTAGTCTAGCAAGAGGGCTAGGTGCTAGTCTAGCAAGAGGGCTAGGTGCTAGTCTAGCAAGAGGGCTAGGTGCTAGTCTAGCAAGAGGGCTAGGAGCTAGTCTAGCAAGAGGGCTAGGAGCTAGTCTAGCAAGAGGGCTAGGAGCTAGTCTAGCAAGAGGGCTAGGAGCTAGTCTAGCAAGAGGGCTAGGTGCTAGTCTAGCAAGAGGGCTAGGAGCTAGTCTAGCAAGAGGGCTAGGAGCTAGTCTAGCAAGAGGGCTAGGAGCTAGTCTAGCAAGAGGGCTAGGAGCTAGTCTAGCAAGAGGGCTAGGTGCTAGTCTAGCAAGAGGGCTAGGTGCTAGTCTAGCAAGAGGGCTAGGAGCTAGTCTAGCAAGAGGGCTAGGTGCTAGTCTAGCAAGAGGGCTAGGAGCTAGTCTAGCAAGAGGGCTAGGAGCTAGTCTAGCAAGAGGGCTAGGAGCTAGTCTAGCAAGAGGGCTAGGAGCTAGTCTAGCAAGAGGGTTAAGAGATAATCCAGCAAGCAGTAGCTCAATTTAGTATTCTATCTATTCAGTTTGAGACCTCTCTTCATGTAATAAATCGATTTTTTTAATTTGTTAAAATAATTTTACTATTTTACCTACTTCTTCTTCTTCGCCGTGTCAATGGCACAACAGTGTATCTAATAGGCCCCACACTTCGCCCGACAGCGTATCTAATAGGCCCCACACTTCGCCCGACAGCGTATATAATAGGCCCCACACTTCGCCCGACAGTGTATCTAATAGGCCCCACACTTCGCCCGACAGTGTATATAATAGGCCCCACACTTCGCCCGACAGTGTATCTAATAGGCCCCACACTTCGCCCGACAGTGTATATAATAGGCCCCACACTTCGCACGACAGTGTATCTAATAGGCCCCACACTTAGCCCGACAGTGTATCTAATAGGCCCCACACTTCGCACGACAGTGTATATAATAGGCCCCACACTTCGCCCGACAGTGTATATAATAGGCCCCACACTTCGCACGACAGTGTATATAATAGGCCCCACACTTCGCACGACAGTGTATCTAATAGGCCCCACACTTCGCCCGACAGTGTATATAATAGGCCCCACACTTCGCCCGACAGTGTATATAATAGGCCCCACACTTCGCCCGACAGTGTATCTAATAGGCCCCACACTTCGCCCGACAGTGTATATAATAGGCCCCACACTTCGCACGACAGTGTATCTAATAGGCCCCACACTTCGCCCGACAGTGTATATAATAGGCCCCACACTTCGCCCGACAGTGTATATAATAGGGCCCACACTTCGCCCGACAGTGTATCTAATAGGCCCTACACTTCGCCCGACAGTGTATATAATAGGCCCCACACTTCGCACGACAGTGTATCTAATAGGCCCCACACTTCGCCCGACAGTGTATCTAATAGGCCCCACACTTCGCCCGACAGTGTATATAATAGGCCCCACACTTAGCACGACAGTGTATATAATAGGCCCCACACTTCGCCCGACAGTGTATCTAATAGGCCCCACACTTCGTCCGACAGTGTATATAATAGGCCCCACACTTCGCCACTTCCGCGGCAATAACTAAAATCCTTCATTCCAAGAACAATGCCACGAAACACCGCCTAGTAACAAGCTCTATTCAAAGGTGAATTATTTAAATTCGCCTTCGCTTCATGCCGCTTCACTGTATACCTTCACAACATGACGAAAATATATTTCAACAAAAATATCACTCTCAAAGCACACATAGTTTTATAGCATTCTTCCACGGACACCCCTGCCCAGCCACCCAGTGCAGTACGAGTGAGCCGAGCTCCTCCGCACACAAGCCTTCACAATCCTTCATGACTAGACGACTATTTCGGACGTTTTCATTCATACAACATTAGGTTGACCTAGTTAACCCAAAGAAGGGATTAAAGTGAGGAATGAGGAGCAGCTTCTTTCTGTGGGGGAGTCTGAAGAGCGACGGTTATTCATGACGGTGTGCTAGGACGCGTATGTATTCACCTTGTTTATATGATTTGAGGTAACGATCACTTATTCAGCAGTGATAGTTTTGTTAATAATCTTTGCGGATTATCATTCTTTGTCTCACTGCCAAGACCTGCCAGGGTAGTTCATGCCGGGGTACAAAATATTAGCCTGATAGTAGAAGAGCTGACTGTCCAGGCTGCGCCGGACATACAATAAAGTACATATCGCTAATTGTGGACTATTGTACTTCTACACTATCACTAGGCGACACCAAAACAGAAGCGCGTTGTTGGATTTTCAACACTCGGCTCAGCGCTCAAAGTTGAAAATCCAACAGCGATTTAACAATAATTTAGGTGTCGCCCAGTGTTAGTGAAAATAGACATAATTACGGTTAGAAGTACTAGCCTCTTATATTGTTAAAACACCATGCTTTATTTACCATATTCGTAGCCATTGTTGTACTCCATAGTTCTATGGCCCGCAACGTGTTCCAAACATAATGGATTGTAGCTGAAGAGTGCTCCGCCATCGCATGCAGGTGTTCTCAGGGGATAACGTGCTGGTGAAGTGTGCACCCAGAGAGGATCAATTGATTTGTACTTCATCGCGGGGATACCCGCAGTATGGGGGTGATAATGGGGAGGCTTGTCGATTATGTCGGGTGCGATGTGAAGAAAAACGCTGCGGCAATGAAAAACAGTGTTTTACACTTGAAAGCAAAATCATTTGGCATTGGATATTCGATGACTCGGTACTTTCCTATATTCAGACTATTATTATCCTACTGATCTCGTGTCAAAAGTTTAAATAGGTGTCTTTAAACATTATGCAGCAGTTCCACATGTCATTCCAAATGATAAACCTTTTCGACGTTAGCATAAAACCCAACTGAATAGCTACAAAATGTAAAAAGCTGTAGGTAAACAGGAAGCTACCCCCGACAGCCAAAAATACGTACGTTCCACATAAACCTTATCTGACGCAACATTTAAAAACATATTCACAATTACGCCGTGATTTAGTGACACCCTTCCCTTGGAAGTGGCGCGCATCACGACGTAGTGCAGGCAGTCACCCCCGCGCCGTCGCGCCCCCGCCGCCTTCCGCAACACTTTCTATGAGCCTGACGCGACTTGATGCCTCAGCTGACAGCCCTACAGATACCGACATACTCTCAGAGGAAAACACTTCCTTATTCAACCACCAACCTTGTTCTGCGAATAACTACCCCCAAAATTTTCCCTATAACCCAAACAACAAGGTCCAAAATCGTATAGCGGAAAATTTCTATATGAAGAGATCCTTGCACAGGCAATCTCACGCTCAATGTCGCTTTATCGTTATAATGGAGATTGAGTGTAAGCGAGACACCGACATACGTTAGAGGGAGACGCTGAGTCTTGATGAAATTCATGAAGTCAGCCAAGATACAAGAATATTTTGTTCATGTCAGTGAATTTGTCGGCCCCGCCCTAGGAGTCGGAGTTATTTTAGGATTTTATCTTGTACGTTGTTTATCTTGCGCCAAAGTTACTGGGTCAAAAAATTTGCTCAGCCCTTGTTATATGTATATTTATAACAAGGGCTGAGCTAATTATGTTGTCTATTAAATTAACTTTTGTAAACGTAACATTACTGTTCCGCCAAGCCGCGCCCTTGTTTCGTTTCCCTTTGTTTAGCCTCTACGCACACTGTTTGTTATAAACTCATCTACATCTACAGCTGTACATTTGTCGACCAACAGCAATAGATCCTACTTAGTCTAGTGAACCGATGAACATTATTCATAGACGTAGCCTAATGGCTGAAGTCTAGGGATGATATCTGAGTGTGTAACAAAGGACTCTACATTATATCTGAGTGTGCAAGAAAGGATTCTACAGTTTCTTGAAATGTTACTACTTATCGCGCTAAGTCTGTGCTAGTAGAAGGCACATATAAAAACTGGCCATGTGCGGTCGGACTCGCACACGAAGGGTTCCGTACCACAAGGCAAAAACGCCGAAAAAAACACGTTTGTTGTATGGGAGCCCCCCTTAAATATTTTATTTTATTCTGTTAGTATTTTGTGTTATAGCGGCAACAAAAATGTATCATCAAATTTCAACTGTCTAGCTATCACGGTTCATGAGATACAGCCTAGTGACAGACGGACAGACGGACAGTGGAGTCTTAGTAATGGTCCCGTTTTTACCCTTTGGGTACGGAACCCTAAAAAGACAAACAATGATACAATATTATAACCTACAAATCACCCCTGAAAATAGGCTGAAAAAAACCGACTTCCAAAAAAACACTACAAAGTGAAAAATAACTTTAATTTCGGAAGTCGGTGTCTTTGGATCTGTACCTATTTTAGTTTTTGCCACCGACTTCCGAAATTAAAGTTATTTTTCACTTTGTAGTGTTTTTTTGGAAGTCGGTTTTTTTGTTAAAAAGTTTTATTTCTCGCTTTTATGTGGGTCTGTTTATAACGTGTCTAAGTTACAATAGCCTAATGTCAACTTGCCCAACGCCTTTTACAAAATATTGCTTTTCCCGATGCAGGGACGTTAATTGTTGAGGACTTCTCCTAGTATTCCACCATCATCAGTTCCATTTCACCATTCGCATTGTGACGAGTATAAATTGCTTAGCAACCATATTTAAGTAATCGAATCGCAACCCGTGAAATACTTATTATTAAGTAGTTCCGTTGGCCATCTGTGGTCTTCTTCATCAGTTCCACTTCACCAAATGGTGGTTTCCGAGAGCAAATGCATGAGTTACTGTAAAAAATACCCTAGGTGTCCCTATAATATTTGAGGAGTTCCCTCAATTCCTCGTGGATCCCATCATCAGAACTGGATTTTGATAAAAATGGGACCAATCTGGAAGTATATCCTTTTAAATAAAAAAAGAATTTTCCAAATCGGTTTATAAATGGCCGTCATTTATAAACCGATTTGGAAAATTCTTTTTTTTTAACAAACATAAAAAAAAAATACAACCGAATTGAGAACCTCCTCCTTTTTTTGAAGTCGGTTAAAAAGGTCTTACAATGTCAATCCAGTTTTGATTAATGCGTTGTAATGCTGTCAGACTTATTGCCTTCAGGTTGTAATTTGCTACATTATAAAACTAGTTCATGACAAAGCACACAAAAGTATTTTTAAACGATTCCAATGTTACAGAAACACATTCGGCAGTCGTCAGCGGAACGGCAACATAAATAGCATCGTTCCCCCGCAGTCAGTGAAGCACGGCTAACACATCCCCCTGTACACATGCACCATGCTTACATACACTCGCAGGAAAGATGTCCGGTGACTTGACGTGCCGCGGGAAAGATGTCCGGTGACGTGACGTGCCGCGGGAAAGATGTCCGGTGACGTGACGTGCCGCGGGAAAGATGTCCGGTGACGTGACGTGCCGCGGGAAACGAAACAGTGCTGCGAAACTAGCAGTAACATAATGTAATGCGTAACGTTACGCCGCTGAGTCTTGGTGAGGCAGACCAGGGCAGACATACAGGGTATAAACTAGCACTAACACATGTAATGCGTACAAGTGCTTGTTTGACGATTTTTGACGATGGTTAGTTACTTTACTATATCCGAAGGCTCAGGTCATGGGATCTCACTGTATCGGTCTAAACAGTTGTTTGTGATCTTCACGCGAAGCCTCATTACTTCCCACGATTTTGTCAAGGCGACTAAACTCTTGCAAATGAGTAAGTTCCAACATTGGCCACCGGTGTAAAGTGCCTAATGACCCATGATTCCCTGATAACCTTCCGGCAGAACACCGGATTCGAACCGTACGGGCTTTTGCACGCCGGATACGTATTTGTATCCAAGACAAATATTTTGGTATTTATTGTATCTCATGAAACTATTAATTATTACTTGAATTTCGTAGCGGATTGGTGATCACTAAGTTTCTATTGGCGGAAGGACGCTGATGCTGGTGGAGTGGTGGCTCTTGGTGTCTTATTACCCAAGAGTAAAACTATGCTGGTCTATTCTCTGCTGATCCAAGCCATCCATGTCAAGGAGGTCAGCCCCCGACTACTAATGATTTGGCCCCAAAACTTCACACACTCGAAGGTCATGTTCATCAAATAGATAAGAATGACAATAAAACCTACGCTAACATTTCTGAAAGTGGTTTCACGCATTAAACCCTGTCTCACAATAAAAATGGAGATACCATCAGAATAACATCACATTCAATAGTTTTCATTCCATAACCCTTTAGTGACAAGCGTACAATCGCAACACACACCACAAGGGGTCATAAAGACCCTTATTTAGAAAATTTGAAAGAGCCCGTATAGCAAGCAGTGAAGGAAAAAGAATAAAACATTAAAAAGCCTGGATCCTTTTATCAGTGGTAGTTAAGGTCGGGTTACGTTTGGGTCGAATGGACCGCGGATTGCAATGTGTTACGGTTAGTTTTTATAGGATTATTTATACCGATTTGCCGATATAAAAATATGGTTGTGGACCAAAATTGGTAATGAGATGACTTTATTTTGGCTGTACGTTCTCTGCATAATATGGATATTTGTTTTGATGATAGTCTTCGTGGTTTCCCTGTTCTTTGCCATATTTTACTTAAGAGCTACTTTTTCAGATTCCGAGCATTAAAATCAGTGCATTTAAATCAGCATTTTAATGCAGTAACAATAAGAAGATACTTACGTGAAAAGAAAAAACTGGCCAAGTGCGAGTCGTAACTCGTACTCGCACACGAAGGGTTCCGTACCACAAGGCAAATACGCCGAAAAAAACACGTTTGTTGTATGGGAGCCCCTTAAATATTTATTTTTTAGTATTTGTTGTTATAGCGGCAACAGAAATAATTAATTTGTGAAAATTTCAACTGTCTAGCTATCGCGGTTCTTGAGATACAGCCTGGTGACAGACAGACGGACGGACAGACAGCGAAGTCTTAGTAATTTCGGTTGTATTTACCCTTTGGGTACGGAACCCTAAAAAACAAAATCGCCATGTTGTTTACGTTCGCGCAGTGCGCTGTAGCCTAAAGGTACAATGCGTGTACGCACAAACAAACTAAAGTGTATTTTTAGTGTGCGTAAATTAATCGTAACTGCCTGCTACGTATAGTGTGCGGGGTGGAATGGGGCCGCCAGGATCATCTCGTTCTTTTTATATGGTCGAATTAGGGTTTGAGAAAACTGGATGCTCTTTAACAAAATACAGGGTGTTTGGTGCATCGTTTGCCAAATTGAAATGGTCGACTGAAGGGGTCATCTGCTAGCCTTTCAGACCCCTTAACATCCCTCATGCCCTGTGGATTTTTTTTTTATCGACTTTTTATTGTTTTACTAAAAAAAGACCCAAATTTTACATTAAAATACAAATTAAAAAAAATATATAAGGCGTAGACTCTGAATTTTAATTTTATTTCGATGTGTATTGTTTAGGAGTACTTTTAAATACAAAATTAGTGACATTAGTCACCTAGTTTTTTTTTAATTCACTCGCAAAGGTAAAACTTAAATTAAAGCTGTAGATGTTACAGCTGTTTATATGGCTACAAAAAAAAAACAAAAGCGACCGGGATCTTCCAACTCCCTCAGTAGGGTATTATTGGGCATTCTACCCCACCTTCCGTTCCATCGGCTCACTCCGTTCGCCTCGTCACTCTCGGTGGAGTAGAATGCCCAATAATACAAATGAAAAGTATTGGTTCGGCGCCTATTCCACCTGATGGAACGGAAGGTGGAGTATGAATTCCTACGTAGTGCAGTAAAATACTGGTTCGGCGCCTATTCCACACCAACATGACTTACAGCTTAGTACGGCCATTATTCCAAGCGCGTACGTGACGTGGCTATGTCTGAAACTATAAACCTAGCCCCCTAGTTATCCTAACGCCCTAGCCTACCATACAAACCACACCAAACGTAGGTTTAGTTGGTTTAACGTGAGGGAAGTCTGTTACAAGGAAACCTACGGTAACAGACGGAACTTGGGTAGGAATAGGGATTTGTGTACGTCGTGCAATGTACACAGGAAATGGTTTTCTCACCGCCGATCCCACAGACTCATAGGATCGATGATGGCTAAAGGTGTCTTGGCCACAGTGAGAGGAACACTTTAGTTCTAAAACTAAATATTAACTTACCGTGTTACCGTTATTTTAATTAAGTCATGCAGTGGACACTAGTTTACTTATTAACAAACAAGGGCGGTCACTGCTTGAACCGTTAGCCTAAAATTCAGGACAGATTGTCTCATGTCTCTTCACAGAGCAAGAAATAACATGCACTTACAGGCACACGTATATTCTATTTCTATGACCCCAGATTGGGCACCAAGGACATCTGAACTTTAGGATATCGCAAACATTAAACTAAAATTTGGGACAGATTGTCTCATGTCTCTTCACAGAGTAAGAAATGCATGCACCTAATGGCACACACACATTCTATTTCTATGGTTCCAGATTGGACACCAAGGACATCCAAATGTTAATTTAATTAATTCATACAGCTAACACTATCTTACACGTTAACAACAACTAGTTTACTTATTAACAAATAAGGGCGGTCACTGCTTGAACCGTTAGCCTAAAATTCAGGACAGATTGTCTCATGTCTCTTCACAGAGCAAGAAATAACATGCACTTACAGGCACACGTATATTCTATTTCTATGACCCCAGATTGGGCACCAAGGACATCTGAACTTTAGGATATCGCAAACATTAAACTAAAATTTGGGACAGATTGTCTCATGTCTCTTCACAGAGTAAGAAATGCATGCACCTAATGGCACACACACATTCTATTTCTATGGTTCCAGATTGGACACCAAGGACATCCAAATGTTAATTTAATTAATTCATACAGCTAACACTATCTTACACGTTAACAACAACTAGTTTACTTATTAACAAATAAGGGCGGTCACTGCTTGAACCGTTAGCCTAAAATTCAGGACAGATTGTCTCATGTCTCTTCACAGAGCAAGAAATAACATGCACTTACAGGCACACGTATATTCTATTTCTATGACCCCAGATTGGGCACCAAGGACATCTGAACTTTAGGATATCGCAAACATTAAACTAAAATTTGGGACAGATTGTCTCATGTCTCTTCACAGAGTAAGAAATGCATGCACCTAATGGCACACACACATTCTATTTCTATGGTTCCAGATTGGACACCAAGGACATCCAAATGTTAATTTAATTAATTCATACAGCTAACACTATCTTACACGTTAACAACAACTAGTTTACTTATTAACAAATAAGGGCGGTCACTGCTTGAACCGTTAGCCTAAAATTCAGGACAGATTGTCTCATGTCTCTTCACAGAGCAAGAAATAACATGCACTTACAGGCACACGTATATTCTATTTCTATGACCCCAGATTGGGCACCAAGGACATCTGAACTTTAGGATATCGCAAACATTAAACTAAAATTTGGGACAGATTGTCTCATGTCTCTTCACAGAGTAAGAAATGCATGCACCTAATGGCACACACACATTCTATTTCTATGGTCCCAGATTGGACACCAAGGACATCCAAATGTTAATTTAATTAATTCATACAGCTAACACTACCTTACATGTTAACAACAACTAGATACTGGTTGTCTGCTGTTACTCTGCGTTGCGCTTGGATTTAGATTAAGATGCTTTCTCACCTTCGAAACGGTTCGTGCACCGTACCATAGTAATTAATTGTGTCATACTTATTCTATGTAAACCACCTGACGACGGCGTCGGAAACGATCGTACAGTATAAGTGTAATTAAGTCTTTAAAATCTCAAAGACTGCAAAATTGCATCATGTAAATTTGCAGTTATAGAACTTTAACATCGTTACATGAGGTGTCGTGTCTGTATGAGTAATTTCCATGTATTTAACAATTACACTGTAAGATGATCCTCGTGCATGTAGCAGTCTTTGATTAAAATTTGCCTTTTTTACGATTTCTTATTTTTAAGTATTTTTTAATTCGTCTAAATGTGTTTCATTCTGACTATACACTTTTAACGTTTCATGTTGAGTTGGGATGAAACCTTTTATAGAACATGATCTTATACCAGTTTTGATACCTTTGTTTATTATTTTATATGTTTTATAATAAGGCGATAGTTCTATCAATCTAGGATTGATTGAAAGATGATTCTTAATATCAGTACCTACTGAACATTTGCATGAATGAAATGGTTATAAAAAGTTGTTTTCGTCGTTGGATGATTTTATAACAATTTTAAGTTTTACTGCAACATACCTGTGAACTAACGTTTTGACATGGCTTCGTTTACATGGATTGTTTTGCACAAAAAAATAAAAAAAATGATTTCAGGATATTTTACTATCAACTCACCTTCTATCAACTCACCTTAGCTTGCATCTTTGAATTTTTTTTTTTTTTTTCACTTGTCATGCAACAAGACTTATTAAACAAACATACATACTTTATTATAATACCTATTGTATTAATTATAAGTAACAGCCTGGTATCGGCTTCACCTTTGTCGGTGAGGGTAAGAAGCTGGTTTTGTAATTCATTTCTCACGATAAAATTGCAATTTGACAGAAAAGGTTTTCAATCAACACGGTTTAATTAGACGTAAGTAACATAAATTAGTCATACACCTGTGAGGATATGTAGTTAAGGTTTAATTTTGTTATGAGGTAAATATTGCTGAAATGGTATTTTTTATGTATAAAACCAATCAATTTTGATCATAAAATTACATTCGCTCCAGTATCTTCCAGTGATCTACTGACCTTTTTCGTTACATACCTACTACAATATCCTACAACTTTAAAATGTGAGTAAGTACTACTAAGTTTACTGAATTTGATAATGTGTACTCAGCTACGGACCTGGTTTCTGCCTGCCGGCTGGTATAACTTTCATCTGTTTTTTAATTGCTACCTAGCTACGGACCTGGTTTCTGCCTGCCGGCTGGTGTAACTTTCATCTGTTTTTAATTGCTACCTAGCTACGGACCTGGTTTCTGCCTGCCGGCTGGGGCAACTATCATCATCATAACATCTATAGTCATCTTCTAGCGAGATATATTCCATTGAAACTCTCCTCTCCATAATTATCGAGGTTGCTTATAGTTACAAAATTAATCTTAGTGTGTTCTATTTCAGGTCTGACTCGGAATTGGAATACCATTCACAACAGCCCACAGCTGCAGTAGCCGAGGTGACAAAAAAGCAGCCTAAGAAAAAGGCGGTGAAGCGCCAAACACCTGAAACCAGCGCCCACCCATCGGACTCTAAGTCAAGGTAATTTATATTACTGCTTGTATGATTAGGTGATTGATGGGTATGATAAGTCAACTAAATTGGTATGTGCAGTAATACATAATGGTTAATGAGTTTAGAATTGTAACGCAGAGAACGGTAAAATCATTGTCCTATTATATTCAATGCAGGAATGTTGTCAGTTACTTCATGAGGTATTCTTATTGAAATGGTTATAATCTAATATGTATTACGCTTTATATTCCCATAGGATTCAACAGGGGTGTATAATACACATTAATTTAGTTAGATAAGAAATAAATGTAAATTATTATAATTGAAATGTGTAATTGTTTACAGTAAAAGACGCAGCTTGAGCTCGGACCTCTTTGGTCTGGAGAACAGTCAAAATTTAAAGACGCCATCAAGCGGGGACTTCGCTTCATCGCTCATCAGCCGTGTCGCCAACGGGAAAGTACGGCGAACGGCAGACCTTACGGGAGACTTCTACGTGGAAGTTAAAGTTTACTCAAAAGACGAAGTTGCCTCCATCCCCAAGGAAGAACGGTGGAAGAAAGCTCAGGTCTCGTTAAAAGTACAACTTAATACCAACACTCCCCAGTGGTATGGGCTGCAAATGTTTATGAGACGGACTCACGAATTGTTCGACAATTCCGAGCCTGTCTTTTATAGCGATAGTATAAGTATAAAATAAGTTAGTTTTAAATTGTTGGGGACACTAAATTAATTATTAGTAGGTACCTCTGTAAATCTAAACTATTTTTGCGTACCTAATAAAAATAATAATCTAAAATGCCTTTTTGTACCGTTTGTAACACATCTGTTGAGCGCAGTCACTGGACAGGTCACTTACGTAGTACTAATCATAAAAACAAAAATATTTCGCATTTTTGCGAAGGTGTTGCAATAATACATTCTGCATTTCGGAATCGTATAGCTTCTTATAGAATTATCGATCCGTCTGAGAATTGTTCTCTAGAATCATTTTTTAATAATATTGAAAATAAAATTAAAACGTTAATTGACATGTCTCTTATAGAACACACTTGTCTAAAAGTTAACTTCGAATATTTCGCTTTGTTTCTAATGGTTAAAAATGACTCTCAGGAGATAAAATCATTTGCCACAAAAAACTTTACTTTGCATCAGAATTATGAATTGGATTCATTATTGTCTCAAGTCAAAAACACTTTAACAAAAAAGATAGAAGAATTTCAGGATCGAGATAGTGGATGGACGTTCTTGAATAATTCCCATTTGGAAATCAATGTTAACAAATATCAACCTTTGCGCGGTTCAGGTTTTATCGAACTGCCTGCATCAATAAAATCGAAAAAAGCATGTGTTAATATTCGCAATAATGATGATTATTGTTTTTTATGGTCCGTTGTTGCTGCTTTATATCCAGCTAAAAGCCATCCTGAAAGAGTATCTTCTTATCCTGATTTTCGTAACGTATTAAACGTACAGGATATATCATTCCCAATGAGTTTCTCAGATATTACCCGGTTTGAAGGAAATAACCCTGAAATTTGTATTTATATTTATGGTTTAAAAAATTTATTATTTTTATTAGGTACGCAAAAATAGTTTAGATTTACAGAGGTACCTACTAATAATTAATTTAGTGTCCCCAACAATTTAAAACTAACTTATTTTATACTTATACTATCGCTATAAAAGACAGGCTCGGAATTGTCGAACAATTCGTGAGTCCGTCTCATAAACATTTGCAGCCCATACCACTGGGGAGTGTTGGTATTAAGTTGTACTTTTAACGAGACCTGAGCTTTCTTCCACCGTTCTTCCTTGGGGATGGAGGCAACTTCGTCTTTTGAGTAAACTTTAACTTCCACGTAGAAGTCTCCCGTAAGGTCTGCCGTTCGCCGTACTTTCCCGTTGGCGACACGGCTGATGAGCGATGAAGCGAAGTCCCCGCTTGATGGCGTCTTTAAATTTTGACTGTTCTCCAGACCAAAGAGGTCCGAGCTCAAGCTGCGTCTTTTACTGTAAACAATTACACATTTCAATTATAATAATTTACATTTATTTCTTATCTAACTAAATTAATGTGTATTATACACCCCTGTTGAATCCTATGGGAATATAAAGCGTAATACATATTAGATTATAACCATTTCAATAAGAATACCTCATGAAGTAACTGACAACATTCCTGCATTGAATATAATAGGACAATGATTTTACCGTTCTCTGCGTTACAATTCTAAACTCATTAACCATTATGTATTACTGCACATACCAATTTAGTTGACTTATCATACCCATCAATCACCTAATCATACAAGCAGTAATATAAATTACCTTGACTTAGAGTCCGATGGGTGGGCGCTGGTTTCAGGTGTTTGGCGCTTCACCGCCTTTTTCTTAGGCTGCTTTTTTGTCACCTCGGCTACTGCAGCTGTGGGCTGTTGTGAATGGTATTCCAATTCCGAGTCAGACCTGAAATAGAACACACTAAGATTAATTTTGTAACTATAAGCAACCTCGATAATTATGGAGAGGAGAGTTTCAATGGAATATATCTCGCTAGAAGATGACTATAGATGTTATGATGATGATAGTTGCCCCAGCCGGCAGGCAGAAACCAGGTCCGTAGCTAGGTAGCAATTAAAAACAGATGAAAGTTACACCAGCCGGCAGGCAGAAACCAGGTCCGTAGCTAGGTAGCAATTAAAAAACAGATGAAAGTTATACCAGCCGGCAGGCAGAAACCAGGTCCGTAGCTGAGTACACATTATCAAATTCAGTAAACTTAGTAGTACTTACTCACATTTTAAAGTTGTAGGATATTGTAGTAGGTATGTAACGAAAAAGGTCAGTAGATCACTGGAAGATACTGGAGCGAATGTAATTTTATGATCAAAATTGATTGGTTTTATACATAAAAAATACCATTTCAGCAATATTTACCTCATAACAAAATTAAACCTTAACTACATATCCTCACAGGTGTATGACTAATTTATGTTACTTACGTCTAATTAAACCGTGTTGATTGAAAACCTTTTCTGTCAAATTGCAATTTTATCGTGAGAAATGAATTACAAAACCAGCTTCTTACCCTCACCGACAAAGGTGAAGCCGATACCAGGCTGTTACTTATAATTAATACAATAGGTATTATAATAAAGTATGTATGTTTGTTTAATAAGTCTTGTTGCATGACAAGTGAAAAAAAAAAAAAAAAATTCAAAGATGCAAGCTAAGGTGAGTTGATAGAAGGTGAGTTGATAGTAAAATATCCTGAAATCATTTTTTTTATTTTTTTTGTGCAAAACAATCCATGTAAACGAAGCCATGTCAAAACGTTAGTTCACAGGTATGTTGCAGTAAAACTTAAAATTGTTATAAAATCATCCAACGACGAAAACAACTTTTTATAACCATTTCATTCATGCAAATGTTCAGTAGGTACTGATATTAAGAATCATCTTTCAATCAATCCTAGATTGATAGAACTATCACCTTATTATAAAACATATAAAATAATAAACAAAGGTATCAAAACTGGTATAAGATCATGTTCTATAAAAGGTTTCATCCCAACTCTACATGAAACGTTAAAAGTGTATAGTCAGAATGAAACACATTTAGACGAATTAAAAAATACTTAAAAATAAGAAATCGTAAAAAAGGCAAATTTTAATCAAAGACTGCTACATGCACGAGGATCATCTTACAGTGTAATTGTTAAATACATGGAAATTACTCATACAGACACGACACCTCATGTAACGATGTTAAAGTTCTATAACTGCAAATTTACATGATGCAATTTTGCAGTCTTTGAGATTTTAAAGACTTAATTACACTTATACTGTACGATCGTTTCCGACGCCGTCGTCAGGTGGTTTACATAGAATAAGTATGACACAATTAATTACTATGGTACGGTGCACGAACCGTTTCGAAGGTGAGAAAGCATCTTAATCTAAATCCAAGCGCAACGCAGAGTAACAGCAGACAACCAGTATCTAGTTGTTGTTAACATGTAAGGTAGTGTTAGCTGTATGAATTAATTAAATTAACATTTGGATGTCCTTGGTGTCCAATCTGGGACCATAGAAATAGAATGTGTGTGTGCCATTAGGTGCATGCATTTCTTACTCTGTGAAGAGACATGAGACAATCTGTCCCAAATTTTAGTTTAATGTTTGCGATATCCTAAAGTTCAGATGTCCTTGGTGCCCAATCTGGGGTCATAGAAATAGAATATACGTGTGCCTGTAAGTGCATGTTATTTCTTGCTCTGTGAAGAGACATGAGACAATCTGTCCTGAATTTTAGGCTAACGGTTCAAGCAGTGACCGCCCTTATTTGTTAATAAGTAAACTAGTTGTTGTTAACGTGTAAGATAGTGTTAGCTGTATGAATTAATTAAATTAACATTTGGATGTCCTTGGTGTCCAATCTGGAACCATAGAAATAGAATGTGTGTGTGCCATTAGGTGCATGCATTTCTTACTCTGTGAAGAGACATGAGACAATCTGTCCCAAATTTTAGTTTAATGTTTGCGATATCCTAAAGTTCAGATGTCCTTGGTGCCCAATCTGGGGTCATAGAAATAGAATATACGTGTGCCTGTAAGTGCATGTTATTTCTTGCTCTGTGAAGAGACATGAGACAATCTGTCCTGAATTTTAGGCTAACGGTTCAAGCAGTGACCGCCCTTATTTGTTAATAAGTAAACTAGTTGTTGTTAACGTGTAAGATAGTGTTAGCTGTATGAATTAATTAAATTAACATTTGGATGTCCTTGGTGTCCAATCTGGAACCATAGAAATAGAATGTGTGTGTGCCATTAGGTGCAAGCATTTCTTACTCTGTGAAGAGACATGAGACAATCTGTCCCAAATTTTAGTTTAATGTTTGCGATATCCTAAAGTTCAGATGTCCTTGGTGCCCAATCTGGGGTCATAGAAATAGAATATACGTGTGCCTGTAAGTGCATGTTATTTCTTGCTCTGTGAAGAGACATGAGACAATCTGTCCTGAATTTTAGGCTAACGGTTCAAGCAGTGACCGCCCTTATTTGTTAATAAGTAAACTAGTTGTTGTTAACGTGTAAGATAGTGTTAGCTGTATGAATTAATTAAATTAACATTTGGATGTCCTTGGTGTCCAATCTGGAACCATAGAAATAGAATGTGTGTGTGCCATTAGGTGCATGCATTTCTTACTCTGTGAAGAGACATGAGACAATCTGTCCCAAATTTTAGTTTAATGTTTGCGATATCCTAAAGTTCAGATGTCCTTGGTGCCCAATCTGGGGTCATAGAAATAGAATATACGTGTGCCTGTAAGTGCATGTTATTTCTTGCTCTGTGAAGAGACATGAGACAATCTGTCCTGAATTTTAGGCTAACGGTTCAAGCAGTGACCGCCCTTGTTTGTTAATAAGTAAACTAGTGTCCACTGCATGACTTAATTAAAATAACGGTAACATGGTAAGTTAATATTTAGTTTTAGAACTAAAGTGTTCCTCTCACTGTGGCCAAGACACCTTTAGCCATCATCGATCCTATGAGTCTGTGGGATCGGCGGTGAGAAAACCATTTCCTGTGTACATTGCACGACGTACACAAATCCCTATTCCTACCCAAGTTCCGTCTGTTACCGTAGGTTTCCTTGTAACAGACTTCCCTCACGTTAAACCAACTAAACCTACGTTTGGTGTGGTTTGTATGGTAGGCTAGGGCGTTAGGATAACTAGGGGGCTAGGTTTATAGTTTCAGACATAGCCACGTCACGTACGCGCTTGGAATAATGGCCGTACTAAGCTGTAAGTCATGTTGGTGTGGAATAGGCGCCGAACCAGTATTTTACTGCACTACGTAGGAATTCATACTCCACCTTCCGTTCCATCAGGTGGAATAGGCGCCGAACCAATACTTTTCATTTGTATTATTGGGCATTCTACTCCACCGAGAGTGACGAGGCGAACGGAGTGAGCCGATGGAACGGAAGGTGGGGTAGAATGCCCAATAATACCCTACTTCCCTCATCAATTCTCCAGTCTATCCTCTTGCTAATGATGTGCCACATGCTATAAAAATCTTTTAACAACTTTGTGAATTCACTAGAATTGTGAATCGAGTCACCTAAGGCTAATATTCAAAACTATGATTTAAACAAATATTTTTGTTTAAATGATACCTGACAAACCTATAAATCTGTTATCTCATTCTTATAAGGTAAAATCTGTCTCGTATCTCTATCTTTTCGTGAGATTTACTTGAAATAAAAAAACAAAATTGCATTTTTAACAATTATTTCATAATTGTTACAAATCCTGCTCAAATTGTTGGCCTCTGTTGCGAATGCAGGCCCGACATCTGTTTCGTATTTTGACAGTTGTTGTACGAAGTCGTATTTCGAAGTCGTATTATGTCGCACAATATGGCCCCTTGGTTCATTAAAAGTGACACTGCCAGTCTCGCGTATGCGTCGGTATGTGTCTTGGAAGACTCTGCAGCCAGGTAATAGTCTACCAGGAAACCGTTCCTGGTAAAGTCGTTGCGCTGCACAAGCGACACCATTGGCGGCTCCGTAAGCCATCATGATGTCCGCATATTCTTCTTTAGAGAATGTCGCCATTGCAATAACAAAAAACTCAGCAAAGTTTAACAATAAAAACAAAAGTTAAAAAAACGTAACAAGAACCAACAAAACTCAACGATAGTAACAAAATGAAAGAATCGCGGAGTACGGTGAACTAGCACACACGTTAGGTAGCAGAGGCAGTGATGGCTCGACTAAAAAATTGACGGATCCGCGGCAGTGCTTGATTTGTTCAAACCGATTTAAGGTATGCAAGAAACAGATAGAAGATAGATTTTACTGCGCAAGAGTGAGAAAACAAATTTTACCTCTTTCTCAAGTAACAGTTACGCGATAAAAAAAAATTTCATTAGAATTTGGAATGTGGTCTTATGTGACTTGATTCGCAATTCTATCGAATTCACAAAGTTGTTAAAAGATTTTTATGGCATGTGGAACATCATTAGCGAGAGGATAGACTGGAGAATTAATGAGGAAGTTGGAAGATCCCGGTCGTTTTTGTTTTTTTTTTTGTAGCCATATAAACAGCTGCAACATCTACAGCTTTAATTTAAGTTTTACCTTTGCGAGTGAATTAAAAAAAAACTAGGTGACTAATGTCACTAATTTTGTATTTAAAAGTACTCCTAAATAATACACATCGAAATAAAATTAAAATTCAGAGTCTACGCCTTATATATATTTTTTAATTTGTATTTTAATGTAAAATTTGGGTCTTTTTTTAGTAAAACAATAAAAAGTCGATAAAAAAAAATCCACAGGGCATGAGGGGTGTTAAGGGGTCTGAAAGGCTAGCAGATGACCCCTTCAGTCGACCATTTCAATTTGGCAAACGATGCACCAAACACCCTGTATAATGTAATTTTAACAGCTGTTTTTTTTTTCGCGATTTCATTTTTGGTCCCATAGTAAAAGTTGATCATAATGATGAGTAAAAGTTGATCATAATGATGAGTAAAAGTTGATCATAATGATGAGTAAAAGTTGATCATAATGATGAGTAAAAGTTGATCATAATGATGAGTAGGTACAATGACCCTTTAAAAGGATAACGGTGATTAAAATTACACCCACTATAAAGTACTTTAGGTACCCTATCCATGTTTCAATACCACAACAGCCTCATCCATCATAAACTATATTTGATAAGCAAATAGGTGTAATAGCTGATTGCATACATTGATCATTTGTTTAGCTCAGATAAGACCAAAGAGAATATAAATCGTCGTTGGATAAGACATACAAATGTATGCTTATTGACAACAGTTTGGTGTTGATATCAGCACTGCAGTATTTTCGAATAGATAAGCGGAAATCTGTCGATACTTAAGATGCGATTGATAGCGAAAAAAGGTAATGTAAAATGATAATGACCAATGACATAATTATTATCGCACTTGCTTACGAAAAACTGCAAATTTTCCATACTCAGTGCAATTGCAGACAAACATACTAGCTATGACAACGAGTCATTCGAAGGTTAGCCATACGTCAAGCGGGATTGTCCGAAAGGGTTACCGCTGGCCCGGAACATAAAGGGCTAAGGAAGGAACATGGGTGGGTTTTAGTCAGTAAAAGTCTGACACTCCCTTCCGCTCCACCCAGTGCGGGAGGGTGATTTACCATCCAAAAAAAAAAGGTTGGCCACACGTACGGTAGACGGGAGTACCACAGTGACCTTGTTCTTCAATGACCGGTTCTATTATTGTTTTCGTCAATTTGTTTATACCTAACTACCTACATTTTATATTTTAACGGAAATGTAAACTAGTCTCGCCTTATGAGGCCTTTCAATTAATAAAATAGTAGATTAGAGTAATAAATAAGAAAAAAACGTTTGTGATGTTTTGAGAAAATTTTGTTTTAAAGGTACAGTCAGCGTCAGAGAAATGGAACCCCCCCAAGACTTAAAGACTATCGCCCGAGCACGCTCGGGCCCGCCGTCGCTCGTCGCTCGAGCGACGCGGCGGGCGGCGGCGCGGGGCGCCGGCGCGTCACGTGAGCCTTGAGCAGCTCCCTCCCCCGCCGCCGCACCCATCTCTGCCCGAGCGCATCCAACGGTCCGCCTCAGATATTATTTGCAAGTTTCATTCAAGTTTTTAATAATTCTCGGCTTCCTTCTGGCCGAACCGTATACCAAGAATAACTTACAAAAAGACACTTTGCGTGCGATTAAGATACGAACCCGCATCACCAGGCGCCAGCCGATCATCGAGACCGTGTCTTATTCTACTAGGCTATTGGCTCAGTTGTCAACCACAACGAAAATTGGAATAGTATTACTCCATAAAACGAACAAGGTTATTAACGGTCTAATCTTCTAGATAATAAGGTTTAAATTTCAACTTTCGTTTTATATTTAATACCTTAGTTTTACAAAATGCAATACGCATTAACTCCTCAATTAACTAAAAGATAAGGTTGAAATTAGCTTGTTTGGTTGAATATAATGTGTCGATTCCGATTGTTGCACTACCGTCATTTTACTTCAGAAACTTAACTGCTGTATGAACTGCGAGTTAAGGTTGAATTTAGAATACTTCTTCGCTTTATTTAGTAAACTGTGATTGAGGGTATAATTATTTTTTAAATGGTTTCGTTTTCGTGCCGATTCGCTTGTGTGTAATTATCTTCGTCGTAATATTATCAAATTTATTAAGTTTTTGACCAGTTGATTCTATTAACCGTTGGTATGGTTTGATTAACAACTTTTTTGAAGGCTAAAATTGTTGTTATCTGGGAACAGGAACAAAGCATAAAGAAAATAGCACGAGTTATGGGCATAACGGTAAGATTTATGTTATACTTCCACATAATTATTACCTATTTATTGTTGCAATAATGTTGCATTATTACTTACTAGTTGGATGTTTTTATGTATTTCTAATATTATTATTTTCATTGCAGAGAAAAACAGTTCGTAGATGGATACAAAGGTATCAAGCGACGCGCGACGGGTGATGTGAATTAATGTGATCGCCAAGGCCAGAGAAAATACAAATGGAGCGACAACGTAATATTGTGAAAGTTCATTTAGTGGCACCCTTCAAAACTTCAAGAAGTGATAGACTGTGACATCCTCTCCGTTATTATAAGGCAATTTACTCGGCAGATTGATTGTGTAACGTATCTGATAAAATTGCGTTGGAACATATATGAGCAAGTGTTATTAATTCCCAATATTTGTGGGATCCTTATCTCGTAGTTAATCAAAAACAAACAACCTTTATAATTATTATCAATCCAGATAATCTGGTTTACAAGTATTCTTGTAATGTATTAACGATGCACCATCTGACCTCACATATTTTTCTAATGTTGTGTTAAATAAGGGTTATTAGAAAATGTGATAAAAGAGAAAGATGTATATTGCTATACTATTATAGTTTAGCATGTTGATTCTTCCTCTGTAATTCACAGACACAAAAGACAAAATTTCTTTTTTTTTAAAGGTTTTTTTCCGATAAGTAAGTATAAAAAAAATCTGTTTTCACAACTTTAAATAAATAAATATTATTGTAGTTATGTTTCTATAAATATATATATAAACGAACCTTTATCTAATGTTAAACGTTCTAAACCTCATCCAGGGTATCTCTTTTGTGTTTAGTTAATATTCTAAGTAAATAACCCCAATTTAACACAGATAGAAAACTGTATACTCAACCTGGAAGTGGATTCCATGAAGTCCTAGAAATGTAATTAGAAAAATAAATGAATATTGTTTATCAAAATGCCTAGCTTTTATTACAAACCTCCATTTGATTTCTTAAATAATAATTAACGAAAATCACATAATAAAGAAACTAAAAAAAGGGTAAATAAATAAATAAATAAAATAAAGGAAAAAGAAATCTTCTCATCCGCGGATTTGAACTCGTGACCACCGCATCGCCAAGCCGCAGTGTTAACCATTAGACCAACACGCCACTTACGTTACATTACGAAAAACTTAAATAGGTTTGATGTCAATACCAAGGGGGGTACCTTATTTGTGAAGCGAACTGTACATTTTCTACATAAAAAATGTCATCCAAGTAGTAGGTACGAGTACCTATTAGTCGTATGTATGTAAGTGTAACATGAGCAGCCCAGCAGGCACCATTACATTCTTGATATAAAAGTGTTGTATTGCAACTTGCAACGTATTGTCAACCGGAGTCCGGACTGGACCGGTGCACGGTGCACGGTGCTGCTCCGCGCGGACAAAGCACCCCATTGCACTCCGAATTATTTCAATTAACAATAAGCCGACTGGTCCACACAAGGGTGCAGTTTCCTTGTTTACAATCTCCATATTCAAATATGGGAATGGGAATTTTAGTTTTAATAACACTTTAGGCTTTATACAATATGACCCAAGGATCCAAGTTTATACTATGACTTACTAATTTATATTAGACTATAAATACAGTATACCCAGGTCATTCCTAGTTACATTTCTATCTATCTATATACAGGGTTATTGGTAAAAAAAAACAGCTGTTCCCTACATTTTGACGAGTTATACGAACATAAATGTATGGAACAGCAGATTTTTTTTTCGCGATTTTAGGTTTGGTCCCATAGTAAAAGTTGTTCATAATGATGAGTAGAATGACCTCTTAAGAGGTTGCTAATATTTTACCAATAACCCTGTACATAAAATTCAAAGTCCTGACTGACAGATATTAAACGCACAGCTTAAACCGCTTGTCCTAGAGACATGAAATTTGGAGGGTGTGTTCTTTGTGAAGAGTAGGTATCCACTAAGAAAGGGTTTTTCGAAATTCCACCCAGAGGGTGAATGGGGGGAGGGTGAAATTTCAAGTGGACGAAGTCGCGGGCAGAAGCTAGTACTTAATATTAATTATTACAATCGTGAAAAAAAATCTGTTGATCCATACAATATGTCGAGTTATGTTAACATAAATAAATATATATGGATCAGCTCATTTTTTTTTCACGACTTCAGTGTTGGTCCCATAGTAAAAGTTGTTCATAATAATGATGAGTACAATGAGCCCTTTTAAGGATTAAAACGATAAAAATGTAAGGATGTAATAATATATAAAGAGGTATTTGTGAGTTTGTTTGTAGGGGGTAATCTTCAGAACTTCTGATTGTCAAACATGTAATGCGGCGGGTCAGCTCGGCTGTTGGCATGGCAACGCGCTCAATATCTAAACGTAATTTAAAAAGATTATTTATTTCTTTAAAAATCTGTTTCACTTTGTTTTTGATTATGCGATAGATACTTTTTAATTATAGGTACCATATTTATTTTCTTTAATAAAACATCCTGTGATACCTACATATTTTATAGACAAAATAGTTTCGATGTTTCACATCTGCCAGGTGCGAGCCGTCCCACGACGGCTCAATATTGTTTTCAATAGGTATATCCCTGGAGTATAAATAGGGTAAATTATAAAAACTTTTTACAAAAAAAAACAACCGACTTCCAAAAAATACACTACAAATTGAAAAATAACTTTAATTTCGGAAGTCGGTGTCTTTGGTTCCGCATTTTCGTTTAAGGACACCGACTTCCGAAATTAAAGTTATTTTTCAATTTGTAGTGTATTTTTTGGAAGTCGGTTGTTTTTTTTTGTAAAAAGTTTTTATTTTTCACTTTTTAGTGGGTCAGTTTGTAATTACAAACTTTTTTATCTAAGTTATAATAGCCTAATGTCAACTGCTCATCACATGTTACAAAATATTGCTTTTCCCGATGCTGGGACGTTTATTGTTGAGGAGTTCTCCTGGTAAGAGCCGGGAGAACTCCTTAACAACCACTCACCATACGCATTGTAACGAGCATAAATTGCTTAGCAACCATATTGAAGTAATCGAATCGCAACCCGTGAAATATTTGTCAATGAGTAGTTCCGATGGCCCTCTGTGGTCTTCATCATCAGCTCCACTTTACCAAATGATGATTTCCGAGAGCAAATGCTCAAGTTAATTATTGAGTAGGCCACACGACGAAAGAGCATTGCTAGAAATGACGTGATTACTCAACTCAACTCCAAACACAAGGTAGCTACTGTAAACTGTTGAGGAGTTCCCTTAACTGTCCTTCGTCTTCATCATCAGACCCCGAATGACAGTCACAACCATGTAGGTGTAAAGTTCACATCAATACAAATTAATCAAGCCCAAACACAAGGTAACTGCTGTAAATCGTTGAGGAGTCCCCTCGACTGTCTTTCGACTCCATCATCAGATCGACTCCAGGCCTTCATTACATTGTAGTGCTTTAAAATACCTAATGAAAAAATTAACAAACGCACTAGTCGCTCCTACGATTTTCGAATGTTCCCCTCGATTTCACTGGGATGCCATCATCAGATCCTGGTTTCCTTATCATGGGACCACCCTTGGCATATCTCCTTTCCAACAAAAAAAGAATAATCAAAATCGGTTCATAAACGACGAAGTTATCCGCGAACACACATAAAAAAAAAATATACGGTCGAATTGAGAAACCTCCTTTTTTGAAGTCGGTTAAAAAAAAAAAAAAAGAACGTCAGCTTTACACGCGGTCAAAGCTGCGGGCGAAGCGCTAGTAAGTCATATAGTCAGTTGAAATTCAACGAACACCTACATGTGGATACAAACCCGCACCCACCTCTGCCGGTCCCCTCGCACTCAGCTAATTGTTCTGCCGTCATACGAAACTCATGACAGCCAGCGTAATGACTTCAGTTGACAACTCGTCACACCCATTCTGATTGCTTGGTTACTATGTCGACAAGAGTGTGTATGTACATATATGTACAGTGTCCGCCTTCGATGGAATACCATCTGTCTGTATGTTTTTTTTTTGCTTCTCGTGTTTATTAGTTATAGTTCCTACCTACTACTTATTATTAACAAACTTTTGCCCGCGACTTCGTCCGCGTGAAATTTCAATTGCAAACAAAAAAGTCAAATCCGACATGTCGTAATTCCTGAGATTAACGTGTTAGACAGATCGGCGGGTACTTGTTTATAACCAACTTTAAAAAAGGAGGAGGTTCTATGTTCGTCTGTACTGTATTTTTTATGTATGTTCATCGATATTTTCATCAATTTAAGAAACCGATATTGTAAATCCTTTTTCACTTGATAGGGGAAGCTATGTCCTAGAACCAAAAAATTCGAAGACATGTGACATCTACCAACCCGCACTGGGCCCGCGTGGTGGATTACGGCCCACTCCCTCTCACCGAGAGGAGGCCTGTGTCCCAGCAGTGGGAACATTATAGGCTGATTATGGTTTATGGTTGGTAGGGGAAGCTCGCGCGGTGGTCCCGTATGAATTTTATTAAGTTTGCTTTGGTAATTTTTGAGTTAGCTTGAATAATACGTAGGTATTTAATCCACTTAGTGTGTGTTCATGATGTTATAAAAGTTCTTGTCACTGTTGTTTACATAGCAAGTAAACACTGTTTACATAGCAAGTAAACACTGGTATACGAATGCGTGTGGGATAGGTACGACAGCTAAAAAGTGAAAATATAAAAACTTAAAACACTACAAAATGAAAAAAACTTCATTTCTGAAGACGGTGTCTTCAGTTTTGTATTCTTAACTTTGTAGTGTTTTTTATAATTGTAGTGCTAGAGAACACAAGGATTACTGCGATTATAAGTTCGTCATGTGACACATAAACAGATAGGTTCTAAGTTGAAGTCCAACAAATAACTCAGGTTTTGAGACTTTTTTAATACTTAAAGTTCTTAGAATATATTATGTTACCCTAGTCGTTTACATCGTGTGGTTCACATTGTTTCTAAGATGCATCCCAGGCTTTTTTGAACAAACTATCATTTACTTCATCCTCATGTGTCAGCGGGCTCGCTAGTGACAGTTCAACCGTGTTCTGAATGTCGATGGGGAAGTCTTTCTCATCTACGTCTTGTCCTATTGATTCACTTTCAGTGTCTTCAATCGTTTGGTTAGTGATCTCTTCCATGTCAGGACCGGGAGAAGAACTCTGACCCTGGACTCTTGCCAAGTAAAGTGCATTTTGGAACTCACTCTGCAACTGTAAGGCTATGTGCAGTGGCAGCCTTCTCAGCTGAGCAGCGACATTCATACCGAAGAAATGGAACTCATCTTCACATTGACTTGGAGTGTTTATAACATTTGATGTATTATCTAATCGATTAGGAGTTCCAGATTTCTCTGAATCAGTTTCATCGTCCTGACCTGTCATCAGTGTGTTGGTGAGCAGTCTGACTTGTTTCCTGGCAGAGGGTGCTCGATCGTTAGTAAGTGGTTGTACCTCCAGGGTATATTCTAGTTTATCGACAGATGAAGTTTGTGATGATGTGTTCAAATCCGTTTGACTTGACGAAAGTAGTTTCCGTTTAAAATGATTGAATTTTCTTGATGTTTGTGGAATCTGAAACAAATGACTGGATGAAAATTCAGCAAGGATTTAACGGAATGGGGAACTTTCCTGGATGAATTTTAATTGTAGCACTAGATATGGACACGGATATGGATATGGCACCTTGAAGAATAAATGATTACCTATCTAATAAAGGAGAGGAGGCCCGTGTCCCAGCAGTGGGAACATTATAGGCTGATTATGTATGTATGTTATGTATGTAATAAAACAGGTAGGTATTCATGCGAAAACTCTGTTTTACCTACATACAACTAAATGTGCTGGTGAGACATCATAACATCACAGACGTGGTGACTGGCGGCCTGGTGGGTATACCGAAGTCGATGTCTAATGACGACAGAAATATAAAATTAATTCTTAAAGTTTGGGAATTTTCACAACATTTAATTCGACCTTGTATTTAGTCAGTTTATTTTTTAACCAAATTGTTAGTTTTTTTTTATTTTTTTCAAAGTTGTTAAGTTATTATTACGAAATTGTTCAGGAACGTTTACCTTGTCAAACAGTAGGAATATTAGATTAAGTTTGTATAATGACCATGTTTCCCATAGAAATTGTTTCTATTTTTCTTAAGAAAAACTACAAACACAAATGCACATAGCCAATACGGCTATAATAAAAACTGATTATTTATTATATTACATTTGAAGTCCGATGTTTGTTCTTTAATATCCCAGTTTAGCGACCAATCACATTAGTTGAATTTAACATCACGGCTCTCATCTTGTCTGTGATTGGTCGTTACTTGCACGTGTCTACTTTGCGCTGGTCCGCTCCGCTTCGCTCGTCTCCACCTCAGTGGAAACGCATCTCAATAGCGGGATGCTCTATGCAACGCAACGGTGGTAATGTGATGACCGCGGCGCGGCCCGCGGCGGCGGCGGGGGCGGCGGCGGCGGCGGCGGCGGCGGCGGCGGCGGCGGCGGCGGCGGCGGCGGCGGCGGCGGCGGCGGTAACAGCGAGCGGTACCATGGTAACGTGATAAATAGGTACGTGGTAGGTACAAGCATTATCAGCCTATAACGTTCCCACTGCTGGGACACAGGCCATTTCTCTGTGAAAGGGAGTGGGCCGTAATCCACCACGCGGGTCCAGTGCGGGTTGGTAAGTAAAAACACCTAAACAAATGAAAGCGTATACGTTGTAGACACTGGTACTCACAGTTTTAGTGGACTCTTTTAGTAAAGTGTCACCCAAAAATGAATCCAGCGCGTCAAACCAGCGCAAGGTTGGCTTGTACAGCGCAGAACCCGACTTCACAGAATATCTTATCTTATTCAATTCCTGGTGGTATGTACTCCTAATGTTTTTAATCTTTGTCTTGAGCAGTTGCACTGTTAAGTTGTCATCATCGAATTGTTCTAGCAGAGCCGCGTAAGCATCCACTCGAGCTGCTTTACTTTTGTAATAAAACGATGTTGGGTTCCACAAGCACTCGTGGTCCTTATAACATTCGATTAAGAATAACGTCTTCTCGTCGCCCCAGCGAGCCATTTTGAAAAACGAACGACAGTCGCTGCCAGCTACTGGCACACACGCACGCCAGCACGCTGCCTCCTGCGTCGCGTCTCGCGGCCGACTGGCATGCTTATGTGCCTGGCATCGACCCGCTTCCCCCGCGGCATATAGGTATTTCAACTGCCTGGAGTTCCTGGCATGCTATAATAAAGTTAGCTTCCCTGGGTGCAATACACATGCGTAGCCTTTGTAGGTAAAGGACAGCTTAGTGTGTCGGTGCACAGCAACATCTGGGATATTTTCCGATAAACACAAGTCTGTGTCGCCTAAAAAATGCTACTTATGTATATCTTTACTAAATGAGGCTTCCTACAAGCCTGACATAATAGCTTCCGCGTTGATTCCAGCCTGCCCTGTTTGGCAGAAGAATGTGACTTGTACGTGAAACAAAAACATCCTTGATTACGTACAAATATGATGTTAGGCAACACTCACGTCCTTTACCGTGATATTATGATCCCATAACGTCGACAGTTGTGTGATTGGATCACAATGACCGATACAATGAACGTCCACCAATCAATTTGCTTTTGCTGACTGCAGAAAAATTTAAAGTCAGCTGCGCTGATACTGATGACAATAAAAACATGTATGTATAACAGTCGAACCCTGCACCACACTTGAACAAACTCTAGCGACCAACAAACCCACTACAACCCTACCTACTCCTCCGTTAATAAACTCTAGCGACCAACAAACCCACTACAACACTACCTACTCCTCCGTTAATAAACTCTAGCGACCAACAAACCCACTACAACACTACCTACTCCTCCGTTAATAAACTCTAGCGACCAACAAACCCACTACAACACTACCTACTCCTCCGTTAATAAACTCTAGCGACCAACAAACCCACTACAACACTACCTACTCCTCCGTTAATAAACTCTAGCGACCAACAAACCCACTACAACACTACCTACTCCTCCGTTAATAAACTCTAGCGACCAACAAACCCACTACAACACTACCTACTCCTCCGTTAATAAACTCTAGCGACCAACAAACCCACTACAACACTACCTACTCCTCCGTTAATAAACTCTAGCGACCAACAAACCCACTACAACACTACCTACTCCTCCGTTAATAAACTCTAGCGACCAACAAACCCACTACAACACTACCTACTCCTCCGTTAATAAACTCTAGCGACCAACAAACCCACTACAACACTACCTACTCCTCCGTTAATAAACTCTAGCGACCAACAAACCCACTACAACACTACCTACTCCTCCGTTAATACAATAAATAGTATATTGATATTCAAGATCAAGACAGTATAAAAGAACATGCCATATCTTCACGACTATAACGGTAACAGAGGAAGGCAGAGCTCTAGCTTTCGAAAACCACGCTTGAATATTCAGCAGATTGGAAATTGATTTAAGTAACACAAATACAATATGACGTGTTAGATTTTTATTTATATATTTTTTCACTTCAGTAGCTCAAACATGCAGGTTTTGCTGCCTGAAATCAGTGAGCAAAATGCGATTTTGCTCACTGAGTGAGACAAAGTAACTTTTTAATTATTTTTTTCTGAAACCCGCGATTATCTTATTCAGCCTTGGATTAATCATACAATTCGAAACATTCACACTATCTCTTTCCCGCCATTAGAAAGAGAGAGAGACAAAGACCAGCCCTTTCGAAGTTCAGACTTTGAATTCGACCTCAAAGACAAACACGTTCGGAATTTCGTACTAACTAAAGAAATTTTTGCAAAAAGATAATTATGTCTTTTAATGTAATTGATTGAATTTTTAACATAATGTTGTATTTAAACGAAAATAAGTATTTACTGCAAATAAAACTGATATTTAACCTGTAAATTATATTTATTTCTAGTTTCAATAATGTTACGTAATATATTTTGAATAATAAAATATCATGGGTGCTATTTCCGAACACGCCTTACAAAGTGTTCTCGCTGCTGAAGTGAAAAGTTATGTGTGTTACACGAGAGCAAAGTTTTTTGCATCTCGTGCCTTTGAATCCCTCGCCACACTCAGGATTCAACTTTAGAATCACTCGCTACGCTCGTGATTCAATCTTTGAATCCTTCGCTTGCTCAGGATTCAAAATCAGCACTCACAGCAAAAAACGACTTTGCTCTCTTGTTGCACAAATAACTATTTCACATAAATAGTCCAATCTGAAAGCCGACCCCAGCAGAGTTGGGAAAAGGTTAGGCAGATAATGATCGGGCATTGTTGAGGTCTTATAATAGTGTTCATGTGGTTGATTCCCTTCCCGTAATTGATAATCTATCTCTTCCCTATCAGTTTTGTGCGAAAATAAAGCAAAATACTGGATTATTCATGTAATATAAGTACATACATGTTATGAGAATACATAAAGAATCGCATTTCGAATCATATTTAGCACATTTAACAATTTGGAAATGTGGTCGGAGAGACTTTTGAAAAATCCTAAGTAAAAAGTCATAATTCGAGGTTTGGCTCTCGCCTATTTCCTCCTCCAATATTAGACCAATTTATATTTCATAAATTTAATAAGAAGGATAATACTGTGTCCCTATGTGTTTCGTTGTCAAATTTGTACACAAGGCCTCTGTTGACAGCGGTTTAAATCGGCAATTTTGAGATTTTTTTTGAGGGTTCTAGTGCTTATAAAAATAATGTATCATCAAAAAGGAAAACATAGGGACATACAAGTAGTTAATATTTATTATTCTGTAAAAAATCATTGTTTTATGGTCATTAACCAGAAAGAAAACAGGCGAGAGCGTTTTTATGGAGAAACGACCACCCGCGTTTCCTCTTAATTCACATACTGCTGCCACAATCAATATCATTTAGGAATTAGTATAGTTAGGACTTATGCACACGTTGATACTTCTTACCATAGAAATTTAAAATTGTATCTATGCTATACTCTTTGATTTATTTATAGGTGAACAACGAGTCCACAACTGTCAACAGTTGTGGACTCGTTGAGAACTGCGCGCAGACTGGGCTCCATCAACGCCTTTTGCTAAATGCTCGTGTGCTGACGGCCGGGCGTGAAGTCATGAAGCCTTTTCCACGCGTCAATAACAGTAGGGAACGAAAAAAGCAACTTTGAGATGGGCAGAAACGTCTTTTAAAACTGAAAAGAATAATGAATTCCGTCGTCAGTCAGTTTCGTCATTTGATCAGGCTCAGCTCAGTATACGGAGCGCGCCATTTGTAAGGTTGTTGACCGCCTCAATAGACAATTTGGAAAGTGTGATTATAAATTAAGATGAATAGCACATAAAGTATAGATAAATGAGTGTTAACGAATGAAAAGAAGCATGTTCTTAGTTAGCGGAGAGACGACGGCGACGCCACGGTAAACAAAAATATTATGTGCTTATGTTATGTGACATCCACCAACCCGCACTGGGCCCGCGTGGTGGATTACGGCCTACTCCCTCTCATTGAGAGGAGGCCTGTGTCCCACCAGTGGGAACATTATAGGCTGATTATGGTTATGTTATGTACTTACTCGTTTCTATAAAGTTATGAAACCTTCATCTTGAGTAGGTATCAATTAAATTCCTAAAGTTCACAATTGTTTGCAAGTACTGACACTGAATCAGCTTAATATGCTGATCAATCGTATGTAAAGTGAACTTCGAATAAGAGAAGCTTACGAAAAAGCAAAAATTCATCCTTCGCAAAAACGCCCTAAAAATAATGACTTCATCACTGACTTAATAATCTCCGTAAGTAATAAAACGGAATGAGAAACATACTCAATTTCAAGAAGAAATCCCGCTTCCTTCGAGCAGCGAGCTGCCTATCAAATGACTAAATGTTACAGGCTCAAACAGTTACTGCGGCACCTATCATCAATCATACTCAACTTGGAGACCAGCTGACCAGTGTACCTAGCCACCTGCCAATCAACCGATCCCGCACATTCGGTACAAGTTCCCGCCAGGTCCCGAGGGTGGTGGAGGTCAGGTGGAGCTGGTTGTGTCGACTCAGCGCGGATAGCAATTTCGCGCAAGAACTGCCGTCGGTTTGAACTCAATGTTTGAAGTAACTCCTTTGAAGAGCATTGAGATGTTATATCTGTGAAATGTTAGCGCTCACTTCGATGGGTACTTCACATCCTTTGATTAATGCGATGATGAGTGAATTATCTCCTATTAATTGTCTTCAAGCCTTACCTTGTGACATCCAATGCTGAATATACCGTCGTATTAAACCAATCTGACTATCGATCTGACTCATGTGGCGGAGGAAGGCATGGCCAGGAAGGCTTACTTGACTGGTCTGTATGTACGCACGGTGCCCATCATATCCAATTATGGTGTATATACTACTTTTCTTATAGTTAAACGATAGAATACTTAATAATAACCCTGTGTGAACCTAGGAACCACCACCTTTATGATCGGTATTTTAGCTTCATGCCTTATTTTACTAATTACTTATTATTTCGCACCCAACCAAAGAAACGCCACAAAAAAGCAAAGTCCACTCTTATTTTATTCACGGATAGATAACGAATCTCCATTCAGTAAACATTCTTAATTAATTAAGTAATTAGCTGTCGTTTCCTGCAAGGGCAGCCCGGCAGTGCGGACGTACACTTTCTCCGACGTGTGCCCTGCGCAACCGGCGCGGGCGGCGGCGGGCGGCGGCGCGCCGCGGTGATAACTGATAAGAGATAAGAGACTTAGCAACAGTTCAGTGTTTATATTGGCGGATAATCACCTCGGCGACAGATCGACAGACGATCACGTGCAGCGCTGGGACAGAAGGCTCAAACTTATTTTTATTTATTTATTTATTTATCCATTTATTTCAGGCATCAAGGCCCATATAAACACATACAATACAATATTAATATAACTTAAAAATACTATAAATACATACAACATTATATTAACACTAAAAACTAACGTACACGAAGTGTCGGCGTCGTGTTTCGCTGACTGGTGTCATGTAGCCTGCCACGAAACCGGCGGTACACGACACCCTTCGGCCAGAACTCTTCCTTGAGGAACTTCTCGAGATGATGTGTCGGAACACGCACCACGAACGACTTGAAGTTCGTGTTGTGACGCGACTCCAACTTCTCGACCCTCAAAGTCCAGTTGGTCTTGACACGCATGTACTCCACAATCTCCTCAACCTTCGTGGAGTGGTGCAGTCTAGACACGTACAGCTGCGTCGACGGGATTGCTGGACGCAGCAGCATGTTGGGTCCTGCCTGCCCGGTGCCGCACTGGTTCTGACAAGGAGGCTTCTTCTTCTTCTTCTCCACCTTGATGAAACCATCCTTGTCGCACGTGTCCTTCTCTGGACCCTGCCTTTTCAAAACCTTGTTTGGTTTCGACTGGCTCCGTTTACCCCCTTTTGTCTTTTCCGCCAGTTTTACCTGCAAGTTTTGCGACTCAGCAGGCTTGTTAGCGGCTACTATTGCTGCGTAGGCTCGTTTGGGGGTCGACGAACCTACACACATCGTTGTCTCTACCTGTGTCGAGGCAGGGACGGCCACGGCACGCGTTGCAACGCATGCATTCTCGGCAGTTGGTGACGCATTCGAGCTCGCCGACTCGAAAATGCAGATGGAGGCGTTTTGTGCCCCGCGACGCGTGTCCACATTTGCGGCGTCGGTAGGTGACCTACTTGCAGAAATTGCGTTGCGCAAGAGCACTACTTCTGCCTGTAGATCACTGATGGTGTTGTTAGATACCTCCAGCTTATGCTGCATCTCGGCCTGGCTTTGCTTCAGGAATGTAATGTCCTTCAGCAGCCTGGTGACATCAACGTGATCAAACGTGACGGGAGGCAGCTTGTGCAGATCCTTCGCCACGAATTCAGGCACGTCGTCCGGGTCGGTCTCCTTCATCAGCGTTATGATGTCCTGGAGACTCTTCGCTGTACCGTCCCTTCGACGAGACGGCATCTGGCTGACTTTGCCGAGCGTCGTGAACAGCAGCAACTTGGCACTGCTAATGTCTTCCTCCTTATACGAAGACTTGCAGATCTGCAAGATGCTGATCTCGTCCATGTAGTCAATGGCATGTTTGATGAATGCCAATACTTCGTTGGCTATGAGAGTTTGGGAACTCATAGCGGAAAACGGGCAGCGGCTATAGCCGCGCAATTCGCGAATATAATATTCATACAGTGCAGCGCAAACGCGACCGTACTCGACCGTGTATCGCAGTGCACTGATAAACAAACTTATGATGATGATGAAGGTCCGAATCACTCGTGTTCACAGAACTTGTTATTCTGTCTACCTTGTCTCAAGTTACTTGCGCAACAGTTTTCCTCTTGCATTTTCCCAGAATTAAGAACCTACTGCATATTCTGTATCTGTATCCACATCTACACCCGACACCACACTGTTCCAATAGGTACATCTGCAATGCATCTGCCACGTTCGCATAAGCTCAGCGCTACACTTCTTGTCCCGTCTTTTCTCTTTGGCAGTTTTCAACGAGCACTCGTTTCAATTGAAACTTCAATGAATCAAATGTAATGTGCCCCACACGTGCACGTGAATCAAATGTAATGTTCAATGTGCCCCACACGTGCACGTGAATCAAATGTAATGTTCAATGTGCCCCACACGTGCACGTGAATCATAATAATTTTATCTTCAAAAGCAAGTTGATCCATCAGCTTTATCTCCAGCCGCTATCTCTACAAGGGGATATCGATTCTACGGTAATATCATAAAGTTTAAATTCCTTTGACACAAAAATACATGTTGAAAAACCGGTTCATTGCCGTTTTCAGCCATAAAGTTAATAATGAATGCATTACGATACGACAACATAATAAAATAAAAATAAAGACAAAAATATTAACATTTAAGTACTTACATTGTGTTATTTTGGTCCGTTTCGATTTCAACGTGTTTGTGGTCAGTGACACCATCGCGGAATCGCACGGAGATTGTAGAATGCTCAATATTACAATATTACAATATTGTGCCTTTCCAAAAGACTGGTTTGATACGAAAACAAACCATCTAGCACCTTATTGGATGAATTTAATAAAACTCGATTTATTGAATGACATATTTTGTACAGTAATCCAATTAATGGATCACTACTCGACTTCCTAATACGCTATGGCTTAACGTTAGCTAACTCAACTACCTATATTATATAAAACGTACCTTTATAAAATTAACAAGTCAAAGGGAAACGGATACACCTGTCTTAAAAGATGGCGTGTGCAATTAATCATCATTACACAAGTTTTTACACTTTATTAATCCACGAGAGTTCACGGTCCAAAGCAAAAATGGGAGGACTACAGAGTAAATGCATTAAGAAGACAGGGAGGGCAGCAGGCCAAGCTGTCGCGCCGTCAGGTCGGAGGTGGCCCGCGACGACCTCGCACGTCTGCACGTCAACCTCATTAACTAACTCCTAGTGACGCTAATCAGGAAGGGTTGTAAGATTTAATAAAGAAACTTCTCAACACTCAAGTTTGCCCTCTTAATGTGTTTTTGCTACTTTCCTCTCGAAGTGACGGCGTGATGTTGAATTATATTAGCGTTATGAGAGCTCTTCATTCTTCTGATTAAGAAGTTGGTTAACTCATTACTCGGACAGGAGTGCGGACAGGTTCGAACTTTTGGTTGAGATACTTTTGATCCGAAATACCGAAGTACATAATTATTGTAGACTTCAGATTAATCTACTTATAACCGCTCGTATATCGTACATTCGTGTAGCACGAAAATCCTTGTATTTTTTAACATTTTTACTCAAAGTAGAAAAACAATACAAAATTTCAGCACCCACCTAAATTCCACTTCTCTCTGAAAATACCTGGAATTTTTAATTTGTTAAACTATTTCGGCGATTTACTCGTACATAAAAAAGTATCCGAGCAGGTAGCATACCGAACGTGGCTGAACTAAAAATAACGATCAAGAATGTTTTTTTAAACAACTCGTTGGAGTTTAAGGAATGCTAAAATCTACAAAAAATAGGTGTATTTCAGGGTGAAGTACATATTTAGAAAATTCATGCTTAGACAGTGAACGATTAGAGGTACCTATAGCTTTTCTAAAAGTACCTATCTGATGGAACTGTAAAAGAACCCTTAAGTCAATGTGTCCAGGTCAAGTTCTCAGGCAGTCACTCACTAACAGGAATCAGCAACACATCTAGAAGGATTCAACTTTAGCTCTCACTACTTTTGTGAAAATTGAGGTTATAAAATTAACTTTAATTGTCACATGAACAACAGCTCTAAAGTAATTTTAAATTAGACTTTCGGCTTTAATTATTCAAAGCACTCAATTCGTAAGTGGCACTACAAATTGGCACCCACAGGCCACACCCCACAGATACATTTTCAGATCCATTTGTTTACATTTTCATCAGATACCTTTGGAACAGATCATAGATTCCTCCGTGCTTTTAGTACTCTATGAATGCCTAAATTATAAGAGAAGTAGAGAGAAATACAGTAAGAGAACGACTTCTTAGTAGAATATAATTATCGTACTTAACTCAATTATCGGTGATAAAACAACCACTAAGGAGATGTAACTATGAGATAACCAAACATACGACGATACACCACTGAAGTGGACCACTCATCGGCACATCATGCAGCATACACGTGTGCCCGGCAGACCTCCCTTAACAACTGCTTGAGATGCCACTCAATCCAATTGCGACCTTAATGTCCAAAGACAAGAATGAAAATTGGACAATCGAAAGTTCTATTTTTAGATCCAAGAGACAAGTGGATGCTCTTATTATCAAAGTGCAGGCATTAATTAAAATGAAATTAGATCTGTCATTGATCAGTGCCAATGGGTTTTAAACCTTAAACGAGTCTGTTTACGACTGTAATTTAACTGATTTGTGGCAGTTGAGAAAAATAAAAGATTGAACGGGTTCAGTACATTATGACGGAGTTTGGACGGTATTATGTGACATGTGTTCGTTGCTCAATACTTCATCAGCTGTAACGATTACTTTATGAGCTTGTTAGATAATAAAGTATAATCTATCTTTAAGTATATATATACTACCCAAATATAAAGCTTTGAATATCAGAATGAGACATGATTCACTCTCTAAAGTCTAAAGCGTGGAGATTATGACAGTAAAGGCAGTTCCATTATTATCTGCTAACTGACAATGCTACAAGCACAGACTAGCGCTGTACGTAAATATTGATTGCAATTATTTTGTGAAATATTTTTTCAATACAAGATGGCGGCGGCGGCGTTTCTTTCGATTTTCGCCGCCAAAAGATTCTTGTAGATGCAGCAACTGCTTAAGACAGATTTTTTATAAACTAATTTGCTGATAGCGGAAACCAGCTTGGCCTAGAAAAATAACCTACCCTTATTACACGACTGCGCGACGCAAAGGAGGGTAAAAAAGAAAGAAAATTGCTTATTCTGCACTTGTGCAGAATAAGCAATTTTCTTTCTTTTTAGATATATTTTAGTTTACAGTTGTAAACTAAAATATATCTAAAAATTAATTATGATGTGTGAAATGTGTGTGTGTATGTGTCTAATGTGTTTTTTCTTTTGTTTTTAGGCCTTTTGTCAAGTCTTGCCTCTGATCAGACCATGCCCCACTTGCTGGAGTGCTCTAAGTGCCCGTTCACCTTCACTAGATTACCTAAAGAATGCCAATAATGCTGCGATCGTGTCACGTGGCCACCTACTGGCACAAACAATAAAAAACATACAAGAACAGTACCATCGATAAGAAAAGGAGAAGAAGGTCTTAAGTTGAACGGCAAGTTGCACATTTTGGAGGCAGATTAATCAAAACCTCACATTAAAAATTGGGAGCACATCGAACCTTTGAAAATAGTCTCCATTATAGACTACATTGAATTCCAAAAACACAATTATAACAGATGAATAGTTACACACCGATTTCTCCCTTTCAGTCAGTAATTTGACTTTCGAAAGAAGACGACGAAGCGTTATACATGTCAAGTTAACGTTGTATAGCGTCTGTATAGTTACATGTAACTATACAGACGTTATACAACGTTAATTAGTAAGAGGGATAGATTACAATTATTACCTTATAATTAGCTTAATGTCAGTCTGTAACTGTTAGTGATCTTTATTTTGATCTTTACGGTGCTCCCGGTAATTATAATAAACAAGGAAATTCCCATAGTTATCTTAATAATAATACGTTTGGCAGAAAAGGTTTTTCAAAAAAGATTTATATGTCATATGTACGTATCACCAGCATTCATAACTTCCAGACGGTAACACTGCGAATTGCCATACCTACTGATTGCCGTAGGTTAGGTTAGGCTATTAATGGTTCTTTTTCTGGCCATTCGTGCGATCCCTTCACAAGGTACTCCATCACTAACTATAGTGCTGCAGTAAAATGACAGCTGATGTGTTACATAAATGACTGAAATTGCCGTCTTTTTGTTTTTTTGCGACCATCAACCAAATGTTGTTTTTCTAGTACAGTATAGTGTAACAAACGAAAGTTATTTGACATGCATATCTCTACACTCAGTCCGAAATGAGTTATTAAGAAGTGTAATTTTACTGCAGCTAATTAAAAGTCGGACTATAGTTAATGATTTGACCTTGTCCCATCACTAGATGGGACAAGGTCAAAATTGGCATCCTTACACGTGTGTGCCAATTTTGGTCATATCCAGTCGTCAGATGCCACTGGATGCCACCGTCCTAAGTAGTCAGGATCCGAGGCAGGGTACAAAATAATCACTTTACAATCTAGTGGGATTATAAGCGCCGCGATAATAAATATATCACGGGTTTAGCTCAATTTTTGGGCGGGCATTCATTAACATTATTTGACAACTATTCTTAAGAGCTTGAACGATCTCTCGCTGTATGATTCAGTCTTAGTGACTGCGATGAACAATACAGTTTTTTTCAACTGATTGATGAAAAGATAGGCCACTGCCATTCGAAGCCAATATCTTGATTAAATAATGCTATAATAAATGTATAGCTACCAGACACAAGAGTTTGTTAAATTCCTTCTAACATCTGTGGTTAAAGCACTTCAACTGGATGATAATAATTAAAAGAGAACTCCTTCCTCCACAACTCCCCTTCAAAATAAACTTTTGTCAGTTCCCACTTTACTTAATATTAAACCATCAATAAAGAAGTTTCTAACAAATAGCTCACAAATAGCGAATTGTTTGAGAAACTCTTCAAAATTTGTCTCTTTAAGACAAAGCTTTTGAACGAAAATAACTAACGTAATTAAGAGAGTTGGTGAGATGACGTCATTGCGTAGCTGTTGGAGTAATAGCTCCTAACACGATGACACTGGACAGGCAGACAGTTGCAGAAGATGAATAAGATCATGATAAATGAACATTACTGTGTTCAGTTAGTTGCCCAGGTGCCAATTGTTGAAAGAATAGGAAAAATGTTTTTTTTTGCTACTGATATTATTCTCTCACTACACTACATTTTTTAACTCTGAAGGCATATAATTGTGTAAATGAATACCTACACTAGCGATAGCAGCCTAGCGCGACGCGACTCTATTAGAACTATTTCTCTGAAAACTTCATAGAAATGGTTCTACCAGACACGAGTCGCACTGTCGCGTCGCGCCTGTCTGCGGAAGGCTTAATGCAAATTACGTGGATAAAAATGCGCATTCAGAATTAGTTGGTGAAATGATGTTGATAGCATGCATTCTCTAAATATATTTTTAATTCTACACCTACACATATAATAATTGTGTATGAAATGTAAAACATAACATTTCATACACAATTAGTATATAGGTAATACTTAATTTAAACATGCTCAAAAAGAAAATTCTGTTCGCGTAATTCTTATCTTTGTTAGTACAATAAGCAAGTAAATCTCATTTATAAATATTCTGTTAATAATTTACTTTACAAATATTTTATTTTAGGCAGAAGCCTGACACCTTTTAAACCTTTTGATTTTGGCTTTGATTACGGCTGTTTTGAATTTTTACGTTGTTGACGACATTATTTTTTGTATCTACTAGTCATTAGTGGACTTTATTTGTATTTTTGTCGGGCACAAAGCCGAGAATTTAAGGTCCAATATCCCTTGAGAACGCTAACGATAGTAATTGGTGAGATCAATTCGTGATGTTATTAGTGCATGGGAATGTCGGATTTATTACTTACTTTTGTAGTTGGATACTTTTTTTATTCAAATTTTATTGCAATCTCATTTCGATTACAACGTTATTTAAATGGTATATGGTCGTTAAAAAATATTAAAGTAAATGATCACCTCATCTCTGCACCCCCCTTCAGGAATACGGCTACTTCGTGTTCTGTTATATAGTGTCATTGTTTTTACATCTTTCATTTAAACCTGTCCCCTAATATCATGGGCGTGACGTCTTCACGCCTGTATGTGTGGGTGTGTGTGTGTGTGTGTGTTACCATCACGCCATCCTACCATAGCGATCAATCTTAGTTGCTTGTTTTTATGATTCAATGTGTTCAGAACTATATCGTTCATAATCATAACATGGTTTATAATTTGTATGTTTAGTTTAGCAAATATATTTTTTGCGTTCTTCACGTAAAGCCTCGTTCACAGAAGAGTATAATTAATAGGTATATAGATAATATACAGCGTGAAATTTTAATGGTTGTTTTCCCGAAGCGAAATGATTTTGTCTTGATAGTACAATCGATTTATAAAAAAATAAAAATAAAGTATTAAAAAATGACAGATCTACAATTGTGAAAAACCACACTCGAACGCGATCTCGAACCAATAGTACCTACTAGTAGCTACAGCGCAAAAGACGACTGCGCGTGGTCGTCCTGCTACCTGCAAAGATGTTAGGGGCGCACGTGAGTTACTATTGATTCTCCTGCTTTCGAGTTGAGATCATATTTTTATAATTATTTGAAAAAAAAAAAAAAAAACTCCATGAATCGGTAGCACTACTGAGTACAAATCGTTCTGCCGCGGGAAAACAACCATTATTTCACGCTGTATATGCCACAGAGTAGAGACATCGTAATGATACTGTCAAGAAACTTAGCATTCAGCACAATATTATATACATCGTTATTTGAGAACAACGATCTTATAAAAAGACAGAGAATTAATGAAGCTAGCTAAACAGACACACGAATGAAATGCAGTGTTCAGAAAAGAAATAAGTATTCTATTGATGAAATAAATAGAGTACGCTTTGTGTGACAACCCAAATTAAAAAGCAAAACGTCTCGTGTCAACACTGAAGTATAATGTGGCCACAGTTGCAATAAGGGTGCCGCTGTGTGGACGAAGCTTTACCAGTTTTACTCAGAAATGATAACACCACTTTTTCCTAAAAGTAGTCAAAGTCAATCATAATGATAACGTAGAGGGAATATCCTCTCGACTGCTAAGTTCATCGTATTTGTATGAAAATGTAAATGAATAACTTATGATATCCACTGAAACTACACGGAATAGCGGCGTCAAAATATATTCCAAACAGTGACCTGATTCCCAGTTTATCGCTATCAGGAGCCCCTGGGATGTAGTCTAACATTACATAGGTACTATACATAGGCAAGTAGATAGGAGTCACGTTTGCAATGACATTGAATGCTTCACGACATTCGTTTTATTTTTTTTGTGTAGGCAACCGTCAGCGATACGTTTAGTATGTTACAGAGTAGGTATATGTGTCACAGTATTGTATGGCTAATAATAGGTTTCCCTGTATAGCTAGGGTAAGTATAAAACATTAAAAAGGTACAATATTAACTGGAAGGATTTACAACAGAACTTCAGATCTGTAACTGAGAGTGCTCAAGAGTAGTTTTGAAAATAATTTCTTCTATTTGAAGTCTTCGTGAAACAGCTAGCTCCGACAAACACCTTCCAACTTCTTCCTTTAGCATCACTGTTTTCTGTAGGTAACTGTGTATAATGTGTGCCTGGGCCTAATAATATTATTTTATCTTTCTTTTCCGCTTTAGGAGAGTGTCTTCACCTCTATAAAGAAAGAAAATACGTTTAATTGCGGCAAACAACCACACCGACCAACCAACCAACCACACCGACCAACCAACCAACCGTTCCAACCATCATCATCATCCGTTCGTTCTATCATGATGTGTTATACGGTATGGAGTCTAAACGGAAGTTCTCTACCTCAACCTAGATGCAAATAAACTACAGATACAAACTACAGATACAGAACCTATATCGAAGATTTTAGCATAAAAAAGGGGAGAAGACCAAAGAAATGATGGATGGCCTATCTGCAAGACGATATCGCTGGAAGCCCGCCTTCCAACCTTGACTATCGAGATGACAACTAGTAGAGAAGTATGGTAGAAAAATACATTTTGCACCGAGCAATAAATTGGGATAAGATAATGATGATCGAAGATTCTAGAGCATCGAAACAGATACAAGCCCTCTATGAAACAGATACAAGCCCTCTATGAAACAGATACAATTACAAGCCCTCTATGAAACAGATACAATTACAAGCCTTCTATGAAACAGGTACAAGCCCTCTATGAAACAGATACAATTACAAGCCTTCTATGAAACAGGTACAAGCCCTCTATGAAACAGATACAAGCCCTCTATGAAACAGATACAAGCCCTCTATGAAACAGATACAAGCCCTCTATGAAACAGATACAATTACAAGCCCTCTATGAAACAGATACAATTACAAGCCTTCTATGAAACAGATACAAGCCCTCTATGAAACAGATACAAGAACTCTATGAAACAGAAACAAGAACTCTATGAAACATAAAATCGTTCTATGAAACAGATACAATCCCTCTATGAAACAGATACAAGCCCTCTATGAAACATAAAATCGCTCTATGAAACAGATACAAGCCCTCTATGAAACAGATACAAGCCCTCTATGAAACAGATACAATCCCTCTATGAAACAGATACAAGCCCTCTATGAAACATAAAATCGCTCTATGAAACATATACAAGCCCTCTATGAAACAGATACAAGCCCTCCATGAAACAGATACAAGCCCTCTATGAAACAGATACAAGCCCTCTATGAAACAGATACAAACCCTCTATGAAACAGATACAATTACAAGCCTTCTATGAAACAGATACAAGCCCTCTATGAAACAGATACAAGCCCTCTATGAAACAGATACAATTACAATCCCTCTATGAAACAGATACAATTACAAGCCTTCTATGAAACAGATACAAGCCCTCTATGAAACAGATACAATTACAAGCCTTCTATGAAACAGATACAAGCCCTCTATGAAACAGATACAAGCCCTCTATGAAACAGATACAATTACAATCCCTCTATGAAACAGATACAATTACAAGCCTTCTATGAAACAGATACAAGCCCTCTATGAAACAGATACAAGCCCTCTATGAAACAGATACAAACCCTCTATGAAACAGATACAAACCCTCTATGAAACAGATACAATTACAAGCCTTCTATGAAACAGATACAAGCCCTCTATGAAACAGATACAATTACAATCCCTCTATGAAACAGATACAATTACAAGCCTTCTATGAAACAGATACAAGCCCTCTATGAAACAGATACAATTACAAGCCTTCTATGAAACAGATACAAGCCCTCTATGAAACAGATACAAGCCCTCTATGAAACAGATACAATTACAATCCCTCTATGAAACAGATACAATTACAAGCCTTCTATGAAACAGATACAAGCCCTCTATGAAACAGATACAAGCCCTCTATGAAACAGATACAAGCCCTCTATGAAACAGATACAAGCCCTCTATGAAACAGATACAAGCCCTCTATGAAACAGATACAAGCCCTCTATGAAACAGATACAATTACAATCCCTCTATGAAACAGATACAATTACAAGCCTTCTATGAAACAGATACAAGCCCTCTATGAAACAGATACAAGCCCTCTATGAAACAGATACAATCCCTCTATGAAACAGATACAAGCCCTCTACGAAACAGATACAAGCCCTCTATGAAACAGATACAAGCCCTCTATGAAACAGATACAATCCCTCTATGAAACAGATACAAGCCCTCCATGAAACAGATACAAGCCCTCTATGAAACAGATACAAGCCCTCTATGAAACAGATACAAACCCTCTATGAAACAGATACAATTACAAGCCTTCTATGAAACAGATACAAGCCCTCTATGAAACAGATACAAGCCCTCTATGAAACAGATACAATTACAATCCCTCTATGAAACAGATACAATTACAAGCCTTCTATGAAACAGATACAAGCCCTCTATGAAACAGATACAATTACAAGCCTTCTATGAAACAGATACAAGCCCTCTATGAAACAGATACAAGCCCTCTATGAAACAGATACAATTACAATCCCTCTATGAAACAGATACAATTACAAGCCTTCTATGAAACAGATACAAGCCCTCTATGAAACAGATACAAGCCCTCTATGAAACAGATACAAACCCTCTATGAAACAGATACAAACCCTCTATGAAACAGATACAATTACAAGCCTTCTATGAAACAGATACAAGCCCTCTATGAAACAGATACAATTACAATCCCTCTATGAAACAGATACAATTACAAGCCTTCTATGAAACAGATACAAGCCCTCTATGAAACAGATACAATTACAAGCCTTCTATGAAACAGATACAAGCCCTCTATGAAACAGATACAAGCCCTCTATGAAACAGATACAATTACAATCCCTCTATGAAACAGATACAATTACAAGCCTTCTATGAAACAGATACAAGCCCTCTATGAAACAGATACAAGCCCTCTATGAAACAGATACAAGCCCTCTATGAAACAGATACAAGCCCTCTATGAAACAGATACAAGCCCTCTATGAAACAGATACAAGCCCTCTATGAAACAGATACAATTACAATCCCTCTATGAAACAGATACAATTACAAGCCTTCTATGAAACAGATACAAGCCCTCTATGAAACAGATACAAGCCCTCTATGAAACAGATACAATCCCTCTATGAAACAGATACAAGCCCTCTACGAAACAGATACAAGCCCTCTATGAAACAGATACAAGCCCTCTATGAAACAGATACAATCCCTCTATGAAACAGATACAAGCCCTCTACGAAACAGATACAAGCCCTCTATGAAACAGATACAAGCCCTCTATGAAACAGATACAAACCCTCTATGAAACAGATACAATTACAATCCCTCTATGAAACAGATACAAGCCCTCTATGAAACAGATACAAACCCTCTATGAAACAGATACAATTACAAGCCTTCTATGAAACAGATACAAGCCCTCTATGAAACAGATACAAGCCCTCTATGAAACAGATACAATTACAATCCCTCTATGAAACAGATACAATTACAAGCCTTCTATGAAACAGATACAAGCCCTCTATGAAACAGATACAATTACAAGCCTTCTATGAAACAGATACAAGCCCTCTATGAAACAGATACAATTACAATCCCTCTATGAAACAGATACAATTACAAGCCTTCTATGAAACAGATACAAGCCCTCTATGAAACAGATACAAGCCCTCTATGAAACAGATACAATTACAATCCCTCTATGAAACAGATACAATTACAAGCCTTCTATGAAACAGATACAAGCCCTCTATGAAACAGATACAAGCCCTCTATGAAACAGATACAAGCCCTCTATGAAACAGATACAAGCCCTCTATGAAACAGATACAAGCCCTCTATGAAACAGATACAATTACAATCCCTCTATGAAACAGATACAATTACAAGCCTTCTATGAAACAGATACAAGCCCTCTATGAAACAGATACAAGCCCTCTATGAAACAGATACAATCCCTCTATGAAACAGATACAAGCCCTCTACGAAACAGATACAAGCCCTCTATGAAACAGATACAAGCCCTCTACGAAACAGATACAAGCCCTCTATGAAACAGATACAATCCCTCTATGAAACAGATACAAGCCCTCTACGAAACAGATACAAGCCCTCTATGAAACAGATACAAGCCCTCTACGAAACAGATACAAGCCCTCTATGAAACAGATACAAGCCCTCTACGAAACAGATACAAGCCCTCTATGAAACAGATACAATCCCTCTATGAAACAGATACAAGCCCTCTACGAAACAGATACAAGCCCTCTATGAAACAGATACAAGCCCTCTACGAAACAGATACAAGCCCTCTATGAAACAGATACAATCCCTCTATGAAACAGATACAAGCCCTCTACGAAACAGATACAAGCCCTCTATGAAACAGATACAAGCCCTCTATGAAACAGATACAAACCCTCTATGGACATACTTAGCTCCTTAAATCCGGCTCGCCATAAAACCAGCTAGTTAGGGCACACCCTAACAAGCGTCAGGTTCCCCTCTCGGGGATGTCATCGTAACGAAGTGGATAGTTCTCTAGGGACCGTTACCATGTGACCGCGTGGTTGGGGGTGGGCGGACTGGTAGCATGATGACTCCTTCGGGATTCGAGTGGTAAGGGAAGTGGTGCACTCAAATGTAGATGATTATGGTTTAAGGTTATGAAATACTATTGGGCTTTCGGTATTGGGTTATTGGTATTTTTAAAGGGGTTTTAATGTTATCTGCCAGATATTAAAAGCCTACACCTTAATCCTGCCATAATCGAATTGACCAGAATTGGACTCAATAATTCCAGTTTTGCGATTATAGTTATTATACCATACATTATATATAGGAACATACATCCGTAATATATTATGTCCATCGCTGATACCGTGGGACATGTCTCAACAAACCCAACCACGTTTTGTTGCAAATTTACAACAATATAAGTCGTAAAACTAACAATCAAATCAATACAATAAAACGGTTCCTGTACTTAACAGAAAAAAACGCAATAAAACCGACTTCACAAAGGAAAGGTGACGATTTCACAAAGTATATAACATTGCCTTACTTTTACAACGACATCTAAAAACGACCTGTCGTCTATAAAATAAGGTTGAAAATCGCTTAACAAAAATAATTAACTGCAAAGACATATTTTATGTATTACCTACCAAAAACCTTTTTGATCCATAAACCCGTATATGATTACATATCTTTTACAGCGGTTTAATAAAATTCACCATTGTGAGGCACATCGCCGCGTCGTCGGTCGTTGGTCGTTGGGTTTACGGCTCGGTATGAATCGTAAAACGCGTAATTACCTAACATCTGTTACTACACCAGGCATAATAGGATTAACACATAATATACTATAGAAGATTCACTAGTATGCCTAAAGCTCTCATAAATATGTGGATAATATTATAGCTTGTATACAACAATCATCCTCAAATGAAGCGTATTTTTTCATAATACATCGACAGTACATCCATTATTTATTTTGTCACTATACTTTGCTGATATTGGGAACCATGTAATGTAACACTCACTCATCTAATTTTCTTCTTCCGCTTCTCGTGCTCTTCTTGTTACAAGTAAAGCTTCTCTGCTTTCTGTCGACGTGGCTAGGGCTGCGCCACATCGCAACAACTTTGTTTATGTTACAGGCGGCAATAAAACACGAATCAAAGTGTTCGCGTTAACCGTGCTGTGTTCTGTCTGAACTGTAAACTGAATATTTATCTTGCTTAATATGTAAACAAAAGACCTAATGAATTACATCCAATTTCGAGATGAACAATGAGCCAGTTGGAACTGGACAAGGCTGATGAGGGGTGGTATTAAAAACTCTCGTTCTTTTAAAATTTGCTTAATTAATGTTATCGCCCATTTTTCGGGAAAAAAGAAACTTCAAACGATCTAAATAATCACTGAATTATCATTTTACAAAATTCTACCCAAATGTTCACCATGATAATGTGTCTAACGAGCCGAAATTGTGCGCCATTATCATTAATTAAGGTCAGTCTAAATAAGAATATACCGCAATTAACGATGTCCCAAATTAATAGCGTGAAAAAATATAAAATGAATCCACGTTTCGTGTTTGTAGCTCCGGCCTCCGACCTCCACCCTCTGTAGGGCTTAATTATAGTATAAAAATGCAAATGCCTTCAGAGTCTGCCTACCCCCGGGCCCTGGCGATGCAATTTAAAAAAGTCGGTGTCAAAAAATAAGAATATTCTCCTCCCCCTTGATTTTAATAAAATCGCGATTCCCAATTTAGTAGCGGAATACAGATTTCCGATTTGGAGATCCTTCGCGTGGAAAATTGAAAATGTTCAGCTTCTTATGATTGTGCCTACCCACCTACTGTGCTGTGCGATTGTGTGCATCAGTGCATGACATCTCACGGTAACACGACACCTGCCACCTAACCGATCATTAACGTAAATTAACCAGCATTATGTTGGCAGTTTGGCACAAGTGAATAAAATCTGCCAATGCTTTAGTAAATGGTAAGAAGTCAAAAACTTGACAGAAGCACAACAGACGAGACGAAGGGCTATCTGTCACCGATGAATTACTTTAATCTCCACATTTTAGTGTCAAATACGATATCTACTAAGTACATTTAAGATTGATTCAGATCTGATGATAAGGGTGACGTCATCAGCGATCACTCGCCTACCTCGTGGAGTCGTAACAGCCGTTATCACCATCACGCTGATAATCTTGAGAATAATATTGATTGTGGCGGCGCGGCGCGGCTCGGCGCGGCGCGGCTCGGCGCGGCGCGACGGCGCGGCGGCAGCGGCAGCGAGTCTCCCAAATGTTTCAACAAACGTGTTTTGCACAAAAGAGGTGAGAATATTAAGGTGTTATACACTTAATGTTATTTATTGTCTCTATCTATACTTAGAAGGTGCCAACTATTAAGTCAGACTAAGCTGTCCAGTATTGTCTAATCGATCTTAGGCATGTCATTACATCTCAGAAAAGGCATGAGCCCATAGCCAGCGAGCAGCAGTATAGTAATATAATATTATGTAGGTACTTACTGGTCATTTTAGAAGTACAAAACATAAACAAGAGCCTGTTTTCGCCGAAGGGTTTGTGTGTAGGTACATTTCGCCAGTTATACAATTAGGGGCTAGCCTAATTGCCGACAACCGGGCACAAATGCAGATCTACTGAGAAGTTCCTGGTGACAAAACCCAATAATACTGGCCGACCTGGGAAGCGAACCCAGGATCTCATGCACATAACAAAATGTCTTGAATTTCCGTTTACACACATTGTTTACACACTTTGTGACAGAGCTCGGTCTATATCTGTATCTCGGTAGCCACCAGTCAGTACAGTGCGCGGCACCACAAGGCCGCCTCACGGGCCGCCTCGTGTCCTATCAGTTTACATTTCACGAGTATTTGTATTGTGTTGCTGCTCTGTTTACTATTGTGACGACGCGCACGCGCAGCGCCCGGCGCGCCACGCTGTCTCTGCGTGGAGACGCCATAATTATATTGGAGACGCCCCCGTGCTTCACTCGCGGAGTTATAAATATGCTGAAATAAAACGTGGAGTTTTTGCAGACTATGCCTTCGTTAAAAGCTGAATTTATATAGATAATACATTATAATGTCATGCGAGTCTTCCAATGGAATCCTGCATCTCCTCTCTAGGTGTTTAGATTTTTGGAAACCTTTCACGAGGAGTTGACCGTTTTGGGTAAACAGTAAAAATAAGTAGTTTAAAAAAACGCTTTTATCACGCACTAAAAATGATAAAATAATTAAATTGACTTATATTAGTTACGATATCAGTACCTACCTATGCAGTTTGTTACTTCTTTTAATAACCAATGATTTTTTTTAAAGTGTGAAGCACTTTGTTTAAATTTTTATTAAAAGTACACACAACCAAAAATCGCTCCACGCTTTTTTACATTGCCACTGTGAAGAGTTCCACTATCCAACTCCTGGTTCTGTCATCACAATCAGGTCAGCTCCACGATACCAAATTATAGTATTGTCATCTGCACTCATACAAAGTTTAATTTCGATACGACAATTAGAACTGGGTAAAATTTAGTTCCTAGATTTTATTAAGTACTTTTTTTAACACGTTTATATAAATGGCACTTCTCAGTCATATTTTGTGAAGATGGCAATTGCTAAGTACAACAACATACGTTCAAGTGTACAACATAGCTTAGGTAATTCATCCTTTCACCCTAGTCTTGATAGAGGTAGACTGGTGATCCAGTAGGACCTTCCATTTTTTCTTAGATTAGGAAGATGCTGCTTTTCAATAGCGAGTTACGAGTTACGACACCCACGACAGTGGCCTAGCAGTAACCAGCACACTAGGAGACATCAATGACAACAATCTGATGTAGCTGTCACCAGACACTAGCGCTCCTGGCGATACCAACTGACGTGACCAACAGCTATCTGATGTAGCTGTCATCAGACACTGGCGCCTACCACTGGCGCTCCTGGCGATACTAACTGACGTGACCAACAGCTATCTGATGTAGCTGTCATCAGACACCGGCGCCTACCACTGGCGCTCCTGGCGATACCAACTGACGTGACCAACAGCTATCTGATGTAGCTGTCATCAGACACTGGCGCCTACCACTGGCGCTCCTGGCGATACCAACTGACGTGACCAACAGCTATCTGATGTAGCTGTCATCAGACACTGGCGCCTACCACTGGCGCTCCTGGCGATACCAACTGACGTGACCAACAGCTATCTGATGTAGCTGTCATCAGACACCGGCGCCTACCACTGGCGCTCCTGGCGATACCAACTGACGTGACCAACAGCTATCTGATGTAGCTGTCATCAGACACCGGCGCCTACCACTGGCGCTCCTGGCGATACCAACTGACGTGACCAACAGCTATCTGATGTAGCTGTCATCAGACACCGGCGCCTACCACTGGCGCTCCTGGCGATACCAACTGACGTGACCAACAGCTATCTGATGTAGCTGTCATCAGACACCGGCGCCTACCACTGGCGCTCCTGGCGATACCAACTGACGTGACCAACAGCTATATCTGATGTAGCTGTCATCAGACACCGGCGCCCACCACTGGCGCTCCTGGCGATATAAAATGTAACGCATAAGAGCTATGCAATTGAAACTTTATATGTTTAATAAGTTCACTGTTGACATCATATTCCGAAATTTTGTTTATCTGTTACAATCCAAACCCAAGTTATGAGGGTTCAAAAAAACGACGATACGATTCGAGAAAAGGTAGGTAGTGCCCTTGCCCTTCCCTTGGCTCGTCTTGGCGGGGGCACTGCCGCACACCCAGATACTTGAAAGACCCGGAAGGACTATTTGTTGAGAATCTAGAAAGGACTATTTGTTGAGAATCTAGAAAATATATAGTACCTACCTACGAGAAACGAACTAGTCGGTTGTAGTCAATCGGTGAACCACTGCGCCAATCTAATGCTATGAGCCGCATCTTTACACAAAAATAAAAGATGATTAAAACCTAAAACAAATTGCTCCTGAATTTTCAGGAAACATTTAATTTGAATCGCGAAACAAAGAAGCGTCGCTAAAAATACATAAGTTGTTCAGTAATGAGCGAATAATGGCGATGAACTGACATCAGTCGCCGAGCACCAAGCAGAGAGCAGAGAACAGAGCGCGGTCACGCCACAAAATACAGAGAGTACAGAAGGAAATCACATGTATGTACTTCACTTTTCATACATACGCTCGGCGGTCGCGCTAGGGTTGTCAACTTTGGCTTATGCATCCCTAATAACTTCAAAACGGATTACCCTATTTACACAATTTATTTTGCCCTATCCGTTTTAGACCTAAACCTATCAAATGACTCTAAAAACAACACTATATAACAAAAAATCATGTTTTCAACTTACGTAATTTACTTCGTTTATACTGATTTAAAATAGCAAACTACATATAAATCAAGCTTAGATAGCCATTTTTGTTGCTCCATTTTTGCACTTCACAGACGCGTGTCTCAAGCGGATGGCACACGCGCTCGCACTACTCCCAACCCGTCCAAGATAGCGTGTCCGTGAGCGGTGTCTATGTGTGCGTTGCTCGAGCGCAGTTTTTATGTAGATTGCCTTCTGTACTATCTGTATTTTGTGGTCACGCGGTGGCATGACATCATCGCTAAATACAACCGCCATTTAATTTTTTGTTCGAGCGTAATGGAAAAGTATGCATTCGTTCAATACGGGTGGCAAAAGAGATTGGTCCATTTTTTTCATCGCTTTTTCGTTCGTAGATTTCAATGAGTGACGTCATTGTGGCATGCATGACTTGTAATAATCCTGGAAGTACAGACGCTAGCACATCAAGCTTACTACAATCTGTCAAATTTCTTTAATAGATTTTCAACTTTATTGTTAAAGCTTATGGTTCAAAGTTAATTGGGAATTTTTTATAGTTTCGGGCAGCATCTTGATGGCATCTGGCGTCTGTACGTAAACAGCACTCTGGCTATGACTTGTTTTTCCTGTGATATGACGTCCATTTGGATGTAACATAGTGTCCAAATGAATCAAACGCCTATCGTTATAGGATTCTGAAGATTCGCACAGCTGTTCCTGGTGTAACGAAAGTTCTCCGCCATCAAGATGCTCATCATCTGCTACCTGTTCCTAACTATGCTGGGCTAGGCTTCCAGTCTAACGGGATGCAGCTGATACGAGAATAGAGCGGCTGCCTATATAACCACCACAACCAGTTGCTGGTTCCACGATACCCAAGACCAACCAATGCTATCGATTGGTCTGGTGTGGTAGCCAGCCCAACGTTGTCGTCGGGAATAAGATGGGCAATCGATAATGATCAAGGCGGGAGCCACTCACAGACTCACAGCCACTCATCGTAGGTACACTTACAGCAACAGCGAGTGTTGCTGACGTCACGACGCGACGTCTGGCCCATTGTGATGTTATCAGTGACCGCGATAACATAACACAGCTCTTGAAACCATGGTTTTAATTGTTAAGTGACTTACACACATTAAAAGTGTCTAGGGATCAAGTACATATTTAACTATAATTAAATATCCAATTAATATTTAGGTACCAAATCTAGTCTTCCAGACTGGCTTCTTACTTTAATTCCTATGTTAAAAGTTAACAACCTAACCCTATATTTTGTAAAAATTAAGAAGAAATACAATTTTTGCAATTTTTGAGAGATTAACCTAACTTAATGTCGTCAATTAAATGGCAAAAAAGGCAAAAATGAGGATTTAAAAAAATATTTATTGTAAAGATAAAAAAATTAATAATCTGTGTTTCCATCATGGACACGAATCACACAATCACAGCGATTTGGCATGTTTAAAGTCAGTTCATCAAAATCACTTTGAGGAATGGCTGCCCACGTTCTTTCTAACAAGTCAAAAACTTGTTGTGGGGGGTATGCACGGCATCCACACTCGGCAGAGCTCTTTGGAGCATATCCCATGCGTGCTCAATTGGGTTGAGGTCTGGTGATTGAGCAGGTCACGGCAGAACGTTGATGCGAGCATCGGCAAGAGTGCGTGTTACGACTCTAGCCGTGTGTGGACGTGCATTGTCGTGCATTAGTCGAAACGAATCACCCAACCGGCTTCGCAAAGATGATCAGATCTGTAACAATCCTCTCCGCATAAATCTGAGCATTGTGGTTGCCCCTGATCCAAATGTGATCGGTTCTTGCACCGATCCAAATACCGGCCCAAACCATTATTGTTCCCCCTCCACATGAATGAACTTCCTGACAAAATTTCAAACGTTCTTGACGTCCAGAGGTCCTCCAAACTCGAGTACGTTTTGTATCCAGCCTTATACCGAAACGAGATTCATCGGAAAAGCAAACACAACGCCTGTCTTCTTCCTCCCAATTTCTGTGTTAGCGAGCCCGGGCCGTACGATTGCGGGGTGCTATAGGTGGAACTCTCAGCGGCCTTCGGGAAGGCAGACCCACTTCACGTAAACGATTTCGGATGGTTGGGTCGCTTATCAGCAAGCCTGAAGAGCTGTGGAGCCTCGTAGCCATGGCATCGTCGTGGCGGTCATGGTACGATACCGTCGAGTAGTATTTTGGATGTACCGGTCCTGTCTGCCAATGGTGATGCGAGATCGTCCTCCATGTCACTCGGCCACGATGCCCGTGATACGAAAGCGTGTGTCCAGAGGCGGCTTATGACGCTCTGTATAGTGTCAAGAGCGACAGCCACAATACGTTGCCTGGAACCAGCTTCCAACATTCCGACGGCTCTCATCATCTCTTCTCGTGTCAAATGATGTCGTCGCTCCATATCGATGCAATTTTTTTCAGTTCCGATGCAGAAATTGTAATGGTTTTGTAAAAGCGCTAAATTAAACACATTTTTATAGGAATCCTGATTGACAGTTGACTTTCTATTTTTAATCAAAATTTAAAGAAAATTCTTTATCAATCAAATAGTGAAATTAACTCAAAAGAATCAAAAACGATCCAAAAAGTTAAAATGATAATCCTCAATTCCGACGATACTCTAAAATGTACTTGATCCATAGACACTTTTGATAAACTTGTAGTTTGTCTTCAGTCGGTACGCACAAATATGGATGATTCAGATTTCAGACATTATGTCTACGTATAGATAGAAAGGTAGTGTACAGAATACTCTCATACTCTGTATTGTGAACCTTAACTAATTACAACTTACTCCTGATTGTAAGTTGATTGTTTATACTTCCATAATTCCTAACGAAAGAGGCAAAACAATAAAACATAAACAAAAAAAAACTTAAAAAATGCAACAAATCATCTCCTCCTCTCACTTTTCTTATTATTTAACTAATAAGCTAAACTATAATTACGAACTGGCATAATTTACGGACAAACATAAATAATGCATACGTGATCCGACTAGTGTTGCGGGTGTTGCCAGTCTAACAAACGGGAGGGTTACATAGTGGACCATGACACAGGTACCGGAGAGCCACTCCCACGCATCCAGCGGGCAGGTATGGGCCGAGTTATGTGCCTCGTTTGAGTGCTAGTGCAGCTTACTAGCGCACAGTGCCGAAGGTTCCTTACAACTCGATTTCTACCGGCTTCCCTTTGAAAAATGGCACAGTCAGTATTTTATAGACAAATAATATAATCATATTAAAGATATCTACTCCGGCTTACCTGTTACAAAAATTGACTCTTCGCTACTGCTAGCGCATGCACATTTTGGTAAGAAAAAGAAGTGTTGTTTTCTGTTTCAAATCAGTTGTGTGACCAAGACAAACACTTATGTTGTCCAGGATACGATACTAAGAAAAATAATACAAGTTTTCAGCTTTGTAAATATACTGCCTACTGGATATCCGCTCAATAAAATAGGGACATTGTATTTATACTAAGAAACTTACTTAAACACAAACAAACAAAAACACCCAACTGTTAAAACTTAACGCCCGTGAAACTTACACAACATTTCCTTTTACACTAACTAATCCATCAAAGAAGCACTGGAAAGTCGTAAAAGAGGCAAGTCGCTAGCGCGAGTGACTCGCTCGTTCCACCGCCCGTTTCCTCGGCCACTTAGAGAGTTGAGAGGCAAGTAATAAATTTACATCGAATGAACATCGGATGTCTGTGTCTTTTAGTTTATGGTTATAGCCGCTTGAGGCGAGTCGCCGCCGCGCCGTCAAGCGAACGCTCCTCGGCAAGTTGCTGTGACGAGATGTCCTATCTTATTGGAATATATTGTTTGTTTGAGCTGTTTATTGTTACGATTTCATTTCCTATAAACATGGATGAGTAAGAACATGGAACTTACCTTAAAATCTTATACTTTCAGTGGTTTTACAGAATCACGCTCGACCACGACGGTTGCACATCGGAAGTAGGTACAAAACAAAATAAATAGGTACATAAGGAGTAGGTACATGTTACATGACCTGTTGTGGTCCAGCAGCTGAGACATGTACCGCTTTGTAATTCAGTATGATGGGTCACTGAGTGAAGGGAACACGAATATATTGCAAGTCCTGCAAGATGGCAAAGATAAGCATCCTGCATCCCTCCTGCTCCTTAGTCGTTCACTCTGGACAGAGTGGTCGTGGTTCATGAGCGTACTAAGCATAACATAAGTACTGATTCCTAATACATACATACCTACTATTCAATAATGCTAATATTACGCGTGATTATCTTATATCTATGGACGCAAGCCTTTATCTATATTCTTTATAGGTACCTATATTATAAAAGGAGAAACTGACTGACTGACATATCAACGCACAGCCGAAACTACCTACTGGAACTAGGAACTTGGAAAATTGGCCCGAATACTTATTTCTCTAAATAAATTAAAAAGATCGTAAACATTAATTTTTGAAAACTAACCTTCAATTGTTAAATCTTTTTGAGGAAAGTATGAAACCGACGCGGACGAAGTCGCGGGCAAAGTGCTAGTTTTTATTATAAAAAAGGTGTCTCACATCACCATCACGTCACGTTTAATGAAACATAAACAATTTGATTTGATTGCACTACTTAACTTTGTTTTTCTTATTTGTAGGTAATGTACAGACGCCAGCAGGTCAACCTACCCGAAATTGTCAGATTTTCCCAATCAACCTTGAACCTTATGCTTTAGCAATAAAGTCGAAAATCTATTAAAGAAATCTGACAGATTGTAGTAACTTGATGTGCTGGCGTCCGTACAATAGAATAGCTCTGGTTCCAGCTCAAAATGAGTCATCATTGGCAGCAAAACTACAATAAATGACAATAATTATTACCTATGTGTTGAATTTAAATTCTTAGTGAGTTTTTTTATTATCACATGTTAGATAGATACCATAATAAATCAGTCATTTGATGATGATGATGATTTTTATTTCTGTAAGTAGGTTTGTACAAACACTTTTACACGTCAATCATATTTTTTTTTTAAACTAGATGAGGTCGGCGTTTCCTAACTGACTATTCTGAGAAGAAAGGCCGAAACAAACTCAGAAGTCACAGTCTCTTTTAAAGTCCAGACAAAATCTTGGTCAGATCGTGTGAAGACCATGTAGATTGGTGTCTGAAATGGTCTTTTGAGGAAAGAACCACACAGATTGAGCGGACCTGTCCAATCAGTGCACGCATTTGTCAAAAATCGTGCAGCTCAACTCAGAACTTGAGGAGCTCAACGATTCGACGAACAATACCAAAGACAGGACATTTGGGTAGGCCGCATAAACTACTCAAACTGCCAGATCATGATTAAAACAACATGTGTAATGGAGATACATTTGAACATGTGTAATGGAGATACATTTGAACATGTGTAATGGAGATACATTTGAACATGTGTAATGGAGATACATTTGAACATGTGTAATGGAGATACATTTGAAAATGTGTAATGGAGATACATTTGAACATGTGTAATGGAGATACATTTGAACATGTGTAATGGAGATACATTTGAACATGTGTAATGGAGATACATTTGAACATGTGTAATGGAGATACATTTGAACATGTGTAATGGAGATACATTTGAACATGTGTAATGGAGATACATTTGAACATGTGTAATGGAGATACTTTTTATTAAAATGTAGGTAAACACCCTAATTGCGTGCACTCATCTGTCTAGCCTTTTCCCAACTATGTTAGGGTCGGCTTCCAGTCTAACCGGATGCAGCGGAATACCAGTATTTTACATAGAGCGACTGCCTCTTTGACCTCCACAACCCAGTTACTGGGTAATACGATACCCTTGGTAAGACTGGTTGTCAGACTTTCGGGCTTCTGACGACTGTCAAAGATCCACGAATGACAGCCGGGACCGTGCTTTCCGAGACACAGAGGGGTCTATTGCGTAACACACGATCAATCTCTTCTGACGACTGTCAAGATCCACGAATGACAGCCGGGACCGTGCTCTCCGAGACACAGAGGGGTCTATTGCGTAACACACGATCAATCTCTTCTGACGACTGTCAAGATCCACGAATGACAGCCGGGACCGTGCTCTCCGAGACACAGAGGGGTCTATTGCGTAACACACGATCAATCTCTTCTGACGACTGTCAAGATCCACGAATGACAGCCGGACCGTGCTTTCCGAGACACAGAGGGGTCTATTGCGTAACACACGATCAATCTCTTCTGACGACTGTCAAGATCCACGAATGACAGCCGGACCGTGCTTTCCGAGACACAGAGGGGTCTATTGCGTAACACACGATCAATCTCTTCTGACGACTGTCAAGATCCACGAATGACAGCCGGACCGTGCTTTCCGAGACACAGAGGGGTCTATTGCGTAACACACGATCAATCTCTTCTGACGACTGTCAAGATCCACGAATGACAGCCGGACCGTGCTTTCCGAGACACAGAGGGGTCTATTGCGTAACACACGATCAATCTCTTCTGACGACTGTCAAGATCCACGAATGACAGCCGGACCGTGCTTTCCGAGACACAGAGGGGTCTATTGCGTAACACACGATCAATCTCTTCTGACGACTGTCAAGATCCACGAATGACAGCCGGACCGTGCTTTCCGAGACACAGAGGGGTCTATTGCGTAACACACGATCAATCTCTTCTGACGACTGTCAAGATCCACGAATGACAGCCGGGACCGTGCTCTCCGAGACACAGAGGGGCCCATTGCGTAACACACGATCAATCTCTTCTGACGACTGTCAAGATCCACGAATGACAGCCGGGACCGTGCTCTCCGAGACACAGAGGGGCCCATTGCGTAACACACGATCAATCTCTTCTGACGACTGTCAAGATCCACGAATGACAGCCGGACCGTGCTTTCCGAGACACAGAGGGGTCTATTGCGTAACACACGATCAATCTCTTCTGACGACTGTCAAGATCCACGAATGACAGCCGGACCGTGCTTTCCGAGACACAGAGGGGTCTATTGCGTAACACACGATCAATCTCTTCTGACGACTGTCAAGATCCACGAATGACAGCCGGGACCGTGCTCTCCGAGACACAGAGGGGCCCATTGCGTAACACACGATCAATCTCTTCTGACGACTGTCAAGATCCACGAATGACAGCCGGGACCGTGCTCTCCGAGACACAGAGGGGCCCATTGCGTAACACACGATCAATCTCTTCTGACGACTGTCAAGATCCACGAATGACAGCCGGACCGTGCTCTCCGAGACACAGAGGGGTCTATTGCGTAACACACGATCAATCTCAAGCTGAATCATTTTAAAGGATATTGCTAATCCATTGCTTCATAATGTCCGAAAAATGTGTCAGCTCAACCACGTAAATAACGCAATATGTTGTTGAACTGTCAAAATGAAACCCATTGCTACTGATAGTGTGTTACGCAGGTACCCCGCTGGCGACGCGACGCTCGACGCTCGACGCGCTCTTTGGCCTCAGCCAGTATTATGCAGCTCTTTTTTTCCATACTGCATGAATCATGCAGTATGAACAAAAAATGTATCATGCAGTATGATAAATTTTTTGTTCTTATTTTGGAAGAGCAATATGTAGGTACAGGAAGTACGTATAAGTAGTGAGGTCTGTACAGTGTAGGTACAAGCTTCTCTCTAAAAAACCTTACACTGAATGTTCGATTTATAAATCTCTCGTCATTCACTCGACAATAAACCGTTCTTATACCTACTTGTACTGCTACTTATACCTACTTGTACTGCTACTGTTTCAGTTCAAGCGTTTCAAGCATTGCAACTTCAACAAAAATGCTAATCTGAAGAGGATTATAAAGTTCAGAAGATTTATTAATTCCTACACTTCATCTACGTATTAATATTGATCCGTAAGGAATTAATTTTATTTTCACACTTAAATAAGACTAAAACCGAAGAAGTTTTCTATTTAAACCCAAATAAACATGCATGCTTAATTAATTGTTGTGGTTTGGTACATACAGTTCAGTTTTTAGGGTTCCGTACCAAAATGGTAAAACGGAACCCTTATGGTGAGAGTAAGTCTGTCTGTCACAGCTGGATATCTCAAGAACTACTAATGCTATCAACTTGAAATTTGGAATAGTTTTAGTTGACGTTTGCCCAACTATTTTGCAAATAAGAAAGAAATAAAAATATATGTATATTTTTTTGCAACAGGGACTGAAAGGGGGTCTGAAAAATTCGAGAGGAATTGGGCTACTAGGGCATGTGGGGTATCATATGAAAGAGCGCAGTTTGCACATCCTCAAACATTTTTTTCTTTTTTTTTAGGCTGCATAGTTTTTGACTTTTCATGAAAAATGTAAAAAAAAAATACCGATCCCCTCCTTTATCTCCTAAGTTTGCAAAGAGAAAAATCTGAAATTATTATATGTGATAGAAGTTTATGTAAAGATTACAGGAAAAATAAAACGAAGTCTCTAAATAGCACACTTTTTCAGAAATCATCAACCAAAGTTACATTAGTTCCATTATCGGTCAATAGATTGCACTGACATAAAACTGCAATATTCTACACCGCAGTGCACAGTGTTAAAATTATCTGATGAATATAGGCCTCGTCGATGAAAATTTAAAAACATAATAGGTAATATGATGACGGAACCCTCGGTGCGCAAGTCCGACTCGCTCTTGCCCGGTTTTTTTATTTCACCTTTTGACCGCCATCGCCACAGTCATGTATAGATGACATACATAAATTGCTTCGTTTGTATCGCCTAACCACAAAGGTAACAACGACGAACAATACTCACCTACCAAACTGGGGTAGTGGTAGACCGCGAAATTCAAATTTTCTTACATTTTTTGCAATTTGCAGATCAGTGTCAGATTGTATCTTGATCAAAATATGATGAACTATAATCATTAGAATCATTAATATATCTCTGTAAGTTAGATTTCTACCACCAACCACCAATGCTTTATGGAAAAGTGTTAATGACCTGCAAATTGCAAAAAACGTAAGAAAATTTAAATTTCGCGGTCTCAACTACCCATTCACCTTAACAACACAATGTAAGTATGCTAATAGAATAATAATTCAAAGAAAACCTATATAAAACCAGTATTTATTTAAGTTTACAAATTAATGTGTAGCTACTAAATAACAACTTTTCAAGTTTCAATTGTGAAAACTTGGTCTGACAGCTGTCATGAGCAAGACAACGATATATAACCCTTGTGCACTAGACAGAGAAATCAATACTTCACTGGTATTCGTTGCAAAAAGTTTCACATATAAACGTTTTTGAAGCAAATTAAAGGTTAATGTAAGATAGTAAAGTTCAGTTTCAATTGTCTAGAATATGGATATACGTCTTTTAAAATTCCTATTTAGCGCCAAGGAACTTGAAAAACCGGTCGTGTTTGGAGGCTTGCCTCTCGTCCAGGGTCATCAAAACACTAATACTTATAAGTTATTATTTTAAAAAATAGCGATAAGTAGTTATTTATATAGCCAGTAGGTAACTGAGCGCTATCGCTTCCTCTACAAACTACACAGTAGGTAGGCTTATTCGAAAACAGTCTTAGTTAGATTACATCAAAAAGGATGTGTAAAGACGAGGGTTTTTGATACACCTGATAATGGTGACCATCAAAATATTTAAACTTCAGCTAATTGATGTCTCATGATGTCTATAATATCACGGTGACACTAAATGATTTTATGACATAAGACTTACAAACATCGAAACATTGTTATTAAGAGTAAACTAGTCGCGAGCGCGAACTCATTGGTGGCCATGGCCAAAAAGCACGCTGACTTACCTGGCTTCGTGTCCGACAGAGCTAGTATCAGTGATGAGGAGTTAGACGCTAGTCTAAACGCACAACGTCTAGTTCTCACGCACAGAAACACCGTTCCGAACTGATAGGCGCGTAAAAAAATGGAAAAGTGCTTTGGAAAATCGAGTTTTATGAAAAAACCACTGCATTAATTAATTACGAATAAAGTTTATTGAACTCTTCGATAACTGAGATTTGTCGGTACGGACTTGGTTTTGAAGATTTTAGTTCTTTTATTACTTATTTACACCCAAAGTTACGTTAAAAATAGCAAAAAAAACTAATCTTTGTTGTCCCATAACTTTTTTAATGGCTTTTTTATTTTACTATTCTGTTTCCGTACAGACATTATTAATAATAAGTCAAAGCGATATCATGTTTAACTTTGGATGCAAAATGTCAAACAGTGGAGTAATACTATCTCGAAATTTGTATGGAAAAAATATCGACTAGTGGCACCTTAAATTAATGACAGGTCCATTGCTTTCAGTATTGAATTACAAAAAAAAACTGAGTACGTAATTAGTAGTCGATCATGCTCTCAGATTGTACAGGCGCCAAGCACATCAAGCTACTACGATCTGTCATTTAATAGATTTTCAACTTTATCGCTAAAGCATAAGGTTCAAAGTTGATTAAGAAAATTTTACAGTTTCGGGTAGCTTGATGTGCTGGCGTCTGTACCATAGACACCAACGACGACGATATAAGTGGTTAAATATTCTCTTTGACAACAAAGTACCTATAGTTTACTAAGCTTTAACCATGAACAAAAATTTAATAGTTCTATAGAGGTATGAGGAACAGGGTGTAAAGTTCACTCAACCTCCATAGAAAAGGGAGGATCCTCCGACCAGACGGGTGTTATGTCTGGCGGGCAACTGCCCAATGATTCATGTCGAGCCGTTGTATCTATGCTAATTGCGCGGTAAACTCTGCTTGCGCGATGCAGGATTTTCGTGACGTAGTATGACGCGTTGTTCGCATGTGGCGTTGTAGATACCGCTACATCACTCCCCCCCGGAGACCGGAGGTCGATAGTGGGCTGAGTCTTGTATCTTGCGATGCTTGCCAGGCCAGCTGAGGTTCCAGTGAGTCGGAACCGGTTGCCGCATAGTTCACGGTGAGTCGGAACTGTCTGCGGTTGCCGCATAGTTCACGGTGAGTCGGAACTGTCTGCGAAGATGTCCCCAGTGAGTCGGGGTGGCGCTGCGTTATGCTCCAGTGCGTCGGATGTGGTACAGGCGCCGGGTTGAGGCTGACTGCTGGCGTCGACCAGGAGAGCGTTTTTCAAGAGCTCTGCTTGTGGACCGGCCGAGAGTGCAGTGTGCTGTGCCGAGGTTGCTGATGAGGCTGAGGGTGATGACCAGGAATGCGCGGTCGCTGCATGCTGGTGGTCAGGATACCCGTTGAAGCCGTGGAAGCTGGCTAGCTGGGTGACTCGCCGCTAAAGCTTGCGGGAGTGATGATGACGTCACGCTGGAGTAGATGCACGAAGGCTGCGCTGACGTTCATGTTCGGGGTCACCAGTATAGAGGTATGAGGAACAGGGTGTAAAGTTCACTCATACTCTATAGAAAAGGGAGGATCCTCCGACCAGACGGGTGTTATGTCTGGCGGGCAACTGCCCAATGATTCATGTCGAGCCGTTGTATCTATGCTAGTTGCGCGGTAAACTCTGCTTGCGCGATGCAGGATTTTCGTGACGTAGTATGACGCGTTGTTCGCATGTGGCGTTGTAGATACCGCTACAGTTCCTCCAATGTCAGATGTAAAAATAAACTTCTTGTTTACAATAAAGCAAAAGTATTTGTGTAAAATCATTTATTTTTCCATTTTACATCTGACATTGGGGGAAATTTTTGTTTTTATTTCTAAGTTGGCAACTTCGGTCTTCCCTTCAAAAACTTTACTTTGTGCAAAACCGAACGTATGTTACAAAATAAATAAAAACTGTTAATATATTGACCGAGAAAACGATGATGATCATTATTAAAAATTAAATTAGTATTCAGTGGCAATATTGGCAGCCCTGCAGACTTGTTTTGCTACCGACTTACGCTTCTTTTTACGGCAGCCTCTATTGAATATAAATATTGACCGACCTGTGTGTGTGTATGTGTGTGTTCACTACATCAGTAACGAAGTTTAGTTCCTCAGTCACTGACGTCATCATGTTGTAACAACATCAGCTCCTCGTCAAGCCGTCCAGCACACAGGTGTAGATACACCTATCTATACGAGTATAAACGGTCTAAAAATATCTGTGGTCCAGCACCCAGAAGAACTCAACTATTACTGACGAGACGCAATCTTTGTTTCTATTGTTACCGAACTAAATAAGCTTGCCTAACAGATGAGGCTATAGAGGTATATAATTTCGCAACACACTGCATCACAATCTGAAACATTTTGAAGGAAACTGCTAATCCATTGCTTCATAATATGTTCGGAAAACGTGTCTGCTCACCAACGCAATGAATGTTGTTAAACTGTGATAAGGAAAGCTAGTGCTACTGTTAGTGTGTCACGCAACTCACGCATGACCCGCTGCTGGATCCGGCCTTAGAAAAGACTGGTACTGGTCTGTTATTTATGTGACTGTAGCAGTGCTCCTTAATACCCAGGTTCAGAAAGTAATAACCATATTAAATGGTCTGCGGGTAATAAGACGTTCTTTAACACGTACTTACTTTGTTAACTTGTTTAAATAGGAAGTGTAGGTACTCTCAGGAACTGCCAAACACGTAGCCGAATTCTGGTCCGAGTCCATTTAGATTGCCATCGACAGACACCTTAAGAAGAACATAATATTAATTAAAGTATTGTATAGCCGTATCTAAACCGCACTCAGCAGTTTAAAACCCACCATCACAGTCACATGTGCAGCTCACCTCGCGAGCGTTGAATCCGCGACCTAAAAAAAACACTCCTGCTGCGCATCGTCCGTTTTACTCTCTTCTCTTTGACTAGCTAGCGTAACGCTGGTAACGCATAAATGTGCTGTCTCTGTATCTAGTCAAGACAGAGTCGTGGAACAAAAAATAAACATGAGCCTTCTCATTTAATAAACGAAGTTACAAATTAAATGAGTAATTACTAATATGTACGTCTTCAAGTGTTCAGCAATCGATAATAAGTGTTTACCGGTTAATTCGTGTCTCATTTTTCAGGTTGTATTATTTAATAATAGCCACATAAATTATTTTCAGTTTTTGCTCCGAAAGTGTACACCGGCTGTTATAAAACTCGTATACCTAAAAAAACTCGTGACAATGGCCTCATTGCCTTAGTCACGGAGTGAATACGTGATATACCGACCGACACTTCGACAGCGTGTCAGCGGTAAATTGTATATTATTTTAATATATACTTATGTTTTTTCTAAAGTAGACATAAAAAAGTTACCTGCGTTACGGCGGCGTCAAACAGTTGTACACTCTTTCACTTCCGGGGCCTGCGAGGAATTTGAAAAATAGGTATTTGAAGAAACTATTGCCGTCGCCTTACCTCAAGTGTGCCCCCGTAGTGTGTGATATCACTGCAGCTGCAGCTCAGACCGAAATTATCACAAATTTTATTTGACGAGATCGACGTTTTGTATTCCCCTTTTTTCTCCTCGAAAACTGAGCCGATTCAATTATTTTTTACATTAACATTTTAAGAAAGAGTATGGTTAGGTTCCTATCATTATTTTTTATGTTAAAACTTTTCTAATTTGTCTGGTAGTCCTCTAATCACGGCGGCGCGGCGGCGGTAAAAATAGGGACTTTTTTATAATTTTTAGAGGGTCATATTTTCGTTACTAATTAGTTGCTGAAAAAAAAATGACAGGGACGTATTTACAACAAACCTAGATTTTATGAAAAAAAAATTTGCTCTAAAGGCATTATTCAGCAAGAAAAAAGGGGAATACATTTATATGGAGAATCGCACGCCCTGTTCCCTCCTAACAGGATCTAAATTCTATTGAACTAGTTCATCAACATCCCATTTTAGTGAAATTAAACTTAAGTGTCACAGGATAAAGTTGAATTTTATTTGTGCAGTTATGAATAAGTTTAAGCACAAAAGAGTTGTCCTGCAAAATAAATCATCGTAAATAGTTTTAGCGTAATCCGGCAAGTGTGCAACCTGCCTTAAAATGCTTTTAACTACCTATGTATAAATGTTATATTATATTATACTAAATAAGAACATGGGATTACTTTTTTTAAGCTCAAAGGTTAAGTACATGCAACGACCAAAACTAATTATAATTTATAAAGGTAATATTAAATTAGGGTTTAGATTATTCAGATTTAATATACTATTTGAGTTATTCCGGTCTGATCCCCGTACTACCTACACTACCTACTGCACTGCTGTGAGTGGGCTACCTACACATGGGTACGTACTACCTACTGCACTGCTGTGAGTGGGCTACCTACACATGGGTACGTACTACCTACTGCACTGCTGTGAGTGGGCTACCTACACATGGGTACGTACTACCTACTGCACTGCTGTGAGTGGGCTACCTACACATGGGTACGTACTACCTACACTACCTACTGCACTGCTGTGAGTGGGCTACCTACACATGGGTACGTACTACCTACTGCACTGCTGTGAGTGGGCTACCTACACATGGGTACGTACTACCTACACTACCTACTGCACTGCTGTGAGTGGGCTACCTACACATAGGTAGGTACGTACTACCTACACTACCTACTGCACTGCTGTGAGTGGGCTACCTACACATGGGTACGTACTACCTACACTAACTACTGCACTGCTGTGAGTGGGCTACCTACACATGGGTACGTACTACCTACACTAACTACTGCACTGCTGTGAGTGGGCTACCTACACATGGGTACGTACTACCTACACTACCTACTGCACTGCTGTGAGTGGGCTACCTACCTACACATGGGTACGTACTACCTACTGCACTGCTGTGAGTGGGCTACCTACCTACACATGGGTACGTACTACCTACACTACCTACTGCACTGCTGTGAGTGGGCTACCTACACATGGGTACGTACTACCTACACTACCTACTGCACTGCTGTGAGTGGGCTACCTACACATGGGTACGTACTACCTACACTACCTACTGCACTGCTGTGAGTGGGCTACCTACACATGGGTACGTACTACCTACACTACCTACTGCATTGCTGTGAGTGGGCTACCTACACATGGGTACGTACTACCTACACTACCTACTGCACTGCTGTGAGTGGGCTACCTACACATGGGTACGTACTACCTACACTACCTACTGCACTGCTGTGAGTGGGCTACCTACACATGGGTACGTACTACCTACTGCACTGCTGTGAGTGGGCTACCTACACATGGGTACGTACTACCTACTGCGCTGCTGTGAGTGGGCTACCTACACATGGGTACGTACTACCTGTCCTACACTACCTACTGCACTGCTGTGAGTGGGCTACCTACACATGGGTACGTACTACCTACACTACCTACTGCACTGCTGTGAGTGGGCTACCTACACATGGGTACGTACTACCTACACTACCTACTGCACTGCTGTGAGTGGGCTACCTACACATGGGTACGTACTACCTACACTACCTACTGCACTGCTGTGAGTGGGCTACCTACACATGGGTACGTACTACCTACTGCACTGCTGTGAGTGGGCTACCTACACATGGGTACGTACTACCTACACTACCTACTGCACTGCTGTGAGTGGGCTACCTACACATGGGTACGTACTACCTACACTACCTACTGCACTGCTGTGAGTGGGCTACCTACACATGGGTACGTACTACCTACACTACCTACTGCACTGCTGTGAGTGGGCTACCTACACATGGGTACGTACTACCTACTGCACTGCTGTGAGTGGGCTACCTACACATGGGTACGTACTACCTACACTACCTACTGCACTGCTGTGAGTGGGCTACCTACACATGGGTACGTACTACCTACACTACCTACTGCATTGCTGTGAGTGGGCTACCTACACATGGGTACGTACTACCTACACTACCTACTGCACTGCTGTGAGTGGGCTACCTACACATGGGTACGTACTACCTACACTACCTACTGCACTGCTGTGAGTGGGCTACCTACACATGGGTACGTACTACCTACACTACCTACTGCACTGCTGTGAGTGGGCTACCTACACATGGGTACGTACTACCTACACTACCTACTGCACTGCTGTGAGTGGGCTACCTACACATGGGTACGTACTACCTACACTACCTACTGCACTGCTGTGAGTGGGCTACCTACACATGGGTACGTACTACCTACACTACCTACTGCACTGCTGTGAGTGGGCTACCTACACATGGGTACGTACTACCTACACTACCTACTGCATTGCTGTGAGTGGGCTACCTACACATGGGTACGTACTACCTACACTACCTACTGCACTGCTGTGAGTGGGCTACCTACACATGGGTACGTACTACCTACACTACCTACTGCACTGCTGTGAGTGGGCTACCTACACATGGGTACGTACTACCTACTGCACTGCTGTGAGTGGGCTACCTACCTACACATGGGTACGTACTACCTACACTACCTACTGCACTGCTGTGAGTGGGCTACCTACACATGGGTACGTACTACCTACACTACCTACTGCACTGCTGTGAGTGGGCTACCTACACATGGGTACGTACTACCTACACTACCTACTGCACTGCTGTGAGTGGGCTACCTACACTACCTACTGCACTGCTGTGAGTGGGCTACCTACACATGGGTACGTACTACCTACACTACCTACTGCACTGCTGTGAGTGGGCTACCTACACATGGGTACGTACTACCTACTGCACTGCTGTGAGTGGGCTACCTACACATGGGTACGTACTACCTACTGCACTGCTGTGAGTGGGCTACCTACACATGGGTACGTACTACCTACACTACCTACTGCATTGCTGTGAGTGGGCTACCTACACATGGGTACGTACTACCTACACTACCTACTGCACTGCTGTGAGTGGGCTACCTACACATGGGTACGTACTACCTACACTACCTACTGCACTGCTGTGAGTGGGCTACCTACACATGGGTACGTACTACCTACTGCACTGCTGTGAGTGGGCTACCTACACATGGGTACGTACTACCTACACTACCTACTGCATTGCTGTGAGTGGGCTACCTACACATGGGTACGTACTACCTACACTACCTACTGCACTGCTGTGAGTGGGCTACCTACACATGGGTACGTACTACCTACACTACCTACTGCACTGCTGTGAGTGGGCTACCTACACATGGGTACGTACTACCTACTGCACTGCTGTGAGTGGGCTACCTACACATGGGTACGTACTACCTACTGCGCTGCTGTGAGTGGGCTACCTACACATGGGTACGTACTACCTGTCCTACACTACCTACTGCACTGCTGTGAGTGGGCTACCTACACATGGGTACGTACTACCTACACTACCCACTGCACTGCTGTGAGTGGGCTACCTACACATGGGTACGTACTACCTACACTACCTACTGCACTGCTGTGAGTGGGCTACCTACACATGGGTACGTACTACCTACACTACCTACTGCACTGCTGTGAGTGGGCTACCTACACATGGGTACGTACTACCTACTGCACTGCTGTGAGTGGGCTACCTACACATGGGTACGTACTACCTACACTACCTACTGCACTGCTGTGAGTGGGCTACCTACACATGGGTACGTACTACCTACACTACCTACTGCACTGCTGTGAGTGGGCTACCTACACATGGGTACGTACTACCTACACTACCTACTGCACTGCTGTGAGTGGGCTACCTACACATGGGTACGTACTACCTACTGCACTGCTGTGAGTGGGCTACCTACACATGGGTACGTACTACCTACACTACCTACTGCACTGCTGTGAGTGGGCTACCTACACATGGGTACGTACTACCTACACTACCTACTGCACTGCTGTGAGTGGGCTACCTACACATGGGTACGTACTACCTACTGCACTGCTGTGAGTGGGCTACCTACACATGGGTACGTACTACCTACTGCACTGCTGTGAGTGGGCTACCTACACATGGGTACGTACTACCTACTGCACTGCTGTGAGTGGGCTACCTACACATGGGTACGTACTACCTACTGCACTGCTGTGAGTGGGCTACCTACACATGGGTACGTACTACCTACACTACCTACTGCACTGCTGTGAGTGGGCTACCTACACATGGGTACGTACTACCTACACTACCTACTGCACTGCTGTGAGTGGGCTACCTACACATGGGTACGTACTACCTACACTACCTACTGCACTGCTGTGAGTGGGCTACCTACACATGGGTACGTACTACCTACACTACCTACTGCATTGCTGTGAGTGGCTGTGACTGTGATACTTGTGGAGTATAGAGCTTGGTGTCGTTTCCGATGGTTGAGAGCACACTGGTGTCTATGGTACAACACCTCTTCCTTTCAATCATAAATTCATACCTACTAAGTAATAATAACACTTTTCTAAATTGCGAAATAACTACTTACACTTATCATTGATAATAATAGCTGCCGACGTTTTTCAAGGACACAACACAACCATGTTGACAACCATCACTGTCCGTCTCTTTCATTCATGTACTTAAAAGCGAGACGGCACGCTGGGTTGCCATGCGTTTGCCGTCTTTGTCTTTCTTGCTAGTAATGCATATTTGTCTCTGTCACCGTTGTTGCTTGCTAGACAGACTGTCGCCACTGTAAGGGCGAGTTCTGACTGTTAGCAAGTTGATAAGTTCTTGGAATTTTACAAATTTTTTGCCTGTCGTCCATTTTGAATGATGAGTTCTGCGGTTCGGTTAAATAATCTGAGATGTTTATCAGAAACCAGTCAAATAGCCTATTGCGTAACACACTATCAGTAGCAATGGGTGTCATTTTGACAGTTCAACAACAATCATTGCGTTATTTGCGTTGTTGAGCAGTCCCATTTTTTGAACCTATGGAACAATGGAATTAGAAATATGCTTCAAAATTATTTAGTACCTAATAAATAGTGTGTTACGCAATTAGGGCGCCGCCGCGCCGGTCTTACCGTCTCACTGTCTCATGGTGGAGCAGGAAATAAAAATAAGACGCGGGTCTTTATTCTTGTTAAATGCAATAATATATAGCCTTTTTCGAGATGTTTCTGCATAATTTGAGTTGACGCCAGAAAAAAGTTGTATAGTGCCTGTACAAATCTGAAGAATAAGATTGCTCCAACGCAGCTCTCCGCAGCACGTAGGCACAGTATAAAGATATACAGTATTTCGACTTCATACAAACGGACGAAACGCGAGCTATACCTACGCCACAGTCTATACATCATACAGTCGTTCGACGAAGCCGTCTAGACAGGGCAATCGTGCGGGGTGTGAGGGGCGAGACGCGGGAGGTGCGAGACCGAACTGCATACTGCCACGTGCCTACGCGCCTCGACCTCGGGATGCGCTCGGCATGCAGACAGTCGCGACTGTGCCGCAGTGACGAACGGACGGTGTGTTGTTTTTTTTAACAATAACCGCGCAAAATAAATTGAAGTACATATTTAATATGACGAGTAGGCTATATTGTGCTGTTTTTGGTTGCATGAATTCGTCAATAACGCAACCAGAGATAACTTTTTTTTAGATTACCTGGAAACTCTGAAAGGTAAGAGTATGAAATAATTTTACTTACTAGTAGGTAGGTACATAATGTGTGTCTTTTTAATGGATAAGTATTTCCTTTTATCTTCCGAAAAAAAAGATGTCTGGATTAATAAATAAAGTGAATAGAGTAAAGGAAAGTGAGACACGAGTGAAATAGGTAGTTATAGGCGGTTCATGAATCATTATACGGTAGGTACGCTTGTGTTAAAACCTCTGGGCAACCTGTGTGTTTTGTTTTGTTAGTTTGTGTAATTCAAAGTAAAGACGTGGTTTTTATTATTAATATTTATGTACACACAGTAAAATACAATAACAAAACTAAATGGAAACACAAAGTAGGCAAATGTAATTAAAATGCTGGAGGCGGGCAGCCCTATCGCATGTTTACGTACCGCGCGGCTGTAGGCATTTATTTCAAGGTTACGGCCGAGTTACAATACTGTATGATCTTTATACTGTGACCTAGGTACTCCAACCAAATTCTGTGAGTGCGCTGCACATGGGACGTAGTGTGCGAGATTATTTATTTTCTTAATATGGGCCTGTAGACCATTGTGACCAGACATATTTGACGCATTATCGTAAGTTTGGCCTCTCGCATTTCTTATATCAATGCTAAGTTGATAAAAAAAAAAATTGTAGCAGCCAGTTCTTCCTGTTTGTGACTTACTCATCATCTGCCTAGCCTTTTCCCAACTATGTTGGGGTCGGCTTCCAGTCTAACCGGATGCAGCTGAATACTAGTATTTTACATGGAGCGACTGCCTATCTGACCCATCGTGTCTGATTCGTTTGTGACTTACTGTATGAATAAATGTAAGAAACGTTTTGCTACTACTCCATTTACCGTAACGTATCTCCAGTCAACTGATCAGTACCTATGAGATAATTATGTCGGTTGTCGGATCGATGCTTATTGAGAAATATTTGGCTTCAATAATTTCATTAATAAAAAATAAAAACTTTAAGTAGGTAGGTACTTCGGACTTTGATCCATATGATTTTAGTAATACCTACTTTGTTATTAATAATAAATTGTCTTTACATAAAAAAACATTTAAAACCTTACTTCCCAATATTTCAATTAGTTCCTCGCAAATCGTTGAAGACAAATATGATTGTCTTCCTATCCCAACATTACCATATTTGGCTAAATGCGAACTAAGGAACGGTACTCCCGCTCCGCGAGTAATTCTAAAATTCCCAAATAGTTGCCATTATGTTGATAACCAAGAATTTCATCATCACCACGAAATGCTAAATTACTTTTGTGTGCGCACGGGGCCCTTAGCCGATGCGGGGCCCCTAGGCAGTTGCCTACTCTGCCTAATGGTTAATCCGGCCCTGGCTAGGAGTCGGGCATAACAATAGAAAAGTATGTAAGTTTAAATGAATACATTGAACGCGGCGCGGCGGTGTACGAGTGACATAATGTTATGCGCAGACAATCGATTGGCGCGCGATCCGATGCGCTGATAACTCACACACACGAATAGCACAATACCAAACGATATTGCGGCACAGTTAGCCATTACCACAACTAGCTAATAATTATTGGATAGGTACTTCTAACGGCACAGGGAGTATCAGGACTCGCTTCCTGTTCGTTTCACTAAACTCTGCTCACTGCCGTCTGCTGCCGGACTCAACCCTGCCGCCTGCGCCACGTCGCCGCGCCGGTACCGCCCTCCTGCTAACTCTCACTGTAAACCTCAAATATGGAAAACGCAAATTATGTACGGTATAAATACTTACCTGAATGTGAGTACATCATCATCACCATTTCAGGCGAAAGACGTCTACAGCTGGACATGTTATATGGGTCTCCTTCGCACAAGCTTCGCCACACCACACCGGACCGGACCGGTCCAGTGCTTAACTGAAGCAGCGGATCTCCGCGACCTACGCCGCTGACCCGCGGTCATCGGTCCAACTGGTCCAAGCGGTGAGTGCACAACGTAGTTACTTCTCTAATGACTGTCAACTGCTGCATCTTACAGAACTACATGAAGAGAGATCGTGAGCAGGGACATCATGTAGGATGCAAGAGCGAGCTTATTGTTAATTTGTGTCCTAAATACATTTAATTATATATTACTAGCGTACTTTTGAAATCATTGCCTAAATATATTTTTATTTTAAGGTGAATGGGTATCGGAAATTCAAATTTTCTTACGTCTCAACTACCTACCCATTCACCTTAAGAATTAATTTTATACTTTTTGCTGTGCCCTAACAGGGTCCATTTATTGTACTTTGTAACACCTCTACAACATATTATATTATGGAATACAAATAAATTGACTTTAATAATTATTATGAATATGACCGAAGCGTGGTCGAAATTTTTTGTACCTACTCACGCCTGGGATAAGTTAGATTTTGGTTTCCCTGATGCAAAAAGTGAAATTAGAAGAATGCAGTATGTATGAGCGAGCTTGACATAGTTAGCACTTAGCACCCCGCCTGGGAAAAGTTAAGTTTTATTTTGCCAGTCCCTAGCTGCAACGATGGCAGTAACTAGAGGGCCCCATGGATCCCGTGGCCCTGGCAAAGAGTGGCCAATGGAAAAGACTGCGCTGACCATGACGCGACCTCTATGAGTAGGTACCTACTCCAGTAATTGGTCACAATTCATCTTAAACACGACCGGTCGGTCAACAGCGAAGAATGACTAGGAGACTATAATAGGGTCTATAGTGTCAACTAGTCATCGATTAGTTGACACCTACAATAGGCAGTTTGGTTCAACTGATATTATGTTTCACAGCAAGACTATATTTAGAAAAGAAATTGTTACTATTTTAAGTGATCTGGGGGCCTAAAAAGGCCACTTTTGCAGAATCATAAAAGGAATTCATCAAATCATTATAAATCATAATAGACAGTTAACTGTTAAGTTAATCGTATCAAATCCCATTGGTGAAGGATTTTTCAGTTATTTTTTTTTTGTCTGTGCTTAAATACCAATCCAAATCCAATCCCAATCTCTTGCAACGAAAAAAAGCAAAATACGTTTATGATTCTGCCAAAGTGGCCTTTTTATGCCCCCAGAACCCTATTAATTAAGTAATGTTTACTTTATTCTGCCTGTTATTATATAGTTCTTTCTAACAACTAGTAGATTTGTTTAGTATTATGTGGATAACGTTGTGAGTAGTGTATTTGTTACTTCTATTATTAAGTTTTAAACTTTTAACCTTTTTACTTAATATTACACTACTGTTTGTTGTCCCTAAATAAATAAATAGGTCGAGAGATTACATGTTTATGAGCCCATATTAACTCATCTAAAATTCACTCTTTATCTCGCTCACATGATACTCATGTGAGCGAGATAAAAAGCGGACTGAGTGAGAGCGAGACAGAGTGTTAAAAAACAAAAGACCTGCTTTATAAGTAGTTCAGTTAGTATGCAGTTTCATATTTGAAGTATTTTTTAACCGACTTCCAAAAAGGAGGAGGTTATATGTTCGACTTTATATGTTTTTAGGGTTCTGTACCAAAATGGTAAACACGGAACTCTTATGGTGAGACTAAGTCTGTCTGTCTGTCTGTCTGTCACAGCTGGATATCTCAAGAACTACTAATGCTATCAACTTGAAATTTGGAATAGTTTTAGATGACGTTTGCCCAACTATTTTGCAAATAAGAAAGAAATAACAATATATGTATATTTTTTGCAACAGGGACTGAAAGGGGGGGTCTGAAAAATTTGAAGTGGGGCTACTAGGGCATGTGGGGTATCATATGAAAGAGCGCAGTTTGCACATTCTCAAACATTTTTCTCTTTTTTTTTAATGTAAAAGAAATACCGTTCCCTCCCCCCCCTTATCTCCGAAGTTTGCAAAGAGAAAAATCTGAAATTATTCTATGTGATAGAAGTTTATGTAAAGATTACAGGAAAAATAAAACGAACTCTCTAAATAGCACACTTTTTCAGAAATCATCAACAAAAGTTACATTAGTTCCACTATCGGACAAGAGATGGCGCTGACATAAATCTGCAATATTCTACACCGCAGTGCACAATGTTAAAATTCTCTGATGAATATAGGCCTCGCCGATGAAAATTTTTATTATATACTAGCTGTTACCCGCGACTAACTTAATACCTAATTCTGTATTCTGCGTAAAGAAATACCATGCTAATTTTAATGAAATTCTTCTATTTTATGAATCGATATTTTGTTTTTGTACATATTTCTCAATTTAGTTCTTCTTTTTGCATTTATAGGTAGTTTAATTTTTTTTGTTTTTTTTTCTTATTTTTTTTAGTTTTTCGTATTAGGTTTATAGAAAAACTAGCACTTTGCCCGCGACTTCGTCCGCGTGTATTTCGTACTTTCCTCTAAAAATTTCGAAAATGTATGTTTATGATCTTTATCATCATCATCATCTGCCTAGCCTTTTCCCAACTATGTTGGGGTCGGTTTCCAGTCTAGCCGGATGGAAATTCCACTCACTGGTTCACCAGTGAGTGGGACAACACACTTTAAAAAATTGTTTAGGCTTTTCAGCCTTTGTGGCACAAGGATGTTGTAGTGCAAGGGTGTCGTGCGTCGGAGATCATTTTGGCTCTTTCGCTGGAGCTTGCCAGCGCTCTGCGAGCCACTGGTGGCGCTATTCCTGCTAGTGGATACAGCATTTCCTACTATATTTCCCAGCAATCCACCCCTTAAACTTTATTACCCTTTTCTACCTTGGTAGTAGTCGATTTTTGAAAAACCCTAAAACACATACCTCCTTTTTTATTTTAGTAGTACCGAGTTTCGAGTTAGTCCGACAGCGGGTTACATTTTTTTTTAACCTATTAAGTTTGTCACCCCCTAAATCCTCTGTGAGGGGTTTTTTAAACTAAAAGTGACATTCTTTATTATTTACTGAGCCAAATATTGCCAAGTTTCAAGTTTATTAACCAAATGAATAAGATTTTTTCACGTTATTCTTTATTTTGGGTCTTAAGTTTAAATACCTACTGAGCTTGGAGTTAATCAGACCGCTCGTTAAAATTCTTCCATACAAATTTTGACACCCCCCAATCCCCCTTTAGGAGGTAGTTTCTTTCTAGCTTCATCTTTCTGACTGACCGACCCCTTGACAATTCAAAAGTGCCTGTAATTGGTTTAATTGAAATAAATGCTTTGAGTTTGAGTTTAGAAAAACAAAAAATGCCAAACTTCATATTTTACCTAGATAAGTATTCGTGCCAAGTTTTAAGTTTATTAACTCAAGGAATAAGATTTTTCATACAAACTTTCATCCCCTATTTGTCCCCCTCAGGGATGGAATTTCCAAAAATCCTTCCTTAATGGATGCCTACACTGTATAAGGTATCTATGTGCAAAATTTCAAGTCTCTATGTCCAGCGGTTTGGGCTGTGCGTTGATATATAGATAAACCAGTCAAGACTTTGAATTTTATATATGTATATACATAGATAGAAGAAAACAAAACGTTATCCCCCTTTTCACCCCCATAAGGGTTTAAATTCTAACAACACCGTTGCGTTACCTTCCAACCATAAATCTAGATAATAAATTTATTGATTTTTACTTCGAACATTAAGGACTCTCCACACACAACTTCATTCCCCTTTTTAACCCTCTGGGGTTAGAATTGTCAAAAACGCTGAGACACGTATAAATTCATTTTCAATCCTCAGCCTAAACACAACATTTGAAGATCCTAACTTCAAAACTGACGGACTTTCATATAAACTTCCATCCCCTATTTCACCCCTATAAGGGTATAATTCCCAAAAATCCTTTCTTAATGAATTTTTACCCTTTACAAAGAACACACCCTCCAAGTTTCATGTCTCTGGGACCAGCGGTTTGGGCTGTGTGTTGATAGATTATATAATTAAAAACAAAATTTCATCCCCCTTTTCACCCCTTAAGGGTTGAAATTCTAACAACACTGTTGCGTTACCTTCCATCCATAAGCCTAGATAATAAATTTAGTAATTTTTCCTTCGAAAATTAAGGACTTTCCATACACAACTTCATCCCCCTTTTTAACCCTTCGGGGGTAGAATTGTCAAAAACGCTGAGACACGTGTAAATTAATTTTCAATCCTCAGCCTAAACACAAAATTTGAAGATCCTAACTTCAAAACTGACGGACTTTCATATAAATTTCCATCCCCTATTTCACCCCTTTAGGGGTAGAATTCCCAAAAATCCTTTCTTAGTGGATACTTACTCTTCACAAAGAACACACCCTCCAAGTTTCATGTCTCTAGGACCAGCGGTTTGGGCTGTGTATTGATATATCAACAATCAGTCAGTCAGTTTACCATTTTATATATATAGATTTCTTTATATACAATATTTGGTGAACGATTTTCTGGGGCTAAAAAAACAACACTACTGGCATTCCTTGCACGTGAACATGCCACGTATAGTTGCCCATGGGTAAAGTAACCCTTTTTTTTTTTTTTTTTTTTTTTTTGCGGATGGGAAATCATCAAATGACCCCTCCCGCTCTGGGTGGAGCGGAAGGGAGTGTCAGACTCTTACTGACTAAAACCCACCCGTGTTCCTTCCTTAGCCCTTTATGTTCCGGGCCAGCGGTAACCCTTTCGGACAATCCCGCTGGCCCGGCAGGCGTCGGCCCTATGGGGCCCCTCCTCGATGCTGACATCTCTTTGAGGCGCGCGTGGAACACGTACGCGCCGTCCGGCACGGGCCTGGTCCTGATCGGACGGTGAGCTACCCATTACTCTCCGCCCGCAGGCCCGCGCCTACGGTGGCCAGGAGTCGTCGCGCGGCTCCCGACGCCCGGAGCGTCTCCCGCGGCGGCTGGGACGGGAGGCTCTCTCCCTGAGCCGTCCCGCCACCTCCTTCGCTAGCATGAGTGCTTCGCAGAAGGAGGTGACTGCCTCCCACTCCCTCTCGCCCCGGACCATGGCTTGCACCAGGGCCGGGCGCGAGAGGTCGCCGCCGCTGCCGATCGCCTCTACGAGGACACGGCGGTGCTCCGCCCAAGCGGGGCAGACCGCCACCGTATGCTCCACCGTGTCCTCTGGGCGATCCTGGGTAAAGTAACCCTTAATTAAATCTATGCCAGCTTTGCTTAACGTTTGTCCTTGTAACTTGTCGATTGTCATAGCAAAACTGACATTGATAGGGAATTGCAATCTTTTGAATTCAAATGGAAATTTCGACGGTATTATGGTATAAATACTATCTCACCTTTTCCGCATCCAGATATTAAACGACTTTCTATGACGTTTCTTTGCAACGACACTATGTACTCGCAACCTAGTTAGTACCATTGCAAACTTTCGGTGGGTTTAAATTACGGAGCAGTATGATGGGCACGCCAATCTTAAGTTCTAGTTTGTGAGGGGGTAGACCAGGCACAATATTATACTATTTAAAAATTCTGTTGGGTAATTAACCACTTCATCCGGATTGCAAACTGTATTGATGGAAAGGTATGTTTGTGATTCACCAGATAGTTTATCTAAAATGCGCTGATTAAGCGCAGTAACCTGGTCGTTCATAGGTGCTAAAATTGATCTTTCACACAACCACAAATCTTCTTTCAAACTCAAACTCAAATCATTTATTTCAATTAAACCTTGTACAGGCACTTTTGAATTGTCAAAATTAAATAGTCTGTCAGTTAGTCAGAAAGTTGAAGCTAGTTGCCCATTCCAAAGCGTAGATCTCTATGGAGAAGAACGGGCAAGAAACTCCATGGACACTCTTTTAAATCAAGATATTACAAAATCCTGGGTACATTATTCTTGTTGCTTCTACTCGTATATGTGAGAACAATGTAAAAAAGACAGAAATGAAGAAACAATTCAAGACATAAGATTAAAAATAAGCCTTGGCAGTTAAGAGATGACCAGTCTCAACCGACGGCGCCCGTTCACGAACATGACGCGTGGATCAGCACCATCCAGCTCAACCATTTTTTAGGGAACCGAATGATCCAACACACGCGCCACCATCGGTGAGACATTTAAGTGAGCATGACACGTTCTCAACTGCCATGCTCTTTCAAGTCAACATCAAAAAATCATAATAAACGGAAACATGGTTCTTACATTAACAAAATAAAAAAAAATGCTTCTAAATTATACAAAACTACAGTTTGCAATTTATTTAAGAGGTAAATAGAATTTTATTACCTACCAAACAGGAAGAGATATTTAATATTGAAGTATTCAAGAATTTACAAAATTTAAAAAAATGCTTCTAAGTTATACAAAACTACAGTTTGCAATTTATTTAAGAGGTAAATAGAATTTTATTACCTACCAAACAGGAAGAGATATTAAATATTGAAGTATTCAACAATTAAAACTTGATTGAATAAATTAAAAAAGTTATGTTTGTAATGTCAGAAACACAAAAAAAGAAAAAGGGAAGCACCTCTTCCAAATATTGAAATTAACTACAAAGATAGTGTTACAATCTTCAGCAGCTCCAACAATACTTTCAAGTGTCAATCAATTAGTTGTGGTTGATATTGAGATTGTGAATATCATCATAAATACTATGTATTAAAATTTCAGTGTCCGCCACAACCTCACAAAATGCCAGTAGGTAGTTCTATATCATGAGTACTACTCACTTCTGGAAACTTTCCCTCTCCAACATCAAGAAGAATTTTCAATCAGAAATCAATTTTTAAACGAAGTCGTTGAGACACAACCGTTAGCAATAGCCCGCTCGCGCGTTCTGAGCCCGCGCGATAGGCAGCCTTTGTGATATTAAGTCGTTGGTGGGAGAAGCGGGTGGGAAGCGCCCGTGCCACGAGTCCACGACGTGACGGGCGCAGCGGCAGCGGTGGCATGCGCGTGGGCTGCGCGCGGTACTGGACAGTACTTGGACATTGCAATATTACTTTATTTTATAATAATTTTATTTAAATATTAAATAAATGTATATGAATACATAATTATATTACTTATTCAATCAATTTCTATGGAGATTAAGAAATCTTCTCGTATTCATTAGTTTTAATTTTTTTCGTGGAACCCTATTGTATTTTTCTAAAAAAAAAGTAGCCTAAGTTACTCCTTATTACATCAGCTATCTGCCAGTGAAAGTCCCATCAAAATCGGTCCAGCCGTTTCAGAGATTAGCCGGAACAAACAGACAGACAGACAGACAGACAAAAATTTTAAAAAATGTTATTTTGGTATATGTACCGTGTATACGTCCATATGCATTTAGTAAAAAGCGGTTATTTTAATATTACAAACAGACACTCCAATTTTATTTATTTGTATAGATTATGATGGTACGGAACCCTCGGTGCGCGAGTCCGACTCGCTCTTGCCCGGTTTTTTTTTATACCACCGTTTTATCGTTCGGTTTGGAGGTAACTTTGGATTTTTTTTCTATTGAGAAAATTTTATTTATTATTCGCATATGTGAGGTGGGTGAGCTCATGCCGCGCCGTGCGATCAACCGGTGAACTCGTGCTGTGCCGCGCGACCAACCGGTGAGCTCGTGCCGCGCCGCGCGCCCAACCGGTGAGCTCGTGCCGCGCCGTGCGACCAACCGGTGAGTTCGTGCCGCGCCGCGCGACCAACCGGTGAGCTCGTGCCGCGCCGCGCGACCAACCGGTGAGCTCGTGCCGCGCCGCGCGACCAACCGGTGAGCTCGTGCCGCGCCGTGCGACCAACCGGTGAGCTCGTGCCGCGCCGCGCGACTTGCACAGGGCACTCCCAACGTGTTCAGCGTCTACGATATTTTTTATACATAGAGACTGACCATGGAGGACCAATCTCTTTGCTGGACCGTCTTTGTAGAAATTGATGCTGGCTTGCGAACGAAATTAATAATTACAAATAAGTCGCCATCAGCCTCCTAGAGTAGCGAGACCACGGCACGTCCTAGCTTTCCATATTTACTAAAACGTTCTAGTTCATCACGAAAGCCAGGATACCAAAATTACGACATTAAGTAACTGGACTAATACATAAAATTATTATAAGTAGTGTTTGGTTGATAAACAGATGAAGCCCTCCGTTATTTCTTCGCACATGTCATAAGAAAAACAAGATTCATTATTACTTATCTTAATTGATGAATATTGATGACAATATTAACATCATTCATAAGGGGTTATTGTACTCATCATTATGAACCACTATTTTGTCGAGTTATGCGAACATAAATGTATGGAGCAGCTGATTGTTTTTCACAATTTCAAGGTTGGTCCTATAGTAAAAGTGTTTCATAATGATAAGTGCAATAAACCCAAGGTTTTCAATTATTTCAGCTTTTGAGCGTTTTTAAGTTGACAGCCCTGCAGGTGAGCACTGGGTTCTCTATTGTGTTACCTAACTTTTTCATCTATAATCTAAAGTGCCATAATTTTTTTTGTCCTAATCATCATTTGTCCGAATGATAACTTGCCCGAACGTAATGTCACATAATATCACATGCGATAAAATTGAAATCCCAAAATACAATATCACAATATGCCCTAAAGTTTGTCATACATTACAATCAATAATATACAAAAGACTTAAAACCGTTTTCAATTTAATTTTTACCTAGGTACGTAAGGTTATGTAGAAGTTCTCACTATGGAAAATCTTTCTATTGCCTCCATGCGTGTCCTACAAGCAACGTGAGCCAAGGCGTCCTGTCCTCAACTAATAGATATACACAACGTGAGCCACGGCGTCCTGTCCTCAATAGATATACACAACGTGAGCCACGGGCGTCCTGTCCTCCAATAATAGATATATACACAACTATAAGCACTCTATCACCGTTCCGTCTGCTCATCGAGCTGATTATGAATAAACAGTGTGAGTCTTCATAATGTGCACATATTGAAATGAGGAAAACTAAGCTTAATTTTATCGACGGAAAAAATATTTAAAAAAATATTTTAAAAAATTGTAATGTTTAAAAAAAAAAAATTCTCTGCTGTGTCCCCTGTATAAACAATCGCCCCTCAATTGAGAATTACGGTTTTTTTTCATCAATTTTTACAATAATTTCAAAATTACTCAATAAAAGCCCCGATTACCTACCATTTTTTATTACTGTAAATTATTCTCTATCGTATCAGATTTCTAAACGTAAAAATACTATGTTTATAACTCAATCACAACATTTCCTATCAACTGTTAAAGAAAGGCCTTGCAATCACCATACTTTAGCAGGTAAAGATCCTTTTAAATATATTTTTATTTTTTCAAATATTTTTTCCGTCGATAAAATTAAGCTATGTTTCCCTCATTTCGTTATGTGCACATTATGAAGACTCACACTGTATTTCGTCATTGTATCATACAAAGAAGTTTTACGATTTTTTTATAACAAGAAAATAATTATTTGGGTTTATAATAAATATCGTAATATGGCAACTGGTTTTGCGGAATTTGTTGCACAATTTCTTTCACAAAAAGAGACAATTTTGTATTTGTCTTATCTTTCATACGGTAAGCGTCATAAAACGAAAACAAAAGAAATGCGAGGACTGAGGGCCCGAATTTTATCAAGGTCATAACTTTAAAACAACAAAAAGTGGTGACCTGTTCTTGCTTTCACAAATTTTCACAATTTATTTAGTAGCATCAAACAGTGGCTGTAAGTTAATGATTTCATTTTATTTGCGTAACAAACGTTTACGTGTATGAGAACTGAGGGCCCATTTTGTACGAAGTTACACAAAGTAGAACAGTGTTTTGCGATAATATCTTGTTTTCACAAATTTTGTTTGGCATTAGCTTAGATTTTGGCATAAAGACTTTTCTGTAGTGTCCATAGTTTATCAGATTCAGATGGGCCCTCAATCCTCTATGTGAGAACTGAGGGCCCAACTTTACAGTCCATAACTCGGTTATTTGACTTTCACAAATTCTGATTCCAACTTTCACAATTCTTTTGGAATGTTCACTAAATCCTAAGCACATTTTCAAAGAGTTTTAACAAAGTGGCCCTCACACCACACGCACATGAATACCCTCGGTGTGAAGTCGGGTACAATAAGGACATCATTTTCAATTGAGATTCTAATAATTAATACTATTAGAATCTCAATTCTCAAGGAGGCTGGTCGATACATGAAACACAAGCTCTCACACGCGGCCGAGTAATGCTGACATTGTGATTCATAATGGGATCTAGAATGGTAGCTGGTACTGCTGGTAGTCCGCAAGCCAACAAGGATTTTTATTTTGTGTGAACGTAAACGTGCGTTTTAAATAAAATTAACAGAAAGTACATAACTGTATGCAGCTGAGGCGAGAATGTTAAGAGGTAACATATAATGCCGATGTGCGGTGCCACGAAAGTAGTGCCTGTGATAGAAAGTAGTGCCTTTGATAGAAAGTAGTGCCTGTGATAGAAAGTAGTGACTGTAATAGAAAGTAGTGCCTGTGATAGAAGGTAGTGACTGTAATAGAAAGTAGTGCCTGTGATAGAAAGTAGTGCCTGTGATAGAAAGTAGTGCCTGTGATAGAAAGTAGTGCCTGTGATAGAAAGTAGTGCCTGTGATAGAAAGTAGTGACTGTTATAGAAAGTAGTGCCTGGGATAGAAAGTAGTGCCTGTGATAGAAAGTAGTGCCTGTGATAGAAAGTAGTAACTGTTATAGAAAGTAGTGCCTGGGATAGAAAGTAGTGCCTGTGATAGAAAGTAGTGCCTGTGATAGAAAGTAGTGCCTGGGATAGAAAGTAGTGCCTGTGATATAAAAGCTAAGGAGTTGCGGATAGGTACTCCTCATGCTTCCTCCACAAAAAAAAATCAAATTAGATCATGAAACTTTGCATACTAACTGAACTAACTATAAAGGATAGCCGGCCAGACACGGCCGACCGGCCGATGTTGATACTTCTGCTCCTTCTCCGGACAGGCTCAATCTGGAAAGGCTCTTCTCTCCTGGTTGGTGAAATTTAATTGTTTTTACTATTATTGTTTATGCCTTCCTGTTGGCCAATAAATTAATAACAGCTTCCCCGATGTATTTGTTCAGTACCTTCGAGACTTCGGAGAGAATTCGGAGGATGTGCAACTAAATAAAAGTCCTGCTCAAATAACTAAACTGAAGAAAAAAGAGCAGCATAACTATTCACAACCATTCGACAGGCTCTCGAAAATTACATATTTTCGGTAAACTGATTTGCCTAGTCCCCGACCGCAAATAGCCGTAGGAAGAATAGTGGTCGTCGTCTATTTGGTTTAAACTGTCAAAATTTTGAACAGCATTTAGGCAATTGGCACACTGCAGTCACCGCATCACGCAGCGGGACGCAGATAACGTGCTCGCGCGTGATTTTTTACATACAAATTCAATAAAAACGCGCTTCCGTGCTATTTGGCTCCGTTTCACGCATCCCGCTGCAGTGCAGTGCATGCCAATTGCCTTAGAGTACTCATTGATGTTTGATTCGGTACGGAAACGTATCGAATGGTTATGAATAACTATGCTGGATGAAGAAAATAAAAACGGTATAAAAATAATAAACACTTTTATTAACAGTTACATAAAGGTAACAGAAAAAAAGTTTTGTAAATGTTTATTTTAAAGGAACATGTCGTTTACAAGTTTACAGATCTTTGACCACAAAATACTTTCTGCACTCTTCCGTAGTTTTTTCAAATTCGTTATTGTTGTACTTTAGTATCAAATTAAATCTATATCTCATGTACAAACACTTCACGTAATCTAAAGGGAAACACTCGCAGGGCATCGAAAACGTAACATTTTTTGAAAACAAATGTTCCATAAGGCCCGTTAGTACGTTTCGCTGATATTCAGTTTCAAAATATAATTTCAGCGTCATTTCCATAGATTCAATGAATTCTACAAATTCCGTGGGGACCATGACCACCACCGTGTTCTCCTTCTGGTTTTTACGAGTATTTTTAATAGTTAGTATGACAGTGATGCTGTCGGCGTTCTCGAACGCGTAGCTCTTGGTGGCCTCGCAGTTGCTGTGGCGCTGGTAGCCCTCGTACAGCAGGTACGCCGCCAGGTGCTGCAGCGGGTAGTCTTTGAACAGTTCCACAGCATTTAAATCCATATCCGCAGTAGACTCCAAGCAAGCAGTTAAACTTTTTGGCTGCGCTCGTTCGAACACCATTACAATTGCACTGAATTCTATTGCGTCCTTCAGAAACAATTCCAGACAATCTGTTTCTTTGCTTTTAATGCTTTGAAAAATGTTGAATATCGGTGTCTTGCTAGTTATTGCTAATTGTATTTGCCTGCAGGTGGGTAGCTGGCCATGCTCTTTATGAACTTTGTCAAAGAACAAGTCAAGACAGTCTCGGCTCAGCAATGTCGGAAACTCCTTAGGGTATATTATATCTAAATCCCTGTGTAATGACACTATGACTTTAAGGGTTGCTCTTATTCTACTTATTATTTTGGCGTTATTCGTGGTGTTGGAACCTCTGTGTACGTCAACCAAACGCAAGTCTTCTAATATTGTTGATATTTCATCTATGAACTCAAGCTGCACGTCCTGGCCGCTGAACGGAGCGGTCGCCCCATCGTTACGAATGTAGGACGTGAATTTTAGCATGTTAAACAATTTGTTCATGAGGAGGATCCACTCGACGGTGCCGTCGACTGGCTCGTCGATGACTTTCAGCTCTGCGTACGTGGATACGGCAGCAGCTGTCTGCTTACTGAACACTTCCGCTGCTAATTGAACTTTATCTTTTTCGGATTGCAGATGCGTATGTATGATGTGGTAAATAGTCAGTTGAGGTGCAAGTCTTAAAGGTTTCTGACATTCATGGTCGTAGCATGCAGTTATGTGTTCCCACTTAGCGATCTTTCCGTTGAAGTAAAAATTATTAGTAGTTAAGGATTCTCGCACGTTCTTCATTAAATGCGCTGGATCATACATGTAATAAATTTTATAAATGCTTATGTGGAAGAATGGAGCCTTCGAATTGATTTTTTTCGCTTTCGATAAACCAATAAAATCCGTCTCGACATCAGATATCAGCACGCGAACCGTAAGTCCAATTATAAACATTTTGGTTATGATCTTTATAATATACGCTCTTACATCTTCATAGCCTTGATGTTGCGCCAAAAACGAATAAGATATCGCTTGCTTCCAGTTGTGATATATACCGCGCACCATAACTACAAGAGCTTTCTTAGCTGGCTCCAGCCTCTGAGTGCCATCGACATCATGGAAACCGATCAATTGGTCTTTTTTAGCATCGTAATAGAGATATCCCTTTGCGTCCAGAGTTCCGATGCACACGGCACATTCCTTCTGCTGGGCAGTCATGGTATCAACTTTGATCTTTAAAGCTATCATTAAATTCTCACAAACATTGGTCGATGATGGAATGTAGTATCGATACAGCGTAGAAATCGTGGGTAGGCATAAAAGTGATTGCATAGCTCTGTAAGTGTTCGGACTCGAACAATACAGCTTTAAGGCAAAAAACTTGAACTCATCTGTAAATTTCCCGCCGTCCCTTCTCGTGCTAAATCGTTTATATAGTGCTATAATTTCTGCGATATGTATGTTAGAATTTCTAGGTTGTTGTTGTTTTCTATTTACAAAGGCTTCGATGCGTTCTATCGCCTTCTTTGTTGAAACACGCGCACGCGTTGTTTGTTTTGGTTTAGCTTTGACCGGCCTTCTCACGTCGCGGCCGCATGCGTGCGCGTCGCTGCCTCCCGCGCCATCATCGCGGTAGCCTGCGTGTACGGCGCGACCGCTCGCGAGCGCGGCACGGCGGGCTGCGCCGGCGTCGTCGGCGACGTCGGGCGTGCACGTGAGCGCCTCGGCGACGGGCAGGAACAGCGTGGGCACCGCGTGCATCAACAGGCGCGTGCGCTCCGGGTTGTTCCTGTTCACATAACGGGCCTCGAAGTGTCTCTCACAAACCAGTACCTTCTTTGATTTGTTCTTGTATGTATGTCGTATTTTATCTAGCCACGTTGCAGCCCTTGAACAAAAGACGTAAGTACATTAATATACAGGTCAGTTTCAGGAAAAAAATCTCGCACCCTGAAAACGAAAGTGGCACAATTCAAAATTCATGTTTTAAAAACTAAATGGAAATTAAGTAAAATGTGTTTGACACCTCAAACACATTTACTTAATTTTCATTTAGTTATAAGTAATAATGTCCCTCAGTAGGCAACAGCCACACAGGTCGATCGAAGGTTTAGCTACGCTTGGCGAGGTCGCTTCGTGGATGGGTGACCATTTATTACATTTCGAGATCCCTCCCGAAGTCGTATTCTTTGTGATTTATTGTCTTGGAATAATTGTAAGTTGTGATTGTATTTCATCCTGCATAGCTTGTGGCGCTATAACTGATTCATTTGATTGATGAAACAAACAATGTCTCTGTAACAGCAGCAGCACCCTATCCTATCGAAGTGGATCTAAAGGTCGTGCTTGAGTCAACAAAATAATATTGTTCTTCTCTCCAAAATGTAATTTTTTTAAATACAAATCTTATATTTTAAAAATGGAAATGAAAAACAAATGGAAGAGGGACCCGTGGCAAAATAATAACAGCCGCACAGGTAGATCGATCAGGTTAAGCTACGCTTGCCGCGGTTGGTCTGTGGATGGGCGACCATCTTTACATACCGAGACCCCTCCGTGCCTCGGAAAGCACGTTAAGCCGTTGGTCCCGGCTGATATTCGTCAATCTTTGACAGTCGTTACGGGTAGTCAGAACAGAAGCCCGAAAGTCTGACAACCAGTCTTACCAAGGGGTATCGTATTACCCAGTAACTGGGTTGTGCAGGTCAGATAGGCAGTCGCTCCACGTAAAATAATGGTATTCAGCTGCATCCGGTTAGACTGGAAGCCGACCCCAACATTGTTAAGAAAAGGCTAGGCAGAAGATGATATTTTAAAAATGGCATTCCACACATGCCATGATTTGATGAAAAAAATTGGGTTGCTTGAGTTGCTTATTAGGTAGGTACCTACTGAATGGAATGCGGTGCTCATGGTCTTTTAACCGACTTCAAAAAAGGAAGAGAATATCAATTCGGTTGAATTTTTTATGATTGTTACCTCAGAACTCCGTTATTTATAAGCCGATACTTATGCAAAATTGATTTTTATTTTTATTTGGAAGGATATACTTTCAGATTGGTCCCATAGAAATTTCATCCAAATCGGTTCAGTACTTTGGTTTTTAAACCAAAATTACTGGTAAAAAGAATAATGACCATTTTTCACCTGACTATGTATAGTAATGAAATAAATGTTAAAATTTAGTTAATTGGATAAGTATCAAATACACTTAAAACAATTTTAAAAGAAACGCAGGAAAAAAATATTTTTAAGTTTTTCTATGCTTATTTTACGTACAAGGTACACAACACATATTACCATGTTTTGAACGCATCTCAATTACCTTTTTCTACGACGTTCCATTTTATGTACTACTCTTGACTTTATTCTTCTCTGTTTCTGAGTTTTATACATTATTTTACGTTTTATTCAATCAGTATGTATTTCTTTATTAGTCTTTGTATAATACAGATTCATTGAAAATAAAATATTGATTAAGTAAATTAATCATTCAGTATGTAATTGAGTTCGGATGACTGAAACGGTTTTTTTTTTTACATTTGACAGTTCTACGATTGAAATTGGCGCGTCCTTCGTTGGTGTGTTTACGTCTCGTTGTGTACTGTGCCATTTTGTGTGTGTTACTTCTGTCTACGACAATTGCTGCCCCCTGGACCTCGATATCTTCCTCATCTGACGACCTTTGCTTTCCATATTCCACAGCTAAGTAAGTATTCCTTTTTTAGATTACAATTCGAGAGTTAATAATTATTTAGTTCTAACTTCTTATCGGCAAATCCTAACCTAAAAAGTAACATTAATATTTTTTGGACTTCGTAGCGTTTAAATCGTAAAAATGACTATGAGACATTATTTTTTAAACTTACAGGTAGTCTGTCTACTATAGGTACCTATAAAACTATACATAAACTTTTATTGTCAGGTTTTGAAATGTATGGAAAGTGGTAATTCTTCTTTAATGTAAACGAAATTGTTTTTGTGCTCTGGCAATGAGGGATTTTTCTTTTATTTTTAACTCTTCCCTAGTCGCTGGATAGATGGCGCTGACCTTGGTAAGTTACTGCAAGGAACGGAACTTCACATCATTTTTTGATTATTTCACTTGGATGTAATTTTGAGATCGTAAAACGAAAGCAAACGAAAGTGTCAGTCAACGAGCGTATGTGACGTGACGCAATGTTTTTTTTCCAAGCGTTTAGGCTTTGTCACCTAGTAACGTAGTCAGTACAACGCCATCTACAGAGTTCTTCGAAACTATTTTTTTTTTTAATACTCAAAAAGAAAACCTCTCATTGTACTTAAATCGATTTCAAAAGATATTTTTTTTAATGGATAGGGTATGCCTCAGGGGTGGTCCTATATAATTTTTTAATATATAATTTTTTTTTGGGTAGTTTTTGAGTTAACTTCAATAATACGCATTTTTCTCTTCTTACTGAGTAGTTCTCACTTAGATATGTTAGAACTTAATTTTATTATTTTTACCAGCCTTAGTACAATTAATTATAAGATTTAATGATTAAAAATATCTATACAAATAAATAAAATTGGAGTGTCTCTTAGTTAGTTTATATTTGATGATGTTATACTTATAAGTAATATCTTTCTGTCACTGATATTTACAAAGCAAGCAGTGTTATACGAATTTGTGTGGGGTAAGTGCAACTTAAAAGGGAAAAATAAGGCTGTAGTGGCAAAGGGCTCTTCTCTTCTCATACAAACAAGGCAGGAGCATTGATCACCGAGCTTGCTCAACGGGTTAGCGATTTCAAACTTGATGGTAACTACGAGTATATTAGGAATAAGTCCAGCCGTTCTATTCTGTCAAAATCAGCCGATCAATTCTGCAGGTGGCATTTCATATGCAGGACTTCTACTTATCTGCTCACATTTCATATGCAGGACTTCTACTTATCTTAGAGCTCATACCTGTACATTCGGTCTATCCTCTCCACACTGCGACTGTCCGCAACTCACAAGGTGTGAGTCTGTTAAGTATCTCGGAGTTTATGTAGATAGTTCTTTGAGCTGGAAACCTCACCTTAGCAGTCTCATATCGCGAGTCCGCAAATGTATATTTATTTTTTAAAAACTAAGGCACTCCGCGGACTTTCTTACTATTAAATCTGTTTATTATGCTCTCTGTCAGAGCATAGTAAACTACTGCATCACAGTGTGGGGTGGGGCTCCCAAGACAACCCTACTGCCTCTGGAACGAGCACAGAGAGCTGTCCTCAAGGTGATGACCTCGAAGCCGTTTAGACATCCAACCTCGGCTCTCTACACCGAATGTCAGGTCCTCACTGTGAGACAGCTCTTTGTTCTTGGCACTATCTTGCGCAAACATCCCTCTGTGGTATACAAGCCGAATGCTACTAAAAAGCGTAGATACTACGAAGTATGCTCAACTCGCGGATGTAGAACGGCCCTTGCTCAGCGTCATTATGGTGTTCTGTCTGACCATTTATACAATAAAATTAATAAACTATGCACCATTGCTGCCTAAATGAGTGTAAGACCAAGGTCTTAAAGTGGCTATTGACACTGAGTTACGATGGAACTGAAGATTTACTACAAGTATCAATTGCTTAATCTAATGTAGGTAGTTTATAAAGTCATATATTTATACAGGATTACATAAACACACGTTTTTCATCCTCTCAATACACATAGGCACTATACATCACATCACACACACACACACACACATCACATCATATTTAATAGAAAGTAGATATCTTAATAATAATATACTGTGCTCGTCCTACAACTACCTACTAATAATTACGTTCAATTATAGAGCGAGGACGCTGGCACCCTAAACACAAGTTAAATCTTACTTTGGGTGCCAGAGTTCATCGAAAACACTATTCCCTTAGTTGTAACGCTGCATAGTGTTTTAGATAAGTGTTTTTGTACAATTGAAGTGAATAAAGATTCTTTTTTTTTTTTATTTTTTTTTTTATCTGCTCACATTAGGTACCTGTCGGCAATTTATTTTTATCTAAGAAAATCCTAATCCTTATTTGCTAAAATGAGGCAAAAACGAACTGTATTATAAAAACTGTTCAATTTGCTATAAACTTGGTAGGTGGGTAGGTAGGTTGGTCTGTACCAACGACGATAGGTTATATTCTCTTTGGTCTGTACCTACTGACTACTGTACCTTGGCACATACTCTACATACCTAAAATATTTTATTTTTAAAACAACGATAGGTATCAATTTTAATAGCATCAATCCTAAGAAAAAAAGGTACAAATCTAAAATTCCTAATTTGATTGCAACTGGCATTCGCATGTATCTGTTATGGACCAAGTGATAAATTGGGCATTACTTATACAGAATGCCCGGTCATTATGAAAAATGGAGTAATTCCACTTTGCCCCACCAAGCCCGCCACCCTGGTGTGGCAAAGTGGACTGCCTAAAATTTTGCAGTGGAATATGCCCCACTATTCTGATTTGATGGGGCGGATAACACTAACCTAAGCATTTTTTTTAAATAATTATCCTCGTCTAACTAATTCGGTTCTCGATAGCCTGTTAAAAATAATCTCTTTTTTCCATATTTTTTTTCTATATAATTTAGTCGTTTCTGGCACTCGCCGGCCGCTGCCGCGGCACCGCTCGCTTCGCTCGCTCGGCTCGTGCGTAGGAGGTCACAGTTTTAACCTAACCTAACCTAAGCATTTTTTTTAAAATAATTAACCTCGTATTTATGCTAGTGTTATCCGCCCCATCAAATCAGAATAGTGGGGCATATTCCACTGCAAAATTTTAGGCAGTCCACTTTGCCACACCAGGGTGGCGGGCTTGGTGGGGCAAAGTGGAATTACCCGAAAAATGCCCAATATGAGAGTGCAATTTGATAAGAATTATTCAAATAAGTAATCAAATTGACCGGGCATTATACATATTGTCCATCACCTTTTGGGCAGAGTAATACAAACATAATTAATTTTTTTTTTATTGTTATTGTCATTTAACTTAAAATAAACTAAATATTAAACCATTTTTATAATCAGACTCATTATTTGGATTAATTATCAAGGACTTCTACATTAAGAATCCACTAGAATTTGTATTTAAAACTTAAGGAAAGTCATATGACATGCGTGCCTACCTCCCCGCCCTCACACCGCGTCAAATTTAGCTTTATTATCAAATTGCCCAATTATCATGTACTTAGCAATTTAATAAGATCCACGAATGACAGCCGTGCTTTCCGAGGCAGGGAGTGGCCTCTCGGTAGGTATGTAAAGATGATCGCCCATCCACAGACCAACCGCGGCAAGCGTACCTTAACCTGATCGATCGACCTGTGCGGCTGTTATTATTTAGCCACGGGCCCCTCGCATGTAGAATCTACTAAATAAACAAAAAAATTCATTTGAATCAATGGATCAAAATAGTACCTACTCATACAATGCGATAACACCTAGTTAGTGCCGGCTGTAAAACATAGATGGCGTTGTCAGTCTCAAATCATATTTACCTCTCAGTATTGCTTGGAATCCTAAAATATCCCAAATCAGGATTATGAACAGAATTGTTGTGGCAGTGCATGACGCTGCAGTAACTAGCTTTCTTCAGTTGCGCGATGGAAACCTGTATGGCCAAGGCAGCGGAAGTGCCGAGCGGCTGCGACCACACCGTTCTGTCGTCGTGGCGTTCCATGGCGCTGGAAGTGGCTCGAGCGCACGCGCCACGTGCTACTCAACAATAACAAGATGCGGCCGAGCAGTTGTTGATAATCTTCAAAGAGTTTATAGTTTTCTAATCACAATTGTAAATTAATTAGCGTTTGTGGTGTAGAAGTATGACGTAACGTACGTCCGCGACCCGACACGACAGCGGCGCGGCAGCGGCCTGACTGCGGCGCGCGAGCGGAGGTCTGTAGCCGGCTTATAGCCGCTGTGTGTGTGCGCGCCCGACATTACTCGCGCCGAGGCTCTGCGTGTGTGGGTGCGGCCGTGTCGTCATGTCGTCGCGCGCGTTCCGTTCATAATAATGGCTATCCGTTCGACCACAAAATACAGATAGTACAGAAGGCAATCACATGTACCTATGTACTTCACTTTTCATACCTACGCTCGGCGGTCGCGCTACGGTTGTCAACTTTGGCTTAGGTATGCAAAAAAACCGGCCAAGTGCGTGTCGAGCCACGCACAGTGTAGAGTTCCGTAGTAGCCCGTTATCACAATGTACCTAGTACGATTCTGTTGTTCTTTATTCTGAATATAAAAAAAAACATATTTTGTTTTTCAATGCAAGTCTTTACCCGTATAAAAACAAGCAGTTCTACTTCATCGTAGTCACTTTAAAGGATTAATGTTAAGGATTTTGTATTTGGTACAAAATTATCCAACACCCAAGTTCAACGACTATTACTGCTAAATTAATAAAGTTATCTTAACCGCTATAATTTCCCTTTAAAGTTCATGAAATGCACTATAACTGTGAATTTTTCCAGATTTTTCAAGCCAGCAGTTTAGGTTTTAGAGGGGGGGGGGACGCCCTACTGGAACAAAAATTTTCACTTTAAAGTGTAATATTTTGTTTTGTTTGTTTTTGTTTTTTTTTTAATAATTTTAGCAACCCCCAAGTCATTTTAGAAGACCTATTCAACGATACCCCACACGATGGAGTAGACAACAAAAAAAATATTCATCCCCACTTCACATGTAGGGGAGCTACCCTAAAAAAATTTTTTTTCAAAATTTTATTTTACCGCTTTGTCGGCGTAATTGATATATACACACTCCTACAAAATTACAGCTTTCTAGTACTAACGGTCTCTTAGCAAAACCTCCGACAGACAGACGGACGGACACGACGAAACTATTGCTTCTATCTGGGGGCACGGGAGTGCCCCCGCCAAGACGAGCCAAGCGAAGCGCAAGGGCACTACCTACCTTTTCTCGAAGCACTTCGTCGTATTTTTGAACCTTCATAACTTGGGTTTGGATTATACCAGATAAACAAAATTTTCGGGATATGATGTCAGTGGTTGACTTATTAAGCCTATAAAGTTTCAATTGCATAGCTCTTATACTTTAGATTTAATTGATATCTAAAATACCCCGATTTCGTCACTGACTCACTTACTCACTGACTCACTGATTCACTGACTCACTGATGATCATCAATATTCTAAGGGTCTTCCTGAAGTCCTAGAAAGCTGAAATTTGGTATGTAAGCTAGTAATAGTACACAAACAACAAAACAATTCTAAAACTTGGAACTTTTACCCTCCAACCCCTTAAACTAGGGGATGGAAGTTTGTAAGAGACTTCCGCAAATTTTGATGCTAGAGTTCTGAAAATTGATATAGGGACTCCTTGTAATAAATCATAAAATCTGGGGGCACGGGAGTGCCCCCGCAACACGAGCCAAGCGAAGCGCAAGGGCACTACCTACCTTTTCTCGAAGCACTTCGTCGTATTTTTGAACCTTCATAACTTGGGTTTGGATTATACCAGATCTTCGATCAATATTATTGATCGAAGTACCAGATAAACAAAATTTTCGGGATATGATGTCAGTGGTTGACTTATTAAACCTATAAAGTTTCAATTGCATAGCTCTTATACTTTAGATTTAATTGATATCTAAAATACCCCGATTTCGTCACTGACTCACTTACTCACTGATTCACTGACTCACTGATGATCATCAATATTCTAAGGGTCTTCCTGAAGTCCTAGAAAGCTGAAATTTGGTATGTAAGCTAGTAATAGTACACAAACAACAAAAAAACTTTAAAACTTGGAACTTTTACCCTCCCACCCCTTAAAATAGGGGATGGAAGTTTGTACGAGACTTCCGCAGATTTTGATGCTAGAGTTCTGAAAATTGATATAGGGACTCCTTGTTACAAATAATAAAATACGTATTTCAGGATTTTCAGTAAATAACCCCCCAAATCCCAAAAAAATATTTTTTTATTTCATAAGCATCAATATTCTAAGGTTCTTCCTGAAGTCCTAGAAAGCTGAAATTTGGTATGTAAGCTAGTAATAGTACACAAACAACAAAACAATTCTAAAACTTGAAACTTTTACCCTCCAACCCCTTAAACTAGGGGATGGAAGTTTGTAAGAGACTTCCGCAAATTTTGATGCTAGAGTTCTGAAAATTGATATAGGGACTCCTTGTAATAAATCATAAAATACATATTTCAGGATTTTTAGTAAAGAACCCCCCAAAAAAAAATATTTCATAAGCAACTTTCAAAAAGATGTGAAATCCCACCAAAAACATTTTCATGTAAAATGTTGCCAAGACGAGACCTCATATGGCTCGCACTGCCAAAAAGTTATCAGATCTCATGTAGAGCCAAGCTTCTAACTCTACACGCCCTAACTTCACGAACTCTACACCTTAGTAAAAATATGTGGCTTGGCCGTTTCGCTACCATCACATGGGAGTAAGGTGAAAAATTTATTCACTGTTCATTACTTTTCTGTTATACAATAGTTTTTGTAGTAACGAAACGGCCAAGCCACATATTTTGACTAAGGTGTAGAGTTCGTGAAGTTAGGGCGCGTAGAGTTAGAAGCTTGGCTCTACATGAGATCTGATAACTTTTTGGCAGTGCGAGCCATATGAGGTCTCGTCTTGGCAACATTTTACATGAAAATGTTTTTGGTGGGATAATTATGTCTGTAATTTATATGGTGTACATAATAAAGAGTATTCTATTCTATTCTATTCTACCTCTTTGCATCATCGTAAGACATTTTTGCAACCATGTACTATTATCATTTTGCAATGTTACATTTTTAATAAGGTCGCGTTTACTTTGTCATTCTTACTTGAAAAATTTACCATGTCAACAAAAATATTAAGATTGCATGTGATTTATTGAATAATACGAATTGTAAAAACTAAAAATTAAAATAATTTTTACGTATTTTAACTAATAAAAGATGATGAATAATGATTAAAACTAGTAAAAGACATATAAGAATAAATTATACAACAAAAATAATAAAAAAAGTCCTAGGGATAAACATTAGCGGCCTTAACCGACGAAATTATAATCTATAGAATTTATATATCTTGTCTCAGCTATTTTCTTTGCAGGGCATTCTTGGTCGCCTGTTTTGTGGTTGCTCGGTTTTTTAAATCGCAAGCATGTTGCACACTGTGACGGTTCAGCTTGTCTAGTGCAGCCATTCGCCTGATGACCTTGTTCCCCACAATGTCCACAGGTATAGGCAGCCTCCCGACAAGTCTTTGCAGCATGTCCATACTGTTGACACTTGAAACACCTGGTCACAAGTGTGAAGTCCCTCACTGGGCAGGATGTCCAATTAATGAACACACGATTTTGGTTTATAAACGTCTTTCTTATGCTAGCAGTAACTTCAAGAATAAAATTGCATGTAGGGCCCTCCTTTTTACCAGACTTGTGACTTAAATTTATAGATGCCAAAAAAGAGTCACGAGACAAACTAGGCAGCTGGTCGGCTATATTCTGCTCATAGATGCAATCGTAAATTTCTTGATCACTTAGGACTGTCGGTACTCCTATAACTACAATTCTTGGTCTTCTCTTATGGGGCTATTCCACTTTCAGGCCGGAACTACTTAGCTGAGATGATTTCCTAAGTTTTTCTATGTCGTCTTTCGTCTCCGTGCTGATTATAACGCCTCCGTTTTTTGTTTTGCGCAGTCCTCTAACGTGCAATTTCATTTGTTCAGGGCATATAATTTTATGGACAAGAGATTTAGTGTCGTCACTAGATTTTAAGTTATCCGTTTAAGTTATAGTTATATAGTACCTACTGACGTTATTGGGGCGCAAGTAATCATTTTTATTTGTTTTTACCTTGTCAGCGAACGACTGCCAACGTTGGTTTAGCGCAGATTTCTTGAATGCTAGTTTGAATGGTTTTCTTGATATTTTCGAGGCAATCCGTGAGGTCACCTTTTTCTATCAACACTTTAGAGTTCTGTATTTCATGGGCCTTTAGCTTTAAGTCCTGGTAGTAAACTGCCATTTTTGAAACTCCATGTCCAACCTTGCGCGAAAGGGAATTGATTCTCAGCTTTTGCTCGGAGTTCAGCTTTCCTTCCCCTAAGGGTTCCTTGTAGGAACTACGGAACCCTAAAAAACTATCGCGGTAGTGGCACTCGTATCTAGTTGTTTGATTTATTGTTGAGCTTATTCTACAATATTAAAACAAAACAATAAACATAGTACTTATTACAATACAAAAAGTTTACAGAACAAAAACATTAGAAGAACAAGAACAGTTAGACAGCTGTTCATCTTGCAATCTGTCCTCAGAACTCACAGAGCCATGCCAAGATCTAACCCAAAAAAACGCACAAATGTCCCATCAGGTGTATCACATAAAACTACCTTTGCCCAGCGCCAATATTACGTCATAGGTACTTACATATATAAGAAACTACATAAAATACTGAACATACTTGATTTGAACAGACATACTCTAAAACAAAAAAATACTCAATGGCTACTGCAACAGGACTACCCCACCACGGAGAATCTTCTAGCATACATCTCATAAAAATACATTCACAAAATCCACGCACATATACACACACATACACGCACATACTCACCCTTGCACACGCACACACACCCCCACACATACACGAACTCTCACTCACATACACAGCACATTAATTAACCTACCTACACTTATTTCATAGAATAACTTTACCACATCGACGTTGCTTCACTTGTTACAGAATGTGAATTATTTAATGTACCCTTTCGGCTGAACCCTATCTCTTAAGACACAGGCTAGACCTAGTTTAAGGGATAGAGTCTATTCAATTGTGCTTATAGTGTGACAAATGTATTTTTAATCTACAATGTATACAGTGCAATGTGTCTCTTGTTTTATGAAATAAATATTTTTATTAATAATTATTAATTATTAACATAAGTATAAAATACATTTGTCAATTTTTTACTATCGAAAATCCCTAATAACTTCAAAACGGATTAGGTACCCTATTTACACAATTTATTTGGCCCTATTCGTTTTAGACCTAAACCTATCAAATGACACTAAAAACAACACTATATCTACACAAACAAGCAATCATGTTTTCAACTTACGTAATAGTTGGTGGCGTGAATTTACCTTACAACAAAGTTACTTCGTTTATACTGATTCAAAATAGGAAAATCTATCATATAAATCGAGCTTAGATAGGCATTTTTTTTGTTGATCCATTTTTGCATTCCACAGACGCGTGTACGTCTCAAGCGGATGGCACCCCGGCCCGCACTGCTCGCAACCACTCCGAGATAACGTGTCCGTGAGCGGTGTCTATGTGTGCGTTGCTCGAGCGCACTTTATATGTAGATTGCCTTCTGTACCTACTACCTATCTGTATTTTGTGGTTCGACTGACACTGAGCTCCTTATCATTATACAATTATACCTACCTACTCACATAGGTACCTACTTAGTTTACACAGTGCGATTTGATTTGTTACCGAATAGTTAACGGTAGGACCACAGTATAAAGATCTTACAGTATTGTAACTCGGCCGTAACCTTGAAATAAATGCCTACAGCCGCGCGGTACGTAAATATGCGATAGGGCTGCCCGCCTCCAGCATTTTAATTACATTTGCCTACTTTGTGTTTCCATTTAGTTTTATTATTGTATTTTACTGTGTGTACATAACTATTAATAATAAAAACCACGTCTTTACTTTGAATTATACAAACTAACAAAACAAAACACACATGCCCCGAGGTTTTAACACAAGCGTACCTACCGTACAATGATTCATCACCCGCCTATAACTACTAATTTCACTCATGTCTATCACTTACCTTTACTCAATTAACTTTATTTATTAATCCAGACATCTTTTTTTTCGGGAAATAAAAGGAAATACTTATCCATTAAAAAGACACATTATGTACCTACCTACCTACTAGTAAGTAAAATTATTTTATAGTCTTACCTTTCAGAGTTTCCAGGTAATTTAAAAAAGTTATCTCTGGATGCGTTATTGACGAATTCATGCAACCAAAAACAGCACAATATATAGCCTACTCGTCATATTAAATATGTACTTACTTCAATTTATTTTTAGTGAAAAAATCGCGCGATTATTGTTAAAAAAACAACAAACCGTCCGTTCGTCACGCGGCACAGTCGCGACTGTCTGCATACCGAGCGCATTCCGAGGTCGAGGCGCGTAGGTATAGCTCGCGTTTCGTCCGTTTCTATGAAGTCGAAATACTGTATATCTTTATACTGTGGTAGGACGGTACCTAAGTAAAATAAGTAAATACGATGTTAAAATGCGCTAATGACACATGAGTAGACATACCGTTGATCTACTCATGTGCTAATGATATGTTGGAGTATTATCTACCTATATACTTAGGTACCAAAAGAATAAAAAATACTATTAGGTAAAAGGTTAAGTATTCATTTTACTATAGTCCGACTTTTAATTAGCTACAGTAAAATGACACTTCATAATAACATTAATTAGCTACAGTAAAATGACACTTCATAATAACATTAATTAGCTACAGTAAAATGACACTTCATAATAACATTAATTAGCTACAGTAAAATTACACTTCATAATAACATTAATTAGCTACAGTAAAATGACACTTCATAATAACATTAATTAGCTACAGTAAAATTACACTTCATAATAACATTAATTAGCTACAGTAAAATGACACTTCATAATAACATTAATTAGCTACAGTAAAATTACACTTCATAATAACATTAATTAGCTACAGTAAAATGACACTTCATAATAACATTAATTAGCTACAGTAAAATGACACTTCATAATAACATTAATTAGCTACAGTAAAATGACACTTCATAATAACATTAATTAGCTACAGTTAAATTACACTTCATAATAACATTAATTAGCTACAGTTAATTACACTTCATAATAACATTAATTAGCTACAGTAAAATTACACTTCATAATAACATTAATTAGCTACAGTAAAATTACACTTCATAATAACATTAATTAGCTACAGTAAAATGACACTTCATAATAACATTAATTTTCTACAGTAAAATTACACTTCATAATAACATTAATTAGCTACAGTAAAATGACACTTCATAATAACATTAATTAGCTACAGTAAAATGACACTTCTTAATAACATTAATTAGCTACAGTAAAATGACACTTCATAATAACATTAATTAGCTACAGTAAAATGACACTTCATAATAACATTAGTTAGCTACAGTTAAATTACACTTCATAATAACATTAATTAGCTACAGTAAAATTACACTTCATAATAACATTAATTAGCTACAGTAAAATTACACTTCATAATAACATTAATTAGCTACAGTAAAATTACACTTCATAATAACATTAATTAGCTACAGTAAAATGACACTTCATAATAACATTAATTTTCTACAGTAAAATTACACTTCATAATAACATTAATTAGCTACAGTAAAATGACACTTCATAATAACATTAATTAGCTACAGTAAAATGACACTTCATAATAACATTAATTAGCTACAGTAAAATGACACTTCATAATAACATTAATTAGCTACAGTAAAATGACACTTCATAATAACATTAATTAGCTACAGTAAAATGACACTTCATAATAACATTAATTAGCTACAGTAAAATGACACTTCATAATAACATTAATTAGCTACAGTAAAATGACACTTCATAATAACATTAATTAGCTACAGTAAAATTACACTTCATAATAACATTAATTAGCTACAGTTAAATTACACTTCATAATAACATTAATTAGCTACAGTAAAATTACACTTCATAATAACATTAATTAGCTACAGTAAAATGACACTTCATAATAACATTAATTAGCTACAGTAAAATGACACTTCATAATAACATTAATTAGCTACAGTAAAATGACACTTCATAATAACATTAATTAGCTACAGTAAAATGACACTTCTTAATAACATTAATTAGCTACAGTAAAATGACACTTCATAATAACATTAATTAGCTACAGTAAAATGACACTTCATATTAATAACTCATTTCGGACTGAGTTTAGAGATAATAATAATTATGCATGTCAAATAAGTTTCGTTTGTTACACTATTCTGTAGGTACTTAGGTAGGTACTAGAAAAACTAGATTTGGTTGATGGCCGCGAAAAAACAAAAAGATGCCTAAGTACCTACATATCAGATAAGCTGTAATTTTACTGCAGCTAATTAAAAGCCCGACTATAGGTAGGTAAGTACTAGGTACTTACTCATTTGTTTTTTTTTGTCATTTTATGGAACGAAGTTCTTTAACGGAGTTTACCGGTAGGAGTAGATAAAAATCGTAACGAAACTAAAAAAAACTGGCCAAGTGCGAGTCGGACTCGCACACGAAGGGTTCCGTACCTTAAGGCGAAAACGCCGAAAAAAAACCTTAAATATTTATTTTATTCTGTTTTTATTAGTATTTGTTGTGCAAGCGGCAACAGAAATACATCATCTGAGAAAATTTCAACTGTCTAGCTATCACGGTTCATGAGATACAGCCTGGTGACAGACGGACCAGTGGAGTCTTAGTCATAGGGTCCCGTTTTTAACCTTTGGGTATGGAACTCTAAAAACGTTATGGGCCCCTTTATGGCCCCTTCATGCGTCTACCAAAATGCAATGTTGTACTTGTATTGTACCTAGTTACCTATTCAATGTTGTACTTGTATTGTACCTAGTTACCTATGCAATGTTGTACTTGTATTGTACCTAGTTACCTATGCAATGTTGTACTTGTATTGTACCTAGTTACCTATGCAATGTTGTACTTGTATTGTACCTAGTTACCTATGCAATGTTGTACTTGTATTGTACCTAGTTACCTATGCAATGTTGTACTTGTATTGTACCTAGTTACCTATGCAATGTTGTACTTGTATTGTACCTAGTTACCTATTCAATGTTGTACTTGTATTGTACCTAGTTACCCATGCAATGTTGTACTTGTATTGTACCTAGTTACCTATGCAATGTTGTACTTGTATTGTACCTAGTTACCTATGCAATGTTGTACTTGTATTGTACCTAGTTACCTATGCAATGTTGTACTTGTATTATACCTAGTTACCTATGCAAAAAATTTAAAATTTTTCATCATTGGCTTCGTTTTCATGGTTCTCGAGGGTGCTGAAACCGATATTGAGGTCAAAATAAAAATCCAAGATCGACGCAGCAGATTTTTTATTTTTAACTTCCAAAAAGGAGGGGTTATATGTTCGACTTTATATGTTTTTTTTATATATGTTCACCGATTACTCGAAGACGGCTGGACCGATTCAAAAAATATTTTTTTTGTTTAAAAGGGTGTACTCTCGAGGTGGTCCCATTATCATCAAGTTGGAATCTGATGAGAGGATCCCATGGAAATCGAGGGAAACCCTCAAATTTTATAGGCAAACCTATAGCGATTTGGGTAATTTTTTTTAAAGTAACTTGAGGATTTGCTCTCGGAAATCATCATTTGGGTAAAGTGGAGCTGATGATGAAGACCACAGATGGCCATCGGAACTACTCAATGACAATTATTTCACAGGTTGCGATTCGATTAGTTTAATATGGTTGCTAAGCAATTTATGCTCGTTACAATGCGTATGGTGAAGTGTAGCTGATGGTGACTTCTCAATCGGCTCCAGTTCTCCTGGTTCTTACTAGGAGAACTCCGCAACAATTAACGTCCACGCATCGGGAAAAGCAATATTTTGTAAAAGGCATCACCTATTTACAAAATATTGCTCTAGCAGTTGACATGAGGCTATTGTAACTTAGATAAATTAGAAACTGACCCACTAAAAGTGAAAAATAAAAACTTTTTTACAAATAAAAAACAACCGACTTCCAAAAACACTATAAGTAAAGTGAATAATAACTTTAATTTCAGAAGTCGGTGGCAAAAAAATAAAATACAAATCCAAAGACACCGACTTCCGAAATTAAAGTTATTTTTCACTTTATAGTTTTTGGAAGTCGGTTGTATTTTTTGTAAAAAAGTTTTTTCGTTACCTATCTATTTTGAAATAAAAATATGTGTGTATTTTTTGCAACAGGGACTGAAATGGGGTCTGAAAAATTCAAAGTAGGGCTACTAGGACATGTGGGATATCATATGAAAGAGCGCAGTTTGCACATTCTCAAACACTTTTTCTTATCTTTTTAGGCTGCACAGATCTCGACTTTTGATGAAAAATGTAAAAAAAAAAACCGTTTCCCCCCTTATCTCCGATGTTTGCAAAGAGAAAAATCTGAAATTATTCTATGTGATAGAAGTCTATATAAAGATTACAGGAAAAATAAAACAAAGTCTCTAAATAGCACACTTTTTCAGAAATCATCAGCACAAATTACATTAGTTCCACTATCGGTCAAGAGATGGCGCTGACATACAACTGCAATATTCTACACCGTAGTGCTCTGACGAATATAAGTCTCGCCGATGAAAAATTAAAAACATATGATGACGGAACCCTCGGTGCGCGAGTCCGACTCGCGCTTGCCCGGTTTTTCTTTGTAGAGTTGTTAGGTAGGTACCTACTCTTAACACCGCATAATTTTAGCATTATCAATTCGCTTTTCGGAATCTCGATTTACTTAGCGACAATGCTTTATCTCTCCGCAAAACAATTCAGCATCGTTAGAAAACGCAATTTTTAAGTCAGGTCGTAGGTTCGAACCCAGACAGGCGCTTTGCATTGTGTAAATTATTTCATCACCAATGCAGCAATGCTCTCAAAGCGGTGAAGGAAAACATCGTGAGGAAACCGGGTTGGCAGATGTCACATGTCCTAGAACCAAAAATTCGAAGAAATGTGACATCTGCCAACCCGCACTGGGCCCGCGTGGTGGATTACGGCCCACTCCCTCTCACTGAGAGGAGGCCTGTGTCTCAGCAGTGGGAACATTATAAACTGATTATATTACTCAAATGTGGTGAGTGTGGTGACTCGTCGCCAAAACGCGATGCAGCGTCAAGTAATCACTGAAACGTGCGATTTTGCTATTATGACCGAACGCACAGTCACTAAGATGCATATCATGCTATTGCCCATAGATGCATAGTCCCCATAGAGCTTGTATCAATCTTCCAGAAAGGAAACTCTTATTATTTTGGTTTATTACTTACAAAAAGGGTGAAACGGGACCCCAGTACTAAATCTAAACTGTCTTTCTAACTCTTTTTGGCCGAAATCAAAACTGCGGTTATAACCTAATTTTTTGCCAAACCGAACCCTCGTCGGTCGGTCACTAATTGAACCCCATTGATTCTGATAGTGCGTTACACAATTACCCCGTTCATCGAAAAGCCACGATTATAGCTAAGAAGGTACCTACACATTATAAGTACCAACACAACATACTAATAATTAGGCGTTGCTCAATATCAGTTTGCGCCTGGCTAGTGCCTACAGTGCCCACACGTCGCGTTTGATTCACACTGCTCACCCCACTGACCCCACCGCTCGCTCCGCGCACCGACCACCGACCCACACCGACCGGCGACCACTGAGGCCACCACGGGCACGGCGCACACCGAGCGCGATGAGCTATGTGGCTGTTTAACTTCACCCGAGCGCAACGTCGCATATCGCTTTCTCTCTCGCAGTATAGCTTTGGCGTCGCTTGGGGTGGCCGCGTTTATCGCTCGGTGATAAAATATCTTTAGATGAATTCGAGAAACTATAGGGAGCGTTTAATAGACGAAGTGAAGAAGTATCCAGTGTTGTACGACACGCAACATGAGAACCACCGAGACATCGACGTGCGCGACCGCTGCTGGCTGGAGATCTCCGAGCGCCTCGGCGCCAACAGTACGTACCGTGTACTCTACTTGATATTGTGACGTCATGCCGCATGCCGCTGCGAGCTGCGCTACTACACGCGTGGAACTAGGAACTTTATCTTATCATTTTTACGATTTAAAGTATCGACAAGGAACCGCACGATTTAAGCCTATTCGGTTTTCTTAATTAATCATGTTTGGAGTGCACTGTGACTGTGACCACGTTCACTTTCGTACCTACCATAACTGGAAAATCATGTCCTTTTATTTGATTAGCGAGTCTAATGAACTCCATCTCGGGTAGCTAATTAAGGGGACAACGCGATCGCGCGTGTCGCGTCGAGTCGCGACGTGGTACGTGTCGAGACTTTTTGTAGCACCGATAATCGGACAGATTTTTCCTCCTTTTCTTATGACCGATTTTGTGACCGACTCAACGTACACGTCCGTCACTTTGTCTTCAACACAACGTCCCTCCCTAAAGTGCATGCGGCCGACTGGTCGGTCGGTGAGTAGTGTGCGTTAACGCATAAGTACATTTCCGAACGTTCCATTTTTGACCGATAATCGGATCGGTCGGAATGTACCGATTCTATTTCTAACCGACTTTTAGTAGGACGTGTGCGTTGCATAATTGCCATCAGTAGGTACGTTCTATTTTTCTCCCACAAAAATCGGTGACCGATTATTATTTATCGGACGTGGGCGGGTAGCCGAACTTTTTGCTTTTGATGGACATGGATGGATTTTTTGGCTTTAAGCGATATGAGTATATGACCACCCATTGTGTCAAACCTAGTAAAATTTCCACATTTATTTCTGTAATATTAAATGGTTATCTTCATCTGCCTAGCCTTTTCCCAACTATGTTAGGGTCGGCTTCTAGTCTAACCTGATGCAGCTGAATACCAGTATTTTACATGGAGCGACTGCCTATCTGACCTCCACTACTCATGTTTTTTTTTTTTAAATAAAACGTTGCTGGATAATACGATATTATACCCCTTGGTAAGACTGGTTGTCAGACTTTCGGGCTTCTGACTACCCGTAACGACTGTCAAAGATCCACGAATAACAGCCGGGACCAACGGCTTAACGTGCCTTCCGAGGCACGGAGGGGTCTCGGTATGTAAAGATGGTCACCCATCCACAGACCAACCGCGGCAAGCGTAGCTTAACCTGGTCGATCGACCTGTGCGGCTGTTATTATTTAGCCACGGGCCCCTCCTGTAATATTAAATGGTGTACTTACTTACATAATAAAGAGTAGGTATTCTATTCTATTCAACTAATCCATAGTTTATTAAAAAACTTTTGTCTTAGTAAGTATCTACAAGTACCTACCTACCTAAGTGTACTAGACATATGTAGGTAAGGATACATACAACTTACTAACATTAATAATATGTATTTAGGCACTAGGACTAGGTAAACAATGCTTGATAACGCTGGTATGTATACTAACATTAATTATTTTGTCTATTTATAAAATAAAAAAACAGTCAATCCAGAACCTCGGTAGGCTTATTTTTTCTAACGGAACTCACAATATCTTTAAATATACTACTTACTCAATTTTAATATCTTTTTGACATCCGTACCTCATTAAGAAATAACCTCCTTTTTTTTAAGTCGGTAAAAACGTAACCCTATGACCAAAACTGTTGCCTGCTCCGGGGGAAGACGCACGTTCACTTGATCCAGAATCACATGTGACCTTACATTTACGTGGTAAATAAAAACTGTTGCCTGCTCCGGGAAGACGCACGTTCACTAGGTCCAGAATCACATGTAAACTAGGGGATGAAAGTTTGTACGAGACTTCCGCAAATTTTGATGCTAGAGTTCTGAAAATTGATATAGAGACTCCTTGTAATAAATAATATAACACATATTTCAGGATTTTAAGTAAAAAACACCCAAACCCCCCAAAAAATTTTTTTTTTTAATTTCATAACCAACTTTCAAAAATATGTGAAATCCCACCAAAAAAATGTTGCCAAGACGAGACTACATATGGCTCGCACTGCCAAAAAGTTATCAAATCTTATGCAGAGCCAAGCTTCTAACTCTACACGCCCTAACTTCACAAACTCTACACCTTAGTCAAAATATGTGGCTTGGCCGTTTCGCTACCATCACATGGGCCTTTTCTGTTATACAATAGTTCTTGTAGTAACGAAACGGCCAAGCCTCATATTTTGACTAAGGTGTAGAGTTTGTGAAGTTAGGGCGTCCTCCTAGGCGGAATCCTGAGTTTGGCGAGGAATTCAAAGGCACGAGATGCAAAAAACTTTGCTCTCGTGTAACACACATAACTTTTCACTTCAGCAGCGAGAACACTTTGTAAGGCGTGTTTGAAAATAGCACCCATGATATTTTATTATTCAAAATATATTACGTAACATTATTGAAACTAGAAATAAATACTTAAAGGTTAAATATCAGTATATTTAATTGTAATACAACAATAAGTTAAAAATTCAATAAATTACATTAAAAGACATAATTATCTTTTTACAAAATTTCTTTAGTTAGTATACGAAATTCCGAACGTGTTTGTCTTTGAGGTCGAATTCAAAATCGGAACTTCGAAAGGGCTGGTCTTTGTCTCTCTCTCTTTCTTATGACGGGAAAGAGATAAAGTGTGAATGTTTCGAATTGTATGATTAACCCAAGGCTGAATAAGATATTCGCGGCTTTCAGAAAAAAATAATTAAAAAGTCACTTTGTCTCACTCAGTGAGCAACATCGCATTTTGCTCACTGATTTCAGGCAGCAAAACCTACATGTTTGAGCTACTGAAGTGAAAAAGTATTTTTTAACTTTAAGCAACCATCATCATCATCATATCATTTATTTGCATAGAATGTAGGTGTCACAATAGAGTTGTTATAAAAATATAGTGAGCCGGGTACATTCTGCCTGAGTTTTGGCATGCAAAAATTAATAGATAATGTCAATAGCAATATTAATATTAAGTAGCTTATTAGTAAAATTATGAAAATTAAATAGTGACTGTTGAGATGTCACACATAGAGTCATTAAAAAAATCACTTATCGAATAATAACATTTCTGTATCAAAAAAGCCTTAAGTTTATTTTTAAATTGTTGAAGGCTGTCATTTTTTATATTGTCCGGTAGTTTGTTAAATATTATTGGGCCCATGCAGAAAACACTTTTACTAAGTAGTGCTGTTTTATAGCGACCGGTACTTAAGAGGTTTTTGTATTGGCTTCTCACGGGACCTTTCTTGGAATCCGAGACCTTATCAAACAATTTTTTATTTATTTTTACAAAAATTGCCATTTCCAAAATATATAACGACGGATAAGTAAGAATTTTCAAAGACTTAAACAGAGATTTACAACTATCTATATTTTTAAGATTACACATAGCTCTAACACAACGTTTTTGTGCTTTAAATATGTTATCTCTTGCAGTTACCCCAAAAAATGATTCCAAATCTCAGGACCGATGCGACTAAACCATGGTATGCTACTAAAGCAGTTTTTAAGTCAACTTTTTTTGCCAGGTTAAAAAGGACATAGGCTGCAGTGCTCAACTTTCTACACACCTCTTCTGCTTGCGGTTTCCAAGTTAATTGATTGTCTTTAAAAATTCCTAGAAATTTCGCGACCTTTGTTTGATTGATCACTTGGCCATTGTACTGTAAATTAACGTTCGGTGGAGTTGTTCGTTGGTGAAAATGCATCACGTTAGTCTTTGGTAAATTTATTACCAGGTTATTTTTATCAAGCCATTCAACAATATTTCCAAGGCTATTGTTGATATCCTGTTCATAATTATTGATATTTGTACATTTAATCAGTGCTGTGCTGTCATCGGCAAATAGAACCATTGGATTTGGTATCTGACGGGGCAGATCATTTATGTACAGCAAAAATAGCGATATATAGCAATAGATAAGATAGCAACGTACATAGATTCAATTTTGTGATGCTTTTGATTTTCGTTTTGAATTTCGGACACGCAATTAGAATGACATAATTTGAGGGAATTTTGAAGGGTTTTCTTTATTTTTTTTTTTTTTTTTTTTTCCTGTGGCAACACTACAGCTAACAGCTGTTAAAATTTGTTCTTGTAATTTTTAATCTTAAATATTTAATTTCGTTGTTTTTTAGGCCTATTTCCAACTACTCCTCAAGTAAATAGGATAATAATGTGTATATTGTGTTAGATTCAAATAGCTAGTGCAAATTAAGTGTAAATATTTCTATGTAAATCGGTGACAGTTACCGGCGTAAGTGAATTTTGCATTGTCATCTTGATATCAGGTACAATACTCTATATTTTACTTGCTATTAGTTTGTTTACGTACTACAATTTAACCAGCACTTAGTTTGTTCATTTTTAGTAAGACTTTATTGGTGCCAATGACCTTTGAACGTAAACATAACCTTGCATTGGTTTGGTGACAGAACTCCTTAGAATTACATCTAAATTTCATTTTTCCTTTTAAACTAATCATCTTCTCTACTGCTGCCACAACTACCATCTCTCTTCTAATTTCTTGTCGCTTCCTTACTAGTTTTAATCATGATTATGACTCGCAGCGCCCGTGCTCGCCTCGGAGAGTCCAAACTCAATGAGGCTTTGAGCGCCTTAAAGGCGTCAAAGGAGTCCTGTGACCAACTAATTAAGGAAATAGATGACAATGAAAAGGTGCTCTTTGATGCCCATGAAAAGAATAGGAAGTTAAAAATTGAAATGGCTCAGATATATAATCAATACACTGATGCCATAGAAGAACGGGATAGACTTCAACTTGTTGTGGACGGGTTCAGCCAGTGTAGCACAGAGTATGAACAAGCTCTTAGTCAAAAACATATATTACAACAGCAGCTACATGAGGCTCAAAGTCAAATAACACAACTTGAGACGACCAATCTTAACATCACCGCCTCGCTGAACCAAAGTCTGTACAATGAGTTGATGCCTATTGCCCCGTCAATGGTTTCTACCATAAACCCCACATACACTATGGATTTGACAGCTGATGATGAATCGAAATCATATAATTCAATGAGGGTAGTAAGCAGTAAAAATAAACTTAAAAAATACATTAAAATTAATAAATACATTGTTAAAACACAAAAAATGGTAAAAAGACAAAAGTTCTTTATCAAAAACGTTAAATTGAATAGAGAAAGGTTGAATTTAATTAAACAATTAGACATGTATTCTTATTATTTGGAGCAGAGTACTAGGAAGTACAACATTGACACAGAGACCTTGCAATCTGAACTTGACCATCTACAGGAGAAACTTAGTTCAATGACCAACAAATATAATACCTCTGAAGACCTAATGAGGGAATATGTGTTGGCAATGAATGAGCTGGTAAACTCACAAAAAAACAACTGTGAGCATTGTCAAACACCAACCAATGTCACACCGGACCATTCATTGACAACTTGCAATACCACCTTAGTGCAGCCCTGTGTTGATTTGATAATTCCTTCTACTAATAGTTCGTATAAACAGTGTAAACAAACTTTAAATAATGATATTGTGTTATTTTGTGATGAGATCGGTAAGGACTTAGGACACTTGTTAACAGCTGAATATCCGGGACACTCAATAATAAATTACTGTATGCCTGGTTGTTCTTTGTTTCATATTATGAAAAAAATTATTAAATGTAACTTTACCCAGGATACAACTTTATTAATTTTTATGGGTAATAGGGGAAATGTAAACAAAGGAGAACTGCTCCAGTATCATAGAACATTATGCAACCTTAGTTTAAGAAAAGTTGTATTGTTTACATTCCCTTATAGTAACAGTTTGCCACAGGAAGAAAATAGCTTAAGATTTGAATTGAATATGACATTGCATAACTTGACATTTAATAATAACATGTTCCATTTAGTTGATATTAACAATTATGTTAGTAATAATTTCTATTTGACAAAAGATAGATATAACATTGTTATGTACTATCTTTCTGACTATTATAAAAGACAGATAGCTGTGTCGCTATCTTATTTTTTTTCTATTACAGCCAAAAATTTGGCTAAACAACTTGCTTCTTTTGAGCAATGCAATGACATTATAAATAATTCTGCCAATAATTTGGTCACTATTAATGACATTGCTAATAATTTAAATTAGAAATTAAGACAATAGAGGCAACCTCTAGCTATAATGTACGCAAAAAAAGCTTAAAATCAGTCAATAGTATCAACCTAGTGCATCAAAATATTCAAGGATTTATGAACAAAGAATTAGAAGTAGAATTATTTATGAATTTTAATAGTATTGACATACTTTGTATAACAGAACATTGGCTGAAAAGCCACCAGTTCTTGTTCAATTTTAATAATCACCAGGTTGGTAGTTCGTTTAGCAGAACAAATGCTATACATGGTGGCTCATTAATTTTAGTAAGTAACCAGCTCAAATTTAAAGATCGTATAGATATTGTGAGCCTATCAGTTGAGCGTACGGTTGAAATTGCCTGTGTAGAATTGGAGCACTCTATTGTATTAAGTGTGTATAGACCCCCTTCAGGATTGTATGACTGCTTTGAAAAGGTAATGGATGAAGTGTTACACAGGATTTGTAACTCAAACAAGTCCGTTATCATTTGCGGTGATTTTAATGTCAATTTATTAGAAAGCTCAGGTTCTTGTAGTAAAATTTTAAGTCTGTTTCAGTCCTACAATCTTCTAAACCTATTTTTGGAGCCCACAAGAATAACCCCTACTAGTGCCACATGCCTAGATAATATATATACAGATATTATACCAAGCCACAAAGAAATTATAACTTTACTAGATTCTGATCATTGCGGGCAAAGGATTACTATTCAAAATCAAAACAAAAAAGTGGCTAAAAAGGATATCACTGTTAACCCCAAAACTGCAAGTCGCTTGGAGGCTTTTAAAGTTAAACTCATTGATAAATTACCAGTTTTGTCTATTCATGCTGATCCTAATCATCTTTATGATAATTTTTTTAATGTATACTGTAAACAATTTGATTCCACCTTTATTCCCAAGACTATTTCGGTTAATAGTAATGCATCGTTCAGTGATTGGGCTACCATTGGTATTCATAAAAGTAGAACACGGCTTTATGAACTGTACAATGAAAGGACTTATATTAACACTGATGAATTTAATTTGTATGTTAGAAATTATTCAAAATTATTTAAAAAAGTTTGTTATATGGCCAGGTCACGTTATTTGAGTTCAAGGATTAAAAACAGCAGTAATGTAATTAAAACGACTTGGAATATTATTAATAGTGAAACGGGAAGATCTAGTAACCGAAATACTGACTACAGCCTGTCTATTAATGACAACATAATAAAATCAGACACACAAGTCGCTGAGGCATTTGAAAATTTCTTTTCAGATATTCCCGTTTCAACTACTAAATCACTAAACTCATCACCTTCTGTTGCTGAGTCTTTGCTTAAAGAAAATGTTAATGGTTGCAATTCAGAATTTCATTTTGAATATATTACCTGTAGAGATATAATTAAAACCTTTCACACTTTAAATGTAAAAAAGACTGCAGATCTGTGGGGTAATTCTGTAGAAGTAGCCAAGTCTATTATTGACATTGTAGCGCCTACTCTAGCTATTATCTTTAATAGTTGTATTGACAATGGGGAGTTTCCTGACCTTATGAAAAATAGTAAAATAATACCTTTGTTTAAATCAGGTAGTACATCAGACCCCACAAATTATAGACCTATTTCTGTACTACCTACCTTTAGTAAAATTTTTGAGAAATTAATTTTAGACCAAATGCAAAGATTTTTTAATAAACATAAATTATTACATAGCAAACAGTTTGGTTTTACAAGGGGTCGTTCAACTACTGATGCCGGCGTTGAACTATTAGGACATATTTATAATGCATGGGAAGATAAATGCGATGCCTTGGGCATCTTTTGTGATTTGTCCAAGGCATTCGATTGCGTTCTTCACGAAACGTTAATCAGGAAACTCCGCCACTACGGGATCCGAAACACTGCTCTGGATCTTCTTATTTCATACTTGAGTAAAAGGATTCAGAGCGTTGACGTTAATGGAAAAAGATCACCCGGATCTATAGTAACAATGGGAGTCCCACAGGGCTCTATTCTTGGTCCTTTCTTGTTTCTCATTTATATTAATGACTTGCCGTACCTCATAAAGGATCATCATGATATAGTGTTGTTTGCAGATGACACTTCTCTTTTGTTTAAACTTAAACGTCAGCAGTTGGTTACTGACGATGTAAATAGCGCGATCTCGAAAGTAGTCCACTGGTTCAATGTTAATAATTTGCTTCTAAACGAGAAGAAAACCAAATGCATTAAGTTTACGCTACCCCACGTAAGGCAGGTGAAAACTAATGTGTTGATAAAGGGCGAGGAATTGAATCCTGAAGACAACACAGTATTCTTGGGCATAACTTTGGATGCTAAGCTTCAGTGGGGTCCACATATAGATAAATTGTCAAAAAAGCTAAGTTCTGCAGCATACGCTGTTAGAAAAATTCGAAATTTAACTGATATAGAGACTGCCCGTTTAGTGTACTTTAGCTATTTTCATAGTGTAATGTCGTACGGTATTCTATTGTGGGGAAATGCCGCCGATATTCAGACTATCTTTGTTTTGCAGAAGCGAGCTGTTCGATCAATTTATAAATTAAGTCCGAGACACTCTCTCAGAGACAAATTTAAAGAGATTAATGTAATGACTGTGCCTTCTCAGTACATTTATGAAAATCTTTTATATGCCCATAAAAATATAAAATTGTTTAAAAAATACAGTGATATCCATAATATAAATACTAGAAACAAACACAAATATGTTGTACCTACAACCAGGCTCAAGAAAATAGGTGGCTCGTTCAGATGCCAATGTATACGCTTTTACAATAAACTACCAAGCCACGTTCAAGATCTAAGCCTTAATAAATTCAAATCTTTCATTAAACGTAAGTTGTGCCAGAAAGCCTTTTATACCGTTAAAGATTATATTGAGGACAAAAAGGCTTGGGATTGAGCTGCTTCCAATTTCTGCATTTTGAATGATTTTTTTCTTTTTTATATACACATTGACATTGATGAATATTTTTTTTTTTAAACAATGACATTTGCTTACTTTGTAAAGTATTATATTATTTTTTCATTGTGAATGTGAAGACGATGTGGGTCATTTTACATACTTATATATATTTTTTTTATTATTCTCTCTGTTCTGTTTTTTTTTCTCATGGTCTGGCAGTTTGAGTAATTTATGTGGCCTACCCAAATGTCCTTTCTTTGGTATTGTTCGTCGAATCGTTGAGCTCCTTAAGTCTTGAGTTGAGCTGCACGATTTTTGACAAATGCGTGCACTGACTGGACAGGTCTTCTCAATCTGTGTGGTTCTTTCCTCAAAAGACCACCTCAGACATCGATCTACATGGTCTTCATATAACCTGACCAAGATTATGTCTGGACTTTAAAAGAGACTGTGACCTCTGAGTTTGTTTCGGCCTTTCTTCTCAGAGTAGTCAGATAGGAAACGCCGACTTCATCTAGTTATAAAAAACATGACTGACGTGTAAAAGTGTTTGTACAAACCTACTTACAAAAAATAAAATCATTTCATCATTTCATTATGATTAGGGACAGAATAACCTCCACTGCCTCTGTGCTAGACACAGAGGCAGTGGAGGTTATTCTGTCCCCAGACCAGGAGCTGTCAGGCCCATTCAGTTAATTCAAAGCTGTGTTGTTTATCAGGCGAGGTGCTGAAGCGCGAATGGAAGATCCTGCGTGACTCCATGCGCCAGGCACTAAAGCGCAGCAAAACTGGCGCCACCACCAAGGCAGGCCTGCCGTGCAAGAAGTGGCGCTTCCAGGGCCGAATGGCCTTCGTGCTGCCATATATGACCATCAGGCGGTGAGTGGTTCATGTTGATGTGAACTTTCAATATTCTTGCGATATTTAGTCACCCAGCCGTCATCTCTTTACATCTCTTGTAGCAGCTCAGTGCTAAACTAAAGCCTTCTAACGCTTACTTCTTTATTTCTAGAAGTCAACGGTCAGAAAAAAGTGGTATCAAGATGGACGATTCAGAGATAGCGTCGGATCAGGAGCGTGAGCCCGAGGTGTGGGATCCGAGCCACCAGCCCAGCACTGACCATGACTCTCTAGATCTGTTCTTCGCAAGTGTCTGCCAAAGCACCAAGCGGTTGCCAAAAAAATTCCAGTCTTCCGTCAAGAGACAAGTCTTGGACGCACTACTAAAAGTTGAAGATGAGTGGGAAACTGAACAGACGGCATCCAAGACTGAAGCCAACAAGGACTTCGACTGAGAACATGATGAGCTGATGAGAAGTTGTGCTTAATATTGCTACACATTCCTTTTTTAATAGTTTTTAAATAATTATGATAAATAACGATATGATTGTGAATAGTAGACGAGATGTACCAAACAAAATACCGTAAAAACACAATTATGATTTTAAATAGACATTTTGCGTGCAGCGGTGCTATTCTGTAAAAATCTCACCGTGAAAACTTAGGTGAAGTGAGCGTGGAGTGAGCTGTCAATAGTGTCAATTCCTAACAAAAACAAACTCACTTCACCTAAGTTTTCACGGTGAGATTTTTACAGAATCGGCCGGCTGTTCGACATTGCAAGGAGGAGAAATAATAATAAAACGCACGCGTTTTACTATTGGCAAAACGGACATTGAAATGGAAAAGGTGTGGTTGGATCTAGTTTTTTTATAATGATTGTGAGTTGTGGTCATAGATATATGAAAGAAGGAGTATGCCCCGATAGTTTAAAATGTACCAAAACCCGATGCCGCTAGGTTGGCCCCACCAGTCCACCACCGCGTCCACTACTACACATGTAATTCAGTAAAAGCAATAGATACACAGTCGCACACACACTTGCAAACTTGCAATTCATAAATCAGAACGTACTACACAATCAATTATAAACCTTAACTCATCAAACACAGCGTGCATTTACCATGCACCGTACAACTTACTCACACAAAAACATCTTTCGCTATCGTTGTGCTGTGCAAAAGCCATTTATTTTACATATACTTTAGTGATTGACTAAATCGGAAAGTTATCGATTCTTCCGTTCATTAATGTATTTAACAAAATTTAGGGTCATGAAAATAAAGCAAATAAAAAACAATATGTCCAGAACATATTATATTATAAATAAATAAAATGTAGCTAAAAGAAATAATTGAAGGTATTAGAAGAAAATAACATTATTTTACATCTTTTCAAGGGTCTACCAACCGGATTTAAACGTCATCTTTCAGGTCTTCTATAAACCGTGTTAAAACGGTTGTTAAATTGAAAAATTAACTACAAAAGCAATATATTCGTTGGGCAATCGACACTGTTGTCGATAGCTTACGTTAGTGGATCATCTCAACCACATCACTATCTCGCCGCAAGACACAGCGGCTGTACTATGCGACGCGACGCGCCACAAAAATAAAGTATCGTTTTGTAATTTTTACATTGCTTGTCACTGGACAAGCAATGTAAATACTTAGCGACATAGTACTTTGGTAAACAGTGGATAAGGAGCAATGTATTTGCTGCATAATAGCATAGTAAAAAAAAAATGGTTGCCTGTAAAGTCGGTTTTACGGGCGAAGATTTTACGTGACAACGACCGATCATCCGATCATAGTTGAGTGGGAGAGAGACGCAAGGCATTCGGCGGGCCTCTCTCGTTCGGTGACTCATCGTAACGTTACCGAGCGTTACACTTTTTCATAAGTGACTCCCAGTCGCAACCTAATTTAAGACGTTGTCACGTCAAAAACTATGATAATACCTACACATGTACAGTACAGCCGCTGCGATATTTGAAAACAAAAATAACGTAGTAAAAGCAAGAAATATTTTACGATTTGTTGTTTTTCATGATTTTAAAGACATCATCATCTGCCTAGCCTTTGCCCAACTATGTTGGGGTCGGCTTCCAGTCTAACCGGATGCAGCTTAATACCAGTATTTTACATGGAGCGACTGCCTATCTGACCTCCACAACCCAGTTACTGGGTAAAGACAAATACAGTAAAATACTTTGCAAGTGATTCCATGAGATACGAAGTATTTATTTTGACTTCGGTTTTTACAGGAAACCACTGAACAACTCGGCATTTTTATATTTTATCACGATCACGGTCGAAATCGCACTAGTTCGCGTGTACGTTACCCCAGCAAGAAAGTGTCTCCTAGAGTTATATGAGTAGAACGTATAATTGGTGCCTTATTTGCTGTAAATGTGGCCCCACATAAAAAATGTGTGCCCACTGTCTGTCTCAATATCTAAGCAACGGCCGGTTATCCGACCAAATTTGAATGACTACTAAAAAGCGACGGATTCATACATATCGATGACCTTCTTTACTTTACTCACTAACCGGTTCACACGTGTTGTGCCTGAGTACACTGAAGTAGAAAAGTAATAAAATAAAGTTGTTATTGGATTATATTCTACTAGCTGTTTCTATGATCTTACACATGATTAAGTACATTATAAATAGTAGCCTAAGTGCTATTCCAAGGTAAGCTATCTTCTCCATTCTAAATTTCATTAAAATACATACCTACAGTAATTTATGTGTGAACGAAAGAAATGGCTAATATCCAGATATTTGCCATTTGCCAGGTCTTTGACCCAAAATTTGATTGATGAACAATATTTTTTTTATACATCGGGAGATGTTTAAAAAAAATATAGTTCATGAAATGTGTGATGAATACCTACTACTAAAAAGAGGTAGCTCTTTTTTGTATATAAATAAAAAGCCCGTATTTGTCTTTTTATATATATATATATTTATTGATAAGCCGTAGGTTAGATAAATTAACAGTAAGTTTTTCATCAAAAACGCATGCATGAACAGTTTTGAAACTTTGTATGGTTATTATTAGCGTCAAGAAGGACCGAATACAGTTTTCAGCGAACTTATGCCTTGTCTCATTTAGGCGCTGCGATGTTTTTTCGGGTTTTCATAAAACCGCGATAACTTGAAAACTATAAATATTTTCTTAAATCTAATTGGGGCACTAACTATAAATATTTTCTTAAATCTAATTGGGGCACTAAGGGGCACACATTAAGAGCTACTCGTGTATGTTTATTCTAGAGGGGCACATGCAATGGTTTTAGAGATATACGATCATGAAAACGTTACTCCAGCAGGAAATGCAATATCTCGAAAACCTGAAGGGGTACAGATTTTATTTTTGGGGGCACATTTTGGCACACATATAAGCTCTCTGGCCATGTACAATTATTCTCTCTCCGATCATTAGTTTAGAATTTTCCTGCTAGAAAAACGTTACCCCAGCAAGAATCGTTTTTTCCGTTTTTTTCCACAACGACAGGGGGCACACATTTTTTATGTGGGCACATTTACAGCAGATAAGGCACCAATTATACGTTCTACTCATATAACTCTAGGAGACACTTTCTTGCTGGGGTAACGTACACCTAGATCGCAGAGAGGGCGGAAAAAAAAAAAAAAAAAAGGCCCGTGTTGCTTATGGCGCGTGGACACACGGCCCACGGCCCACGGCCCATGCCACTTCTCCTGTTTTTTACATTTCTATTGTTGTGGTAGCTACTTACTTCCTTGAAAGGTGTGCTTAGACAGGGTAGATTTTTTAGACGGAGAATCACTCAAAACGTCTACTAGGAAAGTTTTCCTGTACTTAACTACAGTTTCACTGCCCCGTCTCAAAAATCCACCCTGTAAATGGTCTCAAAAGACTTGTAATAAATTTTAATAATATTCATCGATTTTATGTCTAACTCGAGTCGTGGAAAGCCTTTGAAAGCCACTAGCCTGCGTAGTAAGCCCAAGTGCTTTCATTTTCTTCATTTTCCTTTGTTCATGTCTCAACTTGTTAATCTGGAACTGCTCCCCAATCGGCATTATGTTCGCGACGTTCGTCATGTACGAGTTGTGCAGGTGCACGAGGGCCTCGACGGTGTACGTGATGTCGATGTTGAGCGCCAGCGCGTGCTCGTAGTACGTGATGTGCCACTTGACGCGCCACGGCCAGTAGCGCCACTTCCTCATCTTCCGTGTCACGGTGCGCAGGTCGTGCAACCACTCGTCCAGCCGGTTGAAGATGAACGCTATACGGAACCGGGGGTCGCTCTCGTACTTAGTCACGAGGGGAGTTAGTTCTAATATTTTATGTTGCGCATTGTAGATACATTGTTTCATCAATTCCATTAACTTGTGGCTGTGATTTCGTTCTGATTGGTCCCTGTAATTTTTACGGCGGAAGTCGCGGTTGGGGCCGGGGCCGGGAGCCCAGCCGGTTCCAGAGGCCCTGACGTACCCGGGGGCTGGCGGCCCGCCGGGTCCAGGGGCTGGCGGCCCGCCGGGTCCAGGGGCTGGCGGCCCGCCGGGTCCAGGGGCTGGCAGCCCGCCGGGTCCGGGGGCCGGGTCCGGCAACGACGCGTTCACTTTGAGGAGCCAATCACTTGCGTTGAAATACTCGGCGTAATCCATGCTCACGTTGACCCTGTAATGTGCCCATTAGCTATTTTATTCTAACATTGCAGAGATACAGTCACGAAAATAATAAAAACGAAATTAAATGTAAAATTCTTTAAAAGTAGTAAAGTCAAAGTCAAAGCTTTATTTCAAATAGGCACTTATAAGGCACTTTTGAACGTCAAAAATTACGATAAAATAGAATTTATTCTAGTCGCCCATTCCAAAGGGTAGTTTTCGTATGGTGAAGAACGGGCAAGAAAATCCACCGTTACTCTTTTAAAAAGTTTTACAATATTTTGCATACATTAATTATATAATAATAATAAGTGAAGACGATGCACCTAAAATAAAATTACTATACCACAAATTGTGGTATAGTAATTTTATTTTAGGTGCCGAAATTGCCGAATGTTTCCGAAACTTACCACGAATGTTTCCAATGTTGCCGGCAATATTGCCGGAAAGTTGCCAAAATTGCCAGATTACATAGGTTTTTTCAAATGCAATTTTTAATGTTTATGCGCTAATGAGGTTTTATGTAATGGTGTAATTATACGTATTACTAGTAAGCCTGTATGGTATATTGTTAATTATACTTAATTTATAATTATCAATGCAAATATGTGAAGTTAAAGTTAAACTAGGGCACTGGTAACTTCATGATAGCTGAATTCATAGTTTTTTGAGAATTTCACTTATACATTTTATAAACACACTAGCTTCTGCCCGCGACTTCGTCCGCGTGAAATTTCTTGTACCCCGTCGCGTCGCAACACTTCGTATTCGCTTACCGTTCACTCTGAGTTTTTTTCTTTTTGCTCGGCTCCTAAGGGTCATAGCGTGATGTTAAATAGCCTATAGCCTTCCTCAAGAATTGGGCTATCAAATGCAAAAAAAAATCAAATCTGACCGGTAGTTAAAGAGATTATCGCGTTCAAACAAACAAACTCTTCAGCTTTATTATTAGTATAGATAAAAAACTCTATGGCCCATAACTCCTTAATAGGTACCAACTCTTAACATCTTACACACGTGATAACTTTTAAACGAAATATCCGATTGAGATGAAACAAAAAGTATTTTACTTCTTCATAAATACTCTTGATAACGTAATGCTTAATTTCGATAAAGATTAATATTACGATACATATTTAACGTAGTTTTTTTTCTTCAGACGATTTAATAATTATTTTGAACACAAAATCGGTTATTGTGATTAAACCATGATAGCTAGATATATGTTCTCGCGGACTTTTTTGTAGGTCTTAATGGGCTCTACAAACCCGTAGTACATTATTTTGTTCTATTGTCAATAGTTTTTGCAGCGTACGCAAAAATAGGTTTTCGATTTTACACCTTGTGTTACAAAATAGCAATTTTATTACGGATCCCTAATTTTGAAGAATAAAAATATAGCCTATAGCCTTCCTCGATAAATGGACTACCCAACACTAAAATAATCATTCAAATCGGACCAGTAGTTCCAGAGATTAGCGCGTTCAAACAAACAAACAAACAAACAAACTCTGCAGCTTTATAATATTAGTATAGATAAAGAGGGTATTGATACCGAATAAAATAAATATAAATCATACAACTATGTAGTGTTCTTTTGTATTTTTTTTTTACTTTTCTTTAAGTAACTTCATCTGTTTGTATAACATCGATATTCATCTATTTCTTGAAGTCTGATAGTGCTGAAATTATTAATACTTATGTAAGTCTGGTGAGAACGCAATATTATGATAATACTGTGCCAGCCTGATGATGGAGTTGGAAGGTGGTCATAGGATCTACGCTCTGATACCTATAGGTACGTAAACCTACCGAGATTGGGCTCGTTAGATTGATCTAGGAGAGTACGTGAGTTTTAGATGTATTCAACCAAATTCTAGTCTACCAAATTTACCGTTAAGTATGCTATTATTTGAAAATTAAATAATACACAGGGATTTAATAAAACTTATTTAGGGCTCCTTGACGGAAATGAAAAGACAAGCGAGCACAAGCGAGCACATTGAAAATTATGTAGCAGATGACGATTAAGATATGGATGAATCGGAAATGAAAATACAGAAAATAATAATAATAATATCCCCACCAACGTATCTATAAGTTGACGTCGTGGGTGAAAAATTAGAATAATAATACCTAAGTATGGTTAAATAAGTGAACAATTTTTAATCAAAATCTCCTTCAACTAAAAATGAAAGAAATATGCATAAGTAGGTAGATACCCTGATACTTGACTTTTTTAGGGTTCCGTACCCAAAGGGTAAAACGGAACCCTATTACTAAGACTTCGCTGTTTGTCCGTCCGTCCCTCCGTCCGTCCGTCCGTCTGTCTGTCACCAGGCTGTATCTCAAGAACCGCGGTAGCTAGACAGTTGAAATTTTCACAAATTATGTATTTCTGTTGCCACTTTAACAACAAATACTAACAAAATAAAATAAATATTTAAGGGGGGCTTCCATAAAACAAGAAACGCGATTTTTTTTGCCCTTTTTTGCTCGATATCAATAATGGCAACAGGTAGGCACTTGAAATATTCACAAAATACTCAGTTGTATTTTTACTTTAATAATAAATAATAAAACTAAAATAAAATAAATAAATATTTTCGGCGTGTTTGCCTTGTGGTACGGAACCCTTCCTGTGCGAGTCCGACTCGCACTTGGCCAGTTTTTTGTTTACACTACCCCTTGTACCCTTATTTTGATTTACTTTAACTTAAATGTTGAATACTACGTTGGTACGTTACCCCCCACACTAGTCGCTTAGCTACTTGACAAATCGTGCCATACCATAATACCATAATCAGCCTATAATGTTCCCACTGCTGGGACACAGGCCTCCTCTCAATGAGAGGGAGTGGGCCGTAATCCACCACGCGGGCCCAGTGCGGGTTGGTGGATGTCACATGTCTTCGAATTTTTGGTTCTTGGACATGCCGGTTTCCTCACGATGTTTTCGTTCACCGTTTTTTTTTCACAAATCGTGCCGTCAAAAGAATTTTCAAAATCGGATAGGTAGGTTTTGGGAAAATCGCGGACATAAACAAACAAACTTACATACATACATCGATCTAAAAAAGAACCTCCTTTTTTGAATTTTAGATTGTCCTATGGAACAGGACCAGCATGTTTCCAGGCATTCTTATCTTGGATATAATATATGATCAAACGAACTTCCAAGTGAAGTTCGATCATTATTATGATGAGTTGCTTCATTTGAAGATATGATTATAACAATGTAGTTTCCCTACTTACTTGGTAACTTCGCACATATTTTAAAGATTTTTTAAAACTATTAGGTGACGTAATTCCGGTCTGACTGCACCTCGGTTGACACTTTGACGTGTAGCTCATTTTTTAGAGTCATGAGTATGATATAAAACTTTCTCTATATCTGGGAATCTTCAAGCGTCAGGGAGGGAGGGTGATCATATTATCTTCAAATGAAGCAACTCATCATAATAATGATCGAACTTCACTTGGAAGTTCGTTTGATCATATATTATAACTCGTTGCTTCATTTTTCAGATATGATTATAACAATGTAGATGTTAAGAGTCAGAAAGTTTTGAAATGGAAAACAATAAGGTTTTAAACATTATGGTTTTATTTACCTATAGACAAATCAGCCTTATAGTTATACTTATGTTTCCGTAATGGTACGTTACATTTATATTTACTTATTTCGAGTTAACTTCAACGAGCTAATCATAAAGATCTTATCGATCACATGAACATAACATAAATAAACATTTCTGTAGTGTAATATAATCTTATAATAGGTACCTATAGTTAATAGGAATTAATAATCAGTCTGTATGTCTAATCGTAAGCAAACAGATTTGGCAAATTCGCCTTCGTTTATAACGCACCTATTATAAAAACGAGCAAATGAATTAGATGAACTAATAGTCCACCCTGCGCTTTTGCGAATGGTTTCTATATTAACTCCTGGTTAAGCTTGCGGCCGAGGTTGACGCGAGCCGTGTACTGTGCGCGGCGAATACACTGGTATCAATGCCGCTTTCTGACAAGACTTGTTTGATCCATCTACTGATGGTTTGCGTGGTAGTGGGTTTTTGTGGCCGTTTGTACGTCAACAACAGATTGTTTGTACTCTCAGGTCTTATGCTTTTAGTTATAGAAATATAACCTGAGAGCACCGTAGCTGGACATATACGCGTATTTTTCCTGAAGTATGGCAAGAACAATATTGGCTGGTCTCTGCCGGGTGCGGATGTCTTTATGATGTCTGTTATGACGATCTTTATGCCGCTATCAGAGAAAAGTATGTTCTCGAGTTTAATTAAAGACAGCGTTTGTACCCTGTGAGCTGTGTGAGTTAGAACTCACTATTAGGGAACCATGTTGAGACATGGTTTAAAACCAATTGGGGATTCCAGGCGGTGGAGTACTTGGGTTTTATGGGTCTTAATTTATAAACAACGTCGGAAACTATAAGGCTTTGCAATAGTGGGAACCATGGCTGTGATGGCCAGTTGGGATAAACTAGTAAGCCATGTGCATTTGTCATCAATAATTTTTCTAAGGCATTTTAATACCAGGGAAAATGGTGGAAAAGCGTAGAAGAAATGGCTCTGCCAGTCCATCGTAAATGCGTCTACGGATGCTGCGTCAGGGTCTTGTTTCCATGAGATGAATGTGGTACACTTCGCATTATCGCGGGACGCGAATAAGTCTATTTCAGGTTGACCAAAATATTTTATCATGTCTTGGAATGCTTCATCGGAAAGTGACCATTCAGTATCCGGATTGACTACTCTAGACGCGGCGTCTGCCCGGTTTTCTTTGGAATTTACGTATGATAGGTATATGACCTATAGGTTGCGCTGTTCACAACATTTCCAAAGGGACCTAGCCAAGTCGTTTAAGTGGGGGTATTGAATACCCCCATACGATTTATATAACTGATCGCAGTGGTGTTGTCCATGCGCAGTAATATTGTTTATTTTATTTATTTATTGGTTGCATCACTGGCGGAGGATTTCAAACCTAGAAAGGCTGCCATCAGCTCTAAGTAATTGATATGACAATAATTTTCTGAAGACTTCCATTTGCCATGTACTTGAGCGTTGTTGCAAACAGAACCCCAGCCTGACATCGACGCGTCGGTATAGATTTCGATGTCAAAATTTGGCTGTCGCATAAGGTTGCGTGTAGCCACCAGTTCAGATCCTCTAATATAATATTAGGTAGGTTAATTTTAGCTTCGTAATTATTATTATGCTTAAGTAACGCTAGAAACTTCTGGCGTTCTAAAATCTTAGTGTATACCCAAGCGTATTTAAGGGCTGGGCTAGTGGCGACTAGAATACCGATAAAGCGAGCTAATTCGCGGATGGAACATGGCTGTAATTTAGTGAATTTTGTTACTAATTCGATGATGTTACGTCGCTTATCGGCTGGCAATTGTATAGGTACTGAGATACCTGGTATCGTAACAAAATCCTAAGTACTTGCAGAATTGTCGCGGTTTTAACATACTTTTATCGTAATTGACTTTGTTGTCAATTATCCTAGAAACTCGAGTAGTTTCAAAGTTTCATTTACGTTATTATGACCATTCTCGTAAGTATTTCCAATGCATAAAATGTCATCTAAATAACAAACTGACTGAAAACCGTGATGTCTGAGGTAAGTTATGACTTCCTTCATAACCTTAGTGAATACCCGTGGGGCAACGGATAAGCCAAACGCCAACGGCATGCAATTAAAGCCATATGTTCTTAGCGAATTATTGGGCTGAAATTGATAAATATTTACGGTCGGAATGCCTAATGCCTAAGAGGAAATACGCCTCTTTTAAGTCGATGGTAGCAAGGTATCCATCGCGTGGTATCAATTTGCATGCTGTTCGGTAATCCTCCATTTTTAAAATGTTCGCTATTGATTAGCTTGTTTAAGGTTTTTAGGTTTAATATAAAGCGTTTATCGCCGTTAGGTTTTAATGTGAGGAATATTTTAGAAATAAATTGATCTTTAGTCACATTGCACTCTGAGATAGCCCCTAAAGATTTGAGTTTCATAACGGCTTTCATCATATCTGATTTCTCAGTATTTGATAGGTTGTTTTTAGGTATTATTGATTGTCGTACATGTGTATGAAAGGGTATTGGATAACCATTTTTTAACCAATCAAGAACAACATTGTTATTTTTAGCCATCGGTCATAAAATTGGGTAAGTCTAACCGCATGTACCTGCGTTAACGGTGACGCTGAGCGGGAGCCCGAGGTTTGTCCTGCGAGGCCGGGCGTTGTGGCGGCTGTGCTGACATCGTGTACGGACAGCGATTCCCCGCCGTCGTCATCGGCCTCCTGTATGCACCTCGCCCCCCCCCCCCCCCTGTTCGCTGGGTATCGAGGAGGCAGGTTCCAGTTTCCCGGGTAGGACTGGCGGGTATTAGGAAGTTGAGGCGATTTTGAAACTTTGCGGTCTTTTTTATGGAAAGGCCTTGCTTTTCAATGGCCTTGGCGGCTTTAATTTTTTCTGATAAGAACGAGCCAAACAGTGATTTATCCCGTTCGGACTCGTTGATGATATTTATGAATGCCTTGTCCGAGCTAGGTGTGATTAATTTCACTCGAGCCTTGATGGCGGTGATTCCCGCACTAGCTGTTGTTGAGACGCTGTAAGTGTCTTGTCGCGGTTGCGAACCATGTCCGGTACCGCCGCCGAGATTTCAGCATTCAACTTGGGTGCTTGAAGGAGCCTACAATTGTCTGGCACAAGGTACTCTTTCAGTACCTTGTCCTTGTTTTCTTTAGGCATTCCTTTCCTTAGCAAAGGAAGCCACAACTGCGATAGATTATCGTGAATGTTATCGCCGTAGTCAGGCGAATCTGATGTCGATTCACCGAGTGGCGACAGTAGATCAGGATCTAACAGTCTAACTCAGGTTCCATGCTACCAGTAGTTGCCTCAGGGGGACAGGGTTCCGCCTGGGCATAGTGTTGGTTAGGAATGTCGCCAGATTCCGATTCCACGTCTTGTGGTACGTCGGTTGGCACGGGTATAGGCTCCATAATAGCTTCATTATCATTGCCTGGGACCACATCAGGATCTTCGCTACCTAAAATTACAATTTGTAATTAAGGTTGTGAAGATAACAATTCTGAGGGTAGTGTAAGAAATAAAATTTCTTAATTGATTTTGCACGTTAACGTTACATCTGTTTTAGATTGTACGTATTTTCTGTGCTTGTTTGTCATCGTTAAAGACTCGCAGTCAATCCCGATGCAATATTAAAGAATAAAATTTCTTAATTGATTTTGCACGTTAACGTTACATCTGTTTTAGATTGTACGTATTTTCTGTGCTTGTTTGTCATCGTTAAAGACTCGCAGTCAATCCCGATGCAATATTAAAGAATAAAATTTCTTAATTGATTTTGCACGTTAACGTTACATCTGTTTTAGATTGTATGTATTTTCTGTGCTTGTTTGTCATCGTTAAAGACTCGCAGTCAATCCCGATGCAATATTAAAGAATAAAATTTCTTAATTGATTTTGCACGTTAACGTTACATCTGTTTTAGATTGTACGTATTTTCTGTGCTTGTTTGTCATCGTTAAAGACTCGCAGTCAATCCCGATGCAATATTAAAGAATAAAATTTCTTAATTGATTTTGCACGTTAACGTTACATCTGTTTTAGATTGTACGTATTTTCTGTGCTTGTTTGTCATCGTTAAAGACTCGCAGTCAATCCCGATGCAATATTAAAGTTTAACTTTTATAATTTAGTTTTGAACAATGTCAAAGTTATTGACTCGCAGTCAATCCCAGAGCATTTACAAAACTGATATTTTTCACTATTCACTTCTAGATCACCAAAGAATAAAGTATACTTTGCTTACCTTCATCATCCGATGACGATTGTAACGGTCTTTGTTTTTCTTCAATTTTTCTAATTTTCCTAGCGTAGTGATCAATTTTTGATTGCGCGCTTCTTTTTGGCATGATGCTTAAGGGCGCGTGCGATAGCTACCGCGCACGAAAAAGGAATGAGCTACACGTCAAAGTGTCAACCGAGGTGCAGTCAGACCGGAATTACGTCACCTAATAGTTTTAAAAAATCTTTAAAATATGTGCGAAGTTACCAAGTAAGTAGGGAAACTACATTGTTATAATCATATCTGAAAAATGAAGCAACGAGTTATAATCTTCTAATTTATAGTATGCTTGTTTACAAAGTGTACGTTTAATGTGAGTTTTAAATTTTCTTTCATTTAATTGCAATATATCACAAGGTATTTTATTGTAACATTTAACACAGTACCCCATAAAAGATGTATGTACTTTGGCTAATCTGAAAAATGGTTGATGTATTTTATCTTTATTTCTAGTGTTAAAATTATGTCTATCGCTTATTTGATTAAAAAGATGTAGATTTTTTCTTACATACATAATATTTTCATAAATGAATTGGCAAGGTACCGTCATAATATTAATCTTTTTTTAAAGTTCCCTGAGAGATTCGCGGCGACGTAGATTATAAATGGCTCTGACAGCTCTCTTTTGCAAAATAAAGATGGATTCAATGTCAGCAGGTCGACCCCATAGTAAAATACCGTACGACCTAATGCTGTGAAAGTAGCTAAAATAGACTAAACGCGCGGTTTCTACATCAGTTAACTGTCTTATCTTTCGAACAGCTTAGCGGCCGAGCTAAGCCGCCCCGCAAGAGATGTTATGTGAGGTCCCCATTGTAATTTCTCGTCCAGCGTGATTCCCAAAAAAACCGTTTGATCAACAAATTCCAGTTTTTCTCCATTCAGTATGACGCTACTTCTAACATTAGGTAATTTGAATCTAATGCATTTGGTTTTCTTTTCATTTAGTACCAAATTATTTACCGAAAACCAATCTTGGACCTAAAGAATAGAGTTATTCACGTCGTCAAGATTTTGTGCCCGTCTGTCTATCCTAAAGATCAATGAGGTGTCATCTGCAAATAACACCATCTTCGGTTGATTTTGAAGTAATTGGGGTAAATCATTAATGTAAACTAAAAAGAGGAATGGACCCAATATTGAACCTTGAGGAACGCTGCTATTTCAGAACGTTGGAACTCAGGAACGTTGCTATTTCAGACCCCAATGAGTTTACGTCGTTTACTTGAACTTTGAGCTTTCTATCTTTTAGGTATGACCTTAGTAAATCAAGAGCTAAATTCCTAATCCCGTAGTGATCAAGTTTCAGCAGAAGTGTCTCATGGTTTACGCAATCGAACGCCTTGGAGAGGTCGCAAAAGATTCCAATGGCATCTTGTGCTTCTTCCCAGGCGTTAAAAATGTTCTTTATTAGGGTGACACCGGCGTCAGTGGTACAACGCCCTTTGGTGAAACCGTACTGGTGTTCATGAAAGATGGAATTTTTATTAAAGTGGCGTAACATTTGATTGAGCATCAACTTTTCAAACAAATTACTGAGAACTGGCAGAATTGACACAGGCCTATAATTGTTAGGTTCATTACTATCACCGGATCGCGCAATCGTTTCGATTATAGATCTACAAACTTTTACAGACATTCCCCAGAGATCTTCTGTTGATTTAATTTTAAGATCTTTAAAAGCTTTTATAACAGCCTGGGGTATGTTGAAACTTAAACTCCGAAGGGCATGCTTTAACATTCTTTCTGCTAACTTACTTAAGTTAGCAGAAAGCGCTGGTGAGGAATTTAAAGCTTCAGTATATTAGCAAAAAAGTTTTCGAATTCCTGAGCAATTTCTGCATCTGAATTGATGGGATGGGGGGGTCTCTAAATTAAATTCAGTATTACGCTGTTTTTTCCTACCTGTTTCATTATTTATTATTTGCCAGGTAGTTTTTATTTTATCATCGGCTGATTTGATTTTATTGCTAATATAAAGAGCTAATATAGAGAGTAGGTGCATGTATACGAAGACGAAGCATATTATTATGTAAAACTGCTCTTAATTTCAATCAGCAAGTAGTGTGAGAAGAAAATCGTTATTATTTATTTATATATTATTATTTTATTTCACTTACGTTACGACATAAGAACGATAACCTTATCAATAGGTAGGTATCGTATAATATCCTACTGAAACTTTCCGAAAGTATATAGATGAGTACGTTAGTTAAAACACATTAAAGTTCATGTTCATAATGACTTTCATTAATTTCATTTGTTCATTTATTCAAACTCGGCTGAGAATCAGCACTTTTCGAACGTCAAAATTAGATATCGATAGCCTTCACGCCTGCGAAGTTTCGCTAGCTCATTTAATTTGACCCTGTATACGAGTTACGTACAAACAGGTCGAATACAAACTACTTACTGCTGGGGAGGCTTGGGTTGGAAGGGGCCGGGGTCCAGCGGCCAGGGCTCCGCGTCCAGATCCGACAGATTCAGCGGCGCCTGCAGCACGGCCATGCGCTCCGCCAGCAGCGCCGACAGCCGCTGGTCCTCGCCCACAAAATCATAGTCTCGTAACGATATAAGATGCTCATTTGGTGTCTGGCTCTCAGAATCCACAGTCTCACCTGGAATTAATTTAAATCCCGGTCATAAAACCGTTCTAGGTAGTACTGGTAACTGGTAGAGAGAGCTGGTGCCAATCACAGCTGCTGCACGCGTGGACACGGTGAAGCGGCAGCTGGCAGCAGCGCGTGACAATAGCTGCAGTGACATGCCTCTCCATCTCTTCTGCAACATACAAAACTTATGTATCTATACATAAGTTTTTATTTCAAACTAGCTGACCCATCACTCTTTATTTCAAACTAGCTGACCCGACAGACTAGTTCATAAAAATCCCATAAAAAACAAGAATTCTCTTGAATTTGAATATTTTTCGGAATATTTTTTCCAATTTTACTATTAACAGTCTACTAAGAACATTAGGTTGTTCAAGAATAAATTTACCTCGGGCAAGTTCAGCAGTTTGGTAAGAACTACTTTGAGAAAGAGACTAACAGAAGAATTCAATTGGGCTGGGCAGCGGTTGGGAAGCTTCTTCGAGTCTTTTCGTCGCGTATTCCACAGAGCCTAAATATAGGTCTTTAATTAGTGCGTCCTGCCTGCTACTTACGGAGCCGAAACGTGGACGGCTACGTATGGCTCACGGTACGGTTGGTCCATAAATTCAAGATCGCTCAGCGAGCTATGGAACGAGCTATGCTTGGAGTCTCTCTGGGGGATGGAATCCGGAATGAGGTGATCCGGCAAAGAACCAAAGTTGTCAACATAGCTCACAGAATAAGCAAGCTGAAGTGACAATGAGCCGGCCATATTTAGCCGTAGAACAGATGACCGTTGAGATAGACGTGTTCTTGAGTGGTGACCGCGAATCGGCAAACGTAAGGTAGGACACCCTCAGGCTAGGTGGAGTGGAGTCTTCGGTAGCAGCTGGATGACAGTTAAATGGCGTTCAATTGGAGAGGCCTTTGTCCAGCAGTGGACGGCTGTAGATGATTGATGATGATGATGATGAACATTTTAAAAAAATAATCAAATCGGTCCAGCCCACAGAAATCTAAATAATAAGGCAAAGGACATGGAATACGGACAAAAAGATAATAATATTGAAATAATAACTGATCATATTTGAAATCCCACCACAGCTTTCATTACTTGGCAAAGGTTTGCAGAAAATATTTCAATTTAAAAGATTATTATTTTGATTCTTTTTTTTGGTCAAAATTATTTACGGTTTACGAGATACACTGCTTAAAAAACCAACTTTTTGACCGTTTTCAAGGAATCTCCGCAGAGCAGCCCTAACGATAGGCATACCTACAAGAACTGACCAATCCGCGGGCCGGGGGATGAGGAAGAACGCGCGGCTGCAATTGGTCAGTTCTTACCACGATGTGATCTGTGCGCTCTCTAGTGGTTATATTCTCTTTGATCGTGGTAGTGGCACTCGTACCTAGGTATCTATAGTCCAATGATCGTGGTAGTGGCACTCGTACCTAGGTATCTATAGTCCAATGATCGTGGTAGTGGCACTCGTACCTAGGTATCTATATTCTCTTTGATCGTGGTAGTGGCACTCGTACCTAGGTATCTATATTCTCTTTGATCGTGGTAGTGGCACTCGTACCTAGGTATCTATATTCTCTTTGATCGTGGTAGTGTCACTCGTACCTAGGTATCTATATTCTCTTTGATCGTGGTAGTGGCACTCGTACCTAGGTATCTATATTCTCTTTGATCGTGGTAGTGGCACTCGTACCTAGGTATCTATATTCTCTTTGATCGTGGTAGTGGCACTCGTACCTAGGTATCTATAGTCCAATGATCGTGGTAGTGGCACTCGTACCTAGGTATCTATATTCTCTTTGATCGTGGTAGTGGCACTCGTACCTAGGTATCTATATTCTCTTTGATCGTGGTAGTGGCACTCGTACCTAGGTATCTATATTCTCTTTGATCGTGGTAGTGGCACTCGTACCTAGGTATCTATATTCTCTTTGATCGTGGTAGTGGCACTCGTACCTAGGTATCTATATTCTCTTTGATCGTGGTAGTGGCACTCGTACCTAGGTATCTATATTCTCTTTGATCGTGGTAGTGGCACTCGTACCTAGGTATCTATATTCTCTTTGATCGTGGTAGTGGCACTCGTACCTAGGTATCTATATTCTCTTTGATCGTGGTAGTGGCACTCGTACCTAGGTATCTATATTCTCTTTGATCGTGGTAGTGGCACTCGTACCTAGGTATCTATATTCTCTTTGATCGTGGTAGTGGCACTCGTACCTAGGTATCTATATTCTCTTTGATCGTGGTAGTGGCACTCGTACCTAGGTATCTATATTCTCTTTGATCGTGGTAGTGGCACTCGTACCTAGGTATCTATATTCTCTTTGATCGTGGTAGTGGCACTCGTACCTAGGTATCTATATTCTCTTTGATCGTGGTAGTGGCACTCGTACCTAGGTATCTATATTCTCTTTGATCGTGGTAGTGGCACTCGTACCTAGGTATCTATATTCTCTTTGATCGTGGTAGTGGCACTCGTACCTAGGTATCTATAGTCCAATGATCGTGGTAGTGGCACTCGTACCTAGGTATCTATAGTCCAACTTTTAATTAGCTGCTGTAAAATGACACTTCTTAGTAACTCATTTCGGACTAAGTTTAGATATAATATGCATGTCAAATCTATTCTGTACCTACTAGAAAAACAAGATTTGGTTATTGGCCGCGAAAAAACCAAAAGACGCCAATTTCAGTGTAATTTTACTGCAGCTAGTTAAAAGTACGTTTGATTTATTGTTGAGCTTATTCTACAATATTAAAAAAAAAACAATAAACATAGGTCATGTTCATGACTTACTGTACAATTACTTTTCCACAATACTTACTGTTGGCTGGCGAAAAGAATCCAATGAACACTGTAAATGTAATTGAAAGTTTAATAAGGGGCCGGCGAACTATGCATGATAATGCGTAGTTCATACAAACGTAATAACAAAATAATTTGTAAATCAAACATATTCTTAAGGCAGTGTGTAGGAATTTATTCCGATTAGATTATAGAATATCTAGGTTCCCAAATATTTATATTTTGAAAGGACTCTGTTGTATAGACGAGATATGAGGAATTTCAAATTTATATAGGAAAACTTATTTTTTCATAACTCGTCTTTAAATCAGTGTCCATTCAAAATATATATTTGGGAACCTAAATATTCTGTAATCCAATCTTAATCGGAATAAATACACTTGATTTACAAATTATTTTGGTATTACGTTTGTATGAACTACACATGCTCCGCCGGCCCTTTAATAGTAGGAACCTACTAGCAGTACAATATCATAGAGCTACCTACCGGGCAGTCCCGGCCGCGTATTGCCATAATGTATACTAGCACAGACAGGGGTTGCTCTGTAATCGCACGCAATATGCTCTTGTAGCTAGAGAGCATACTGCATATCAGTATAGACACAGACTGAAATAAAATACACTTTGCTCTAATCCGTGAGAGCAAAACACATACGAGTACAGACAATTTGGCTGCCGTGGTATGTACAATGGCATGCTTCAATGTGTATGTACCATAGAAACCGTAGACCAAGCCAAACATTTTGCCATTCAGAGAATAAAGATGTGTAGATCTAGGAAAATAGGCGTTCAACCAACATCTGTTTCGAGGAGAAAGGACAGAGGGATCTCTAAAGGAAAAGGGCGCATACAAAGTGGAAGAGATGTGAGAAAGAAAAAACAACATAATCTCTCTGAAAATATTAATAAAAATCAACCAAATCTAAAATAACATTAAATAAGGTTTCGTTCTTTCAAAAATAAATACTTTAATGTTTTTTAAATACCTATTGTTTTATTTACATAGCTACTGCATTTTTTTTTCATCAGTCATTACGTGGGAATTATTTTGCGGAGCCCTCGATATAAAAAAAGGAAACGTTTTTCTACTTCTAAATATTTTCCCATTGCCATTATATTTAAGAATGTTTTTTTCATAATAAATACCTAGGCTTATACGTTTTATATAGAGAATAAAACGCTTAAACCTAGTTTTTAATTATGTTGATAAACATACTTAAATAGCATAGAGATCGGAAAATCTTTAGAAGAAGAAAAATGTTGTATCATTTTCTATGGAGGGGGTCGCACGAAGCTTCCCTCAGAGAATATAAACACGTACAACATAGTTATGTTCAATATTGTTACGTAGTACACTGCAACATATAATTAAAGTCTAAAGACCCCACATACCCTACAATACAAACAATAACACGGTCACATTTTGCTTTAGACATATGCGAACAAACCGTATACTTATACAGACTGGTCTGTAGTCATACGTAGTTTGCTTTAAAAATCTGCAAGCAAACTGTATACTTATACAGACTGGTCTGTAGTCATACGTAGTTTGCTTTAAAAATCTGCAAGCAAACTGTATACTTATACAGACTGGTCTGTAGTCATACGTAGTTTGCTTTAAAAATCTGCAAGCAAACTGTATACTTATACAGACTGGTCTGTAGTCATACGTAGTTTGCTTTAGAGTATTTGTTATTTTTAAGAGCATAAAGTGATCGAGTACAGACTATGGGTGTCTGTACTGATATACACAATGGCAATACGCGTCCCGGCCCGGGCCCGGGGGCACCAATACCACATGAGTAGATAACATGTGCCAATACCGCAACTTTTTATCATATTTGGCATTAGTTACTTAAGGCGCAGGTCATTCACCTTGACGAGCTAATCCTTTTTTCGGGCGGAATTTTTGAGCATACGTAAAATTGGGTTGAAAGAAAAATGTTATGTACCTACTCGTTTTATGTAGGTAATATTTATTTAACCGATTTTTTAAATTATGTAAAGAAAACCGGCAAAGGTGGTGTAGACTGTCCCACCGAGGGTAGGAAAAATATTTTTACCTTTTAAAAGTTCGTTCGTTCGGGTAATTTTCGCCGTCAACGCGGGCGAAGCCGCGGGCAAAAGTTATTATGGAATAAATCTAGGTGATGGAGGTTTATCACTTACATTTATTATATTCTAGCTTTTACTGGGATGAAAGTATATTATGTGATATGTCCTAACCCAGGTCATGGTGTACCTTCTCGTGTCTTCGCGCCCTGTCATACACTACGGCCCTATCAGAATACCAGCGCCAGACATTTATTTTTTAAATGTCTTGGCATCATGCTGAGATACGAGCCTGTTGGCCTCGTATAGGACTTTGTGTCATTTTTCTTTTTGTTACTTTTTAGGGTTCCGTACCCAAAGGGTAAAAACGGAACCCTATTACTAAGACTTCGCTGTCTGTCCGTCCGTCCGTCCGTCCGTCCGTCCGTCTGTCTGTCACCAGGCTGTATCTCAAGAACCGCGATAGCTAGACAGTTGAAATTTTCACAAATTATGTATTTCTGTTGCCGCTTTAACAACAAATACTAAAAACAAAATAAAGTAAATATTTAAGGGGGGCTCCCATACAAGAAACACAAGAAACGCGATTTTTTTGCCCTTTTTTGCTCGATATCAATAATGGCAACAGGTAGGCACTTGAAATATTCACAAAATACTCAGTTGTATTTTTACTTTAATAATAAATAATAAAATTAAAATAAAATAAATATTTGAGGGGGGCTCCCATACAACAAACGGGTTTTTATCGGCGTTTTTGCCTTGTGGTACGGAACCCTTCGTGTGCGAGTCCGATTCGCACTTGGCCAGTTTTTTTATATAATTTGTTTTTTTTTTTGACTGTATTTAGTTTTTTTTGTGGTAAGTACATAGTACAGACGCCAGCACATCAAGCTACCCGAAAACAACTTTGAACCTTATCCTTTAGCGGTAAAGTTGAAAATCTATTAAAGAAATTTGACAGATTGTAGTAGCTTGATGTGCTGGCGCCTGTACATACAAGACATAAGCATGGACAAGCATTATTTTTACCGACTACGGCAAAGCAAAAATACATACCGGTCAAAATTAAAACCCTCCGGTTATTATTTTGACCGGTAGGTATGTATGTATGTTCATCTGTTCCCATATAACTTATAAACTACTCAACATAATTTGACAAATGAGTAGGTAAATATCTGCCGCTTATGGCGGGAACACGGGCACGCGTTAGCACTCATCCGTGAACCCGCCGCGGTTGTCCGTCACCGGACCCTCCTCCGGGGAGTACTCCCCATCATCGGCGCACCAGAACACATGGCACGCCGTGACCACACCAGGGACCAAACCAGCACATGGGCGCCAGACCGTCTCCGTCCCGTCTCTGTCACCCTTGGTCCCCCTGCGACGGGTCAGGTCATTGGCCCCGCCGCCTGCCAATTTTCGGCCGCAGAGGATAGGGAGAGTGGCCAACGTCATACCAATACTCCTCTTCCCCTGCGGCCCCACCGCGTCCGCCATCGAACGGTGGCGACCCCGTCAAGGCCGCGGAAGGTAGGGAGAGCGGCGCACCGTAATACCGGCGGCACTCCTCTCCCGCCGCGGCCTCCAACCCTCAGCCGCGATGCCTCCGGTACGACATCGCGGCCCGCCTCAGTTGCGATGTCGCCCAAGCGGCACCGCAACCTACATGTTGGCCGCTACGTCGTCGGCTTGTCGGCAAAAGCCCTGACGAGCGGCCCCTCCTCGGGTTCCTCTTCGCTTCACCGTGGGTGTCAAGCCAAGCCACGGCTACTGAGCCCCCCCGCCTCGACAATGCGGGAACCCACCGGGGGGGGGGGGGGGGGGGGACCTAACCAAACCTAACCTCGGGGTTCGGCATATTTTAAAACAGCGAGTGTTTGTAAACGGACGGCGCCCTTTGTAAAACGCGGAATCATACAAATTTTCTGCGATATATGTATACAATATGTTCGTTTCTTGCATAGTACTTATATAACATTGATAAATATAGACCAAATCTACGAGTATTTACTTAGGTATTGTATGGAATACCTGAATTATACAGATTATTACCGGTAACATATACACGGAATACCTACTTGAGTGCGAAAGCCGTATCATCGAATTTTGTTTCTTCGAAAACCTTTCAACGACATCTCTATACTGCGACGCCTTGCCTTGTTACTGCGATATTTCGTTACATCGAAAAACTGTACTGCGAACGATTTTACTGCGTAAATATCATACTGCGAAGCCTTGTTCAATAGATGTCACGTTACTGTGATGTTACTTAGGAAAACTTACTTCGGACGACCTTACGGCGATAACCAAGAACATCAATTTTCTTTTCCAAATACTACCTACATTTTTCACATTTCTTTAAAAGCAGAGAGCAACAACTTAACTTTGCAATGATCTACAATCTTTACTTTTACACTGATGTTCATGACAGATGGCGCTCTCTGATTTTAAAGAAATGTGAAAAATGTAGGTATTAATTTGGAAAAGAAAATCGATGTTGAAGTAACGAAATATCGCAGTAACAAGGCGTCGATTTAACAAGGCGTCGCAGTATAGAGATGTCGTTGAAAGGTTTTCGAAGAAACTAAATTCGATGATACGGCTTTCGCACTCAAGTAGGTATTCCCATATATTATTATTAGCCTGTGGTGTCCCACTGCAGGGCAAAGGCCTCCCTACTCTCTTTCCACTTCTCTCTGTTCAAAGCTGTTAAGGACCAACAGGGTGGATTTTTGAGATGAGGCAGCAAGGGCAGCTACCGTTGTACCCGCAGGACAAAGCGGTCTTAGGAGACATTGTTTAACTTTTTGAGAAATTTTGATTTGCATTTACAGATTTTGAAACTGTTCTAAATGTAAAGTTTCAAGTTTTTAATAAGTAGAAGTTATTATTTTTTATTCGTTTTTCTATAACTTAGTCTTTTTTGTAGCTATCAAGTTTATCGATGGTAAAAAAGTAAGTTGAAGTCTCATTCCCTGCGAATTGTATGGAGAAAGTTTTTGCGATTTCTGACTCTTCTAGTACTCAAACTTCAGTTGGTCCCACAGAGGTTTTTTTTTTGATCCTTATACGAAACAAGATCTATTGGCATAAAAAAGGATTTTTTAAAAATTGCCCATGTTCCTGCTGGTATTCAGCTGCATCCGGTTAGACTGAAAGCCGACCCCAACATAGTTGGGAAAAGGCTAGGCAGATGATGATGATGCCCATGTTCCTGCTGACTTGACATTTTGTTTCAAAATCTGTGAATGCAAATCAAAATTTCTCCAAAATGTTAGGAAAATCTCGTAGCAGTCGTGTGCAGTCCTAGCGCCGACTTCCTGTAACTACAGCGGGTGAGGTAGCTACCCTTACTGCACCATCTCAAAAATCCACTCTGTATAAGCTAACTGCGACAATATTTTAACATTATTGGGAGTTATATTCGAGCCGTTTGCGGTCGAAACACTTGGATCATGGGGTCCGAGTGCCTCCGGGCCGCGCCGCATCCGGGCCGCGCCGCCGTCTCACCGCGGCGATCGGAACGGACCTCTCGCTCCCCGGCTTGGTCAACGCCATGCTGGGGGATGAGGGGTCCTGGGCGGCAGTCGCCTCCTTCTGTGAACACGTCATGTCCCAGAAGGAGGCGACAGAGCGCGTGCGGGAGGAAGACCCTCTCGCGGCGCCGCTCAGAAGGCGGAGGAGGGGTCGAAGAAGACGTCAGTATGACAGTCATCTCCGACTCCTCCCAGGTGGAAGCCAGCAGGCGACGGGTGCGGGGGCACTCTCGCCTGTATTGCACAGGCTTCCACCAGTGCCGGACGGGAATGGCCAGGTGTTCCCGGCCATTCCCGTAGCCCCCCAGACGGGGGGACCTGCGGGGCCCGCCAGCTAGGCGGGCATGCGCCGGGCGGGTTGTGGATGCAAAGGCTGAGCCGGATTCCCATGACCTCCCCATCAAGGCGAAGAGGGAACACCGCTGAGTTTTAGTGGGTATACTGCCACCCTGGCAGAGAGTCCCACATACTCCGTCTCGTCCACCGACGAGCGGAGATGCGTAATGTCATTTCTCAGCGACAAAAAAAAAATGGGGTCCGAGTCCCCCCACTTGGCTTTTCGTGACATCGCCAAGCGATTGGTCTACTCTTTAGTCTTCACGTGACCAGAGAGCTGTCCTATTTTTTGGCCAAAGAATCAGCCGTCAATCATCGCCATACAACGTGGCAATGCTGCCAGCCTTTTGGGCACTCTTCTCGCTAACAGCGATGCGGACGAATTTTTTGATGCCCTATAATTCTTTACACTTGTTTTATTTTATATAATTGGAAATATTATTATTTTAAGAAAGTAAACTGAATAAGTCTCCATATAGAGGAAAAAGTATAAAAAAATAACAAAAAAAATATGATGCTGTGTTGGGTATCTGAAAGGGCTTAATTAGCACTTAGCACGGTAAGTAACAATAACAAGTAATTTGGTTGTTAAAATAAAGAGAAAAACTAATCGGAAAATTGCAATTACCGTTGCCTAGCGCGTCCGTCAGCGAGTTTAGTTTGGTAACATGTTTAGTTCACTCAGACGGCAGCTCCATTAGTGGAGGGTATCTCACCTGGCAATCCTGGCATGCGCTTGCGCACGCTGCCAACCACGCTTTTTCCCACCGCAGAAACTTAGGTGAAGTTAGCGTGAAGTGAGCTGCCAATCCATAGATTGACGCTCACCTACATTGTCACGGTGAGATTTGTACAGAGGAGATCGGCTGACTTCGCTGCCATAGCGCCCCGTGAGGTACAGCTACCTACTTCTGAAGTGTGTACCTACCTATCATAATTGAATTGTTACATTTACCTCTGAATTCAAATGAATAACTATACTTACACAGTGGTGCGACCAGGACAAACATCACGCTATGCCCTACACAGGAAGTGAAATAGTATTTATTAGTGCACTTTGTTCAGTGCGGACTGCGGATTTATTATCAATTAGTATTCCAAGCACACACATGTACAGCGATGAACCTAATGCCACAAGCGACGAACCTAATGCCACAGGTGGATTCAAGCACACACATGTACAGCGACCAACCTAATGCCACAGGTGGATTCAAGCACACACATGTACAGCGACGAACCTAATGCCACAGGTGGATTCAAGCACACACATGTACAGCGACGAACCTAATGCCACAGGTGGATTCAAGCACACACATGTACAGCGACGAACCTAATGCCACAGGTGGATTCAAGCACACACATGTACAGCGACGAACCTAATGCCACAGGTGGATTCAAGCACACACATGTACAGCGACGAACCTAATGCCACAGGTGGATTCAAGCACACACATGTACAGCGACGAACCTAATGCCACAGGTGGATTCAAGCACACACATGTACAGCGACGAACCTAATGCCACAGGTGGATTCAAGCACACACATGTACAGCGACGAACCTAATGCCACAGGTGGATTCAAGCACACACATGTACAGCGACGAACCTAATGCCACAGGTGGATTCAAGCACACACATGTACAGCGACGAACCTAATGCCACAGGTGGATTCAAGCACACACATGTACAGCGACGAACCTAATGCCACAGGTGGATTCAAGCACACACATGTACAGCGACGAACCTAATGCCACAGGTGGATTCAAGCACACACATGTACAGCGACGAACCTAATGCCACAGGTGGATTCAAGCACACACATGTACAGCGACGAACCTAATGCCACAGGTGGATTCAAGCACACACATGTACAGCGACGAACCTAATGCCACAGGTGGATTCAAGCACACACATGTACAGCGACGAACCTAATGCCACAGGTGGATTCAAGCACACACATGTACAGCGACGAATCTAATGCCACAGGTGGATTCAAGCACACACATGTACAGCGACGAACCTAATGCCACAGGTGGATTCAAGCCTATTCTCGCTGACAAGATATGCCTCTTTTATTTAACTTCAACTTCCTTCGAACCTATCCAACCTTCTGACATGAATCAGCCCCGCATCTGAGGTCAACAAATATGCAGACCTGCTGGCATAATAGGTGCGGGAGCCTGGCATAGGTGCAGCAGGAGGCTGGCCTAGGTGCGGGAGCTTGGCATAGGTGCAGGAGGCTGGCCTAGGTGCGGGAGCTTGGCATAGGTGTAGGAGGCTGGCCTAGGTGCGGGAGCTTGGCATAGGTGCAGGAGGCTGGCCTAGGTGCGGGAGCTTGGCATAGGTGCAGGAGGCTGGCCTAGGTGCGGGAGCTTGGCATAGGTGCAGGAGGCTGGCCTAGGTGCGGGAGCTTGGCATAGGTGCAGGAGGCTGGCCTAGGTGCGGGAGCTTGGCATAGGTGCAGGAGGCTGGCCTAGGTGCGGGAGCTTGGCATAGGTGTAGGAGGCTGGCCTAGGTGCGGGAGCTTGGCATAGGTGTAGGAGGCTGGCCTAGGTGCGGGAGCTTGGCATAGGTGCAGGAGGCTGGCCTAGGTGCGGGAGCTTGGCATAGGTGCAGGAGGCTGGCCTAGGTGCGGGAGCTTGGCATAGGTGCAGGAGGCTGGCCTAGGTGCGGGAGCTTGGCATAGGTGCAGGAGGCTGGCCTAGGTGCGGGAGCTTGGCATAGGTGCAGGAGGCTGGCCTAGGTGCGGGAGCTTGGCATAGGTGCAGGAGGCTGGCCTAGGTGCGGGAGCTTGGCATAGGTGCAGGAGCCTGGCATAGGTGCGGGAGCTTGGCATAGGTGCAGGAGCCTGGCATAGGTGCGGGAGCTTGGCATAGGTGCAGGAGGCTGGCCTAGGTGCGGGAGCTTGGCATAGGTGCAGGAGGCTGGCCTAGGTGCGGGAGCTTGGCATAGGTGCAGGAGGCTGGCCTAGGTGCGGGAGCTTGGCATAGGTGCAGGAGGCTGGCCTAGGTGCGGGAGCTTGGCATAGGTGCAGGAGCCTGGCATAGGTGCGGGGGCCCGGCCGAGCTCTCGAATCCTATCTAGAAGATCAGTAAGCTGCGGCAAATTGCTGTTGCTCCAGTACACCACTTCAACTTAGCAAAAATGCTAGCTGAAGTTTCTACTCACAGCTTGGGCTGGGAATTATCTCTGGAAAATAAAAGTATTAAATAGGTACCTGGTTCGTGGACTGAACTCGGCAAGTCCCGCGTTGTCCACGCCGCGTCCACACTTCATGTAACCGGCGAGTCCGATATAAGCAACGGGTTTATTTGTGATTAGTTAACTGTTTTATTAGGGTTATAAAACACCCGGTTGCACAAACAAATTATGTATGTTCACGTGATTAAAACATGTAGGCATGCAATGACACGTGGCTAGTCTGATCACGCAGGCCAGCACAGATGGGAACTGGGAAGTCCCGGTTCAACTCATCACAATGAGCCGCAAGTACAACGGCTTCAGCTCAAGTCAAGCAGTTCGTCCATCCCAGACATTAATCTGCGTGATCCTCATGTGAAGACACCAAGATTATGAGAGACTCTCTCTCTTGGTAGACCGTAAGACCGGTGCCTACCTAGCGATCCAAGCGGCGCGCACGCGCCCTACAGCCGCATGTTTACTAACCTTTAAATGGATTGACATTTTGCAAAACAATATTTTCTAAAAACGCAAGACAACGTTCACCATTTGTGACACAACAACAACACAGCTTTTGAGCTACAGTCCTTTGAGTTATTTTACCTTTGACAGCTGCAACCCAACAGCAACGAAAGTTTTTCCTTTTGGCAATTGAATTACAACAACAATTATGTCAAGTCTATCAAGATCACAGTCATCTCTGTGATTTTGACAGACTTGACAGGTGCAGCAAACCAACAGTAGCCTTATTGTCACGACATTAAATATATCACTGTGATATGTGATGATAACAGTGATAACAGTGATGCAAAATCAGAGGCAAAATAACTGTGAATGGAGTTGTACAACTCGCGGTCAGCAGGATGGCAGGTAAGTTCGAAACTTAAGGGGGCGTGTACTACTCGCGGTCAGCAGGATGGCAGGTAAGTTCGAAAATTAAGGGGGCGTGTACTACTCGCGGTCAGCAGGATGGCAGGTAAGTTCGAAACGTAAGGGGGCGTGTACTACTCGCGGTCAGCAGGATGGCAGGTAAGTTCGAAACTTAAGGGGGCGTGTAATACTCGCGGTCAGAAGGATGGCAGGTAAGTTCGAAACTTAAGGGGGCGTATTACGCCAGTATTCAAGCTGACATCCAACAGAAATCGTAGTTTTTTAAATGTCCCAAACTGTCCAAGAGAACTGTTGCATCTTGTGCTGACTGAGACTTGGCCACTGCTGCAGTCCAGTAATCCTGAACAAGATCCGTGTTCGTGACAGTTCCCTGTGCGAATGGGGTCTTGATGATGGTACTCTGTACCATATCTTTTTCTCTTGTACTTTAAACTCCCAATCCTTTGACTTGTATCATAAGTTTTCCAAAATTAGAATCCCTCTTCCTACTAACTTAAATTCCCTCTTGACTGACTTTTCTCCTAAACATATCAAAATTTTATCATTATTTTTAAATTCAAATGAAATTAAATTGTTGTTATACTGCCTTGGGCAACATGGCCTATCTTGCAGTAGGAGCGCAGGCCGGATAGCACGGCCCGCCAGCATTAATGACATCATCCGTCGTGCTCTTGTCACCGCCGGGGTGCCAGCTGTTTTAGAACCCAACGGCCTGGCACGCGACGATGGGAAGAGACCAGACGGAATGACCATAATGCCCTGGAAGTTAGGCAGACCTTTGGTGTGGGATGCAACATGTGTCGACACTCTTGCGCCATCCCATCTTCCTAGCACGGTGGGCTGTGCTGGGGCGGCTGCTGCAGGTGCAGAAAACCTCAAACGGCGAAAGTATTCCAACTGATTGGGAGTTATAATTATGTTCGAACCGTTTGGGGTTGAAACACTAGGGCCATGGGGTCCGAGTGCCCACTTGGTTTTTTGAGACATCTCCAAAAAAAGCAACCGACTTCCAAAAAACACTATAAAGTGAAAAATAACTTTAATTTCGGAAGTCGGTGGCAAAAAACTAAAATACAAATCCAAAGACACCGACTTCCGAAATTAAAGTTATTTTTCACTTTATAGTGTTTTTGGAAGTCGGTTGTTTTTTTTTTTGTAAAAAAGTTTTTTAACAACAAACTAATGCAGCAATTTGTAAAGTTCTCGGATTCCATTAATAAGTATATTGTTTATTTTTATTTTTTTTATTTATCTTGTCAAAATTCGAATTCCGTTTAAAAAAGTTTAATGAAAATAAAGTTTCTACATTTTGGTGGATAGGATATAGGATAGCTATTCTTGGCGAGCCTATCCAATAAACGTCTAGGATGTGTCCACTAGTGACGCACAGCGATCCTCCCTCGGTCCTTGACGAAGATATAAGGCTCTTGATAATTATGACAATGTCCCTAAATAACCATTCTATGTTCGCATCACGTCGCAAAAATTAAAAATAAATCTCTTCCTCGTCCGCATTCATCGTCGGAGTTCGGAAATATTCGGAATGGAGGGGCGAGCCTTCCGCCGTCCCCGCAGGTGGCATCGATCGCCCCAGCCTGGCAACAACTAGCTAGTAGTGGGCCCCATTCGAGTTTCATTTCATATTTTACAGAAACACTGACGATACCGCGCCGCGCCGTCCGCCGCGCTCTACAGCACATAGCCTCACTTCACATCTTTTGAAACAATACTAATTAACAAAATACAAATAACATAGTACACATTTGATGGTAGAGCTGTGAAGGTCTGGCGTCGGATGTGGAGCACATCTCTGCTCAAGTCATACGGTCCTATACTAAAGTCTCGCTGTCAATATGCACTTCTACTTTAGTACCTATCAGCTTGGCTATTACATTAAAGAATAGGATGTAGGTAATGTGACATTGCCACTTCGGTCATCGGAGCAGTAGTGGAGAACAAAGGAAGCTTCCCTCATCGCGGCAGCTGGGCAGCTCGGCAGCTGGGTGAGGAGCGCCATCGCTCAAGTCTCAACACCACGCTGTCATCAACTTAACTCATAAACATTTTACGGTTTAGGTATTTACAGTAAATGTGCCCTGTAAACCATTACATACGCGGTGAACAAAATTTACTCTTATTGCACTAAAAGCATGTGAATTAGAATGTTGGTTTTTGTATTAATACGAAGCCGAAAGACCCGCTCGCTGGCACAGGCACCTCCCAAACACAAACAATAGGTTCATACTGAGCATTCTTATTGTGTTACCTAACGTAGCTTAACAACATTGAATGCATGCGTTTTTTATTTCCCATTTATTATTATCTTCACGCACCCAAAGCCTCGACTTCCATCCAAGTCGTTATTGTAGTGATACAACTCCAAAAACCAAATTTCAGTTCTTAACAGAAATTTGCTATACTTAATTGAATCTTTTGTTTTACCTTTGTCTCTGACGACAGTTTCAGCCCACACAACCACATACTCCTAGTACTACTTCATTCATTAAAACCATACAAACCCCTTTATTTATGAAAGTAGCTGACCTACCAGCTAGCTAAAAGTATTCTTAACTTTAAGCTACGTTTCTAAATAGTCCCCACCAAAATCTTCAGGTTAGGTATGTACTTGGTATGTACTGACTGCACAATCTTCAGGTTAGGTATGTACTTGGTAAGTACTGACTGCACAATCTTCAGGTTAGGTATGTACTGAGTTACTGACTGCACAATCTTCAGGTTAGGTATGTACTTGGTATGTACTGACTACACAATCTTCAGGTTAGGTATGTACTGAGTTACTGACTGCACAATCTTCAGGTAAGGTATGTACTGATTGCACAATCTTCAGGCACAGATTACTGAATAGTTACTACGTAACTTCAGGTTAGGTATGTACTTTGTATGTACTGACTGCACAAACTTCAGGTTAGGTATGTACTTGGTACGTACTGACTGCACTGCACAATCTTCAGGTTAGGTATGTACTTGGTATGTACTGACTGCACAATCTTCAGGTTAGGTATGTACTTGGTATGTACTGACTGCACAATCTTCAGGTTAGGTATGTACTGACTGCACAATCTTCAGGTTAGGTATGTACTTTGTATGTACTGACTGCACAATCTTCAGGTTAGGTATGTACTTGGTACGTACTGACTGCACAATCTTCAGGTTAGGTATGTACTTGGTATGTACTGACTGCACAATCTTCAGGTTAGGTATGTACTTGGTATGTACTGACTGCACAATCTTCAGGTTAGGTATGTACTGACTGCACAATCTTCAGGTTAGGTATGTACTGACTGCATAATCCAATCTTTACATCACGGTCACGCACCGCGGCACCGCTGACACTAATCTCACATGAGCTCATGTCGTCGTGTGCATGACATACTATACCTACCCTTCTTGCGAGTCGTGAGGTCCTCATAATCACTAAAACCGAACCGTCCCTCCACCTTCCTCCTCCCTCCCTCCTCCCTCCCGCGGCCCGGCGCGGGTCGCGGCGGTGCAACTGTACGTACGTAGGTACAAGTGGGGGTGGTTTGGTTATAAATAGATGTCCTCCGTCAGTGCCAAGGTCGGTGCGGATCGATAGGAGCGGGCGGGGGACACATGCGGGGGCCGGAGGCCGGGGCCCTGGGGCCCGTCGCACTGTACTGCAACGAATGATATTTTATAATATCATTGACTGCAACAGATACAAGCATTCCGTCAGTACTTGTATCTCAGGATGCACAGACTACACTAGAATTTTGTAGAATTAACTACAGTACTAATACAATGTTATAGATCTCAAGATTAATCAGGAACATCAATGCTTTGAAGAGATAATGGACATTTTCCAGTTCCCTAGTAACGCAATGCTAATGAACGGGACCATATATGAAGCCCAAGAAGTTGCACCTGATTAAAAATAGCCCTTTAATGCAGCATACATCACAAGGCTATTTTATCTTTCTTTTTAGGGTTCCGTACCAAAATGGTAAAACAGAACCCTTATGGTGATAGTCTGTCTGTCTGTCACAGCTGGATATCTCAAGTATTATTAATGCTATCAACTTGAAATTTGGAATACTTTTAGATGACGCTTGTCCAACTATTTTGCAAATACGAAAGTAATAAAAATATATGTATATTTTTTGCAACAGGGACTGAAAGGGGTCTGAATAAATCGAAGTGGGGCTACTAGGGCATGTGGGGTATCATGAAAGAGCGCAGTTTGCACATTCTCAAACTTTTCTTTTTAGGCCGCTTAGTTTTTGAATTTTGATGAAAAATGTAAAAAAAAATACCCCCCCCCCCCCCATAACTCCGAAGTTTCCAAAGAGAAAAATCAGAAATAATTCTATGTGATAGAAGTTTATGTAAAGATTACACTAGTTCCACTATCGGTCAAGAGATGGCGCAGACCTAAAACTGCAATATTCTACACCGCAGTGTGCAGTGTTAAAATTCACTAACGAATATAGGCCTCGCCGATTGAATTTTAAAAACATATGATGTTACGGAACCCTCGGTGCGCGGTTTTTTATCTTTGTAGCAGAAATAAATTCTTGAAGGAAACTTCTTAGGCGGCGATTATATAATTGGACGATAATTGAGAGTGAAATTTCAAGGACGCGTCACGTTTGGCATATTTCGTTACATGAGAGAGAAGAAAGATATAACTCTCTCTGTCGCCTGTTCTTTATTTTTAGGGTTCCGTAGCCAAATGGCAAAAACGGAACCCTTATGGATTCGTCATGTCTGTCTGTCTGTCCGTCCGTTTGTCACAGCCAGTTTTTTCCGAAACTATAAGAACTATACTGTTGAAACTTGGTAAGTAGATGTATTCTGTGAACCGCATTAAGATTCGCACAAAAAAATTGAAAAAAAACAATAATTTTTGGGGGTTCCTCATGCTTAGAACTGAAACTCAAAATTTTATTTTCATCAAACCCATACGTGCGGGGTATCTATGAATAGGTCTTCAAAAATGATATTGAGGTTTGTAATATATTTTTTTTCTAAACTGAATTGTTTGCTCGAGAGACACTTCCAAAGTGGTAAAATGTGTCCCCCCCCCCTGTAACTTCTAAAATAAGAGAATGATAAAACTAAAAAAAATATATGATGTACATTACCATGTAAACTTCCACCGAAAATTGGTTTGAACGAGATCTAGTAAGTAGCTCGCTGGTGAAAATTTAAAAACATAATTGATGGTACGGAACCCTCGGTGCGCGAGACCGACTCGCTCTTGCCCGGTTTTTTTAAGAAGGTTCACTTCCATCACTCGTAGGGTGCTGCAGGCGCAGTTACTTCTATATCACTTGACAATGCACTGCAAGTCTACATCTAAGCCTGGTCACAATAGCTCTGGCTGGCCCAGTATCTGAACTCATTTATTTACACGAAATCTGAACTCAGTGTTAAAACTTTGTTCATTCTAATGTTTGCAGAATTTTACTATTAATAGGTACCGTACCTTCTGTTTTAGCTTAGTTTGAGGAAGAAAAAGTTTGCTGTTACATTTATGTTCGCATAGCTCGACGAAATGTAGAGAACAGTTGTTTTAATTTTTTATATTTCACAGTTGGTAACTCTACCCTAATAAATCTTGCTGATTTCCATGAGCAGCAGATACTGCACTCCTCGTTTAACCTGCCACAGTCCACACTGCATTGATAACAGTCATGCTCGCTTCACCGAGGTACACTAAATACATTATACTTAATTATTTAATAATATATTACATACTTGACATTACCGTGAGTCGGTTTGCGTCTAGTTTTAAATAAACCTAGCTTGCTCACAGATAGCGCAAGTGTTGGCCACATGCGTTCGCGCCGGTTTATTGCACGAGAGTAATATCTTCTTGAAGCTGGCGTTGACAGGAAAATTGAGGAAAACGCTCGCTCTGTCTGTTCATATTTACAATATTACCTGTTACGTATGCACTGACAATGGGTCACTTTCGTAGCGGCTACCTGTTGTGTATGCACTATACAATGGGTCACTCTCTGACTCTCGTAGCGGCTACCGGCTACAACCGATGAACCGATCAACGTCAGCGTTCTTTGTGTTATAGTCGATTGCTATGCTGTGTGTTGATTCGGCCATTGTCAAAGTTGACGTAGCTAGCTGCCTGCCTTGCAAAACATTGAGCATGCATACTAACAATACGCCTGTATCCTCAGAATAGCTGTTAGAGGCGTACTATGTTCGAAGTTCGTTTCTAATAGAAAAACTAAACAACTCTTTCCCCAAACTGGGGATCGAATCCACGATCCCAAGCTTAGCCGTCGTGAACCAACGAGGCAGTCGCGGTGAATGTACATTTACATTTTTATTTATTCCTGTTTCTTCCTGAACAGATTCTTTCACGTACATTAATTAGATATAGTAATTGATTCCCTGGTAATGAATACGAACATGCCCCCCCCCCCCCCCGCCTCCAGCGCGCCTCCCAATGTTAAATTTAAATAAATGTACCTATCTGTTGTCTGTGAGCTCGTGATGACGGATGACGTCTTCTCCGGCAGGCAGCCTCACTCGTCGCAGTGGGCGGCTAGATTGATGGCGCCCGCCTAACTTGCAGATAAATGGACGCGTTCATTGTTTCTAAGGAATGGGAAACTGCGAAAGATGGGAAAAAGGTATGAATATCGTAAATAATATTTTAGGGGAATTTGTTACAAGGCCCGTTCCATAATCAAAAGCAAGGACAGTACGCGCACGGCGCGTCAGTGACAGTTATCGTTTACGAGTACAATCAGTCATAGATTCATACATATTGAGAAGTCATATAAGTACAGTTGATTTGCAAAAAACTTTCACAATCATCCTATGCTCTATACATGTTAGCAAAAAAAGTTAGTCTCCCGACGTTACTTGTGGCTTATCACGGATATGTTCCTTCACGTTTGAGGTATGGTATCATCTTTTGGGGCAATGCTACTAACTAGGATAAGGTCTTGAAATGTCAAAAAAGATGCATCCGTGCAATATGCGGTCTACAAAAACTGAGAGCTGTAAGCAGTCTTTTACAAAACTAATAAAAATACTCACAGTACCATCACTGTATACCTTTGAAATGGCCCTTTTTATCAAAAAACATCCATATTTATTTGAAATAGTGACGAGATCACGCAACAGAATTAGAATATCCACAAAACTAAGTACGCAATATAAAACTGCTCTTTATGGGAAAAGTACATTTGTCATGGCGCCTAAAATATATAATAAAATTCCCAAGGACATTAGAGACTGCAATAACATCCTTAAATTCAAAAATAAATTATTTAAATTTCTTAACGAACACTCATTTTACTCAGTAAAGGAATTTTTAGACTTAAAATGATTTTACTATGTTTTTTATTATTTCTTTCCTCTTTACTGCTTTAAATAAAGTGTTAATGTCTGATTGATTGAGTATTAATAATTGTTTAATTATTATTTTATTTATAAATTTGTATGCCCATGAGGCTGATCACAGCATGAACTCACTGTATGTTGTAAGACCTATAATGTAACCTGTGTATCTATAATGTAACCTGTGTATCTATAATGTAACCTGTGTATCTATAATGTAACCTGTGTATCACAAATAAACTGTTTGATTTGAAATCGCTTGACGCTTCGCATCACATTTACTAGAGCTGAGCAATAATGAGCATGTTTCTGCTGCGCGCGCGCGTGCTCGGACCCTTAGAGCAGGCAACGCGCCAGCTGGACCATACTGTTCATGCTGACGGACTTAGATCGTGCGTACCTCACAGCCACTACGTGTCCCCGAGTGCTGAGTGTCGTCACCTAGTGTCGGGTGGCCGTAGCCCTGAACCTGTCACCTGTCACATTCGCCGCCATTTCCCCGAACTGCTATAAATAACGCCCGCCCGTACGCATGTAGGAACACGCAGCTGTCGCGCATGGTCCGCGCGTTGTCGCGCGTGGTCGTGCGTGGTAACGCGTGGTCGCGCGTTGTCGCGCCGGTCCTGCTGGCGGCTGACGGAGACGGACTGTAGTCGGTGATTATGAACGTTCGGAGAAGAGATTGGAAAGTTTTCGGGAACTTTGGCTCAGTGCCAGTGACGTAGTAAAGAGATTACTGAAGAAAGTATGCTTTACACTACTTACCCAGGTACATTTATTATTCGTTTTTTTTACCTGGCCCACAGATAGGGCTTGTAATTCGAATATTCGAATATTCGAATAATGCGAATATTCGATCATTTTTGCTATTCGAATATTGACTGATGTTAAATTCGAATATTCGAATAATTTTTAGTTCAGTTTGAAAATACGAACTACGTCTGTCTTACAAGTTGTTACCTACAGACCGCGCTTTACACGTACACACACAGTGCCGGCGCCGCCACTCCGAGGTTTCGCAGCCGTAACAAATATGTATTTACAGAATTATTATGAATAAAGTCATCAACACAACTCTCTAAGACCATGTAATCTTCAAGAATGACTATTTCATGAAATCTTGACATTTGGGGATTATACTAACTTAACAAGTTGTATTACTGATTTTTTTTCTTTGAAAATATTTATTTGGCTATACAAACTAAAAATAACAAAATTAAATCCTAACTTAACTAAAACTATACAGAAACTAAAAAATTGCGTCGAAAAATTCATCCGCATCGCTGTCGACTGGTAATGTACCCAAGAGACTGGCGGCATTACCACGTTGTATGGCGATGCTCTATATATGGCGATGCTCTATATAGCCTCTGGCCAAGATAAAAGCCAGCCCTTGGGTAACGGGAATTGTCAACCAGCCGTTTCGAAATTTCTTTAAAAAGACCATGAGCACTCGGACCCCACGGCCCGAGAGTTTCAACCCCAAACGGCTCGAAAATTTAGTTTCCGATGAGGTTATTATATTTTCGTCGCTTGAGGTTTTCCGCAGCCACAGCAGCAGCGCCAGCACAGCATGCCGAGCCAGGAAGATGGGATGGCGCAAGATTATCAACACACGTAGCATCCCACACTAAAGGCCTACCCACCTTCCATGGAAATAAAGACATACCGTCCTGTCTCTTGCCATCGTCGCGTGCCAAGCCATTGGGTTCTAATACAGCTCGAACGCCGACGGTGACAAGAGCTCTTCGGATGATGTCATTAATGTTCGCGCTAAGCGTGCCGCGCTAAGCGACCCGCACTTCGGCTGCAAGACAGGCCGTGGTGGTGTCCGAGGCTGATGACATCTTCGCTACAGTGACAGCGATGGGGAGAACAGCAAGGAGTGCCTAGTCGTAGGGAAGCAGCGAGGTGAAAAGTAGTGTCGTCGAACAAATTGATTGTAATTATTGTAATTCTGTAAATACATATTTGTTACGACCGCGAATCATATTTTAATCAATGTACAACTTAATACTGGCCAGCATATTGCAAAAAACGTAAGAAAATTTGAATTTCGCAGGCTACCTTAGCGCTTCCCCCTTAATATTTTTGATTTGTTTTTTTTTTTTTTCATTAATGTCGAAACTATGTTGCTTAAAGGTGATTCAATTTTATATAATAAAAATACTGAACTCAAACTTGTGTATTAATTGTATAAGCAAGTTGTCCCTTCAAGGTTTCAACTTGGTTTCAAAGGAAAAAGCTAATATTCGAATAATTCGAATACTGCCTGTAAAAACTTCGAATATTCGATTATCTAAAAACTTCGAATATTTACAAGCCCTACCCACAGATATGTAATTGTGTATCCAAGGGGTTTTCACAACACCAAAGCAATGATGAATGGAAACCACTAATCTTCTGTGGTTGGTGAGGTCTGTCCTCAGAAATCAAGGTGTATAGATCCTGAGCGGGCCTTCTGCACTCATCCGCTGTGTGAGATCCTGAGCTGGCCTTCTGCACTCATCCGCTGTTTGAGATCCTGAGCTTGCCATCTGCACTCATCCGCTGTGTGAGATCCTGAACTGGCCTTCTGCACTCATCCGCTGTGTGAGATCCTGAGCTGGCCTTCTGCACTCATCCGCTGTGTGAGATCCTGAGCTGGCCTTCTGCACTCATCCGCTATGTGAGATCCTGAGCTGGCCTTCTGCACTCATCCGCTGTTTGAGATCCTGAGCTTGCCATCTGCACTCATCCGCTGTGTGAGATCCTGAGCTGGCCTTCTGCACTCATCCGCTGTGTGAGATCCTGAGCTGGCCTTCTGCACTCATCCGCTGTGTGAGATCCTGAGCTGGCCTTCTGCACTCATCCGCTGTGTATGATTCTGAGCGGGCCTTCTGCACTCATCCGCTGTGTGAGATCCTGAGCGGGCCTTCTGCACTCATCCGCTGTGTGAGATCCAGAGCGGGCTTCTGCACTCATCCGCTGTGTAATCCAATACAACTGCCTGCACCATATCATATTATGGGGTCTCCCTTGTTTCACCAAAAAGAAATTGCCAAATTATCACTTCCCAAACAATTTTCCGCATAATTTCATTTGCCAAATTATTAATTTGCAAAAAACTTTTCACAAATAATTGTAACCCAAACCTAATGTTGGCAAGTGAACGTTTAAACAATAATTTGTTTACCAACTAGTACTTTTACCAATTTTTATTTAGTCAAATATTTCAGTTGGAATAACTCATTTTACGCAAAATTACATTTGCCAAATATTTAGTATCGTCAGTTTTCGCAGTTTTAAGGCAGCCATTTCAAGCATAAGATCTAACTTTGAAGACGTGTTATTACAATGGTGTTTTTTCCACTGGGACAAATTCTAAACGGGTAATAATAATATTAAGTATTCTGGTAGTATTTTTTTTTAATAATTAATCTCGTCTAACTAGTTCAGTTTCGGGTAGTCTGTTTTTTTTTTCCATATTTTTTTTCTATATAATCCAGTCGTTTCTGGCACTCGCCGGCCGCTACCGCGGTGCGTAGGAGGTCACAGTTTTAACCTAACCTAACCAAAGCATTTTTTTTTAAATTAACCTCCTCTAATTCGGTTCTCGATAGCCTGCTAAAAATAATCTCTTTTTTCCATATTTTTTCTTCTATATAAGTTAGTCGTTTCTGGTCACAGTTTTAACCTAACCTAAGCATTTTTTTTTAATTAACCTCGTCTAACTAATTCGGTTCTCGATAGCCTGCTGAAAATAATCTTTTTTTTCTATATATTTTAGTAGTTTCTGGCACTCGCCGGCCGCTGTCGCGGGACCGCTCGCTTCGCTCGCTCGGCTCGTGCGTAGGAGGTCACAGTTTTAACCTAACCTAACCTAAGCATTTTTTTTTAAATAATTAACCTCGTCTAACTAATTTCTTTCTTTAGTTCGGTTCTCGATAATGTCCATTGCAAAAAAAATTAAATGCATGAAATGATTATTTTAAGATAAAATTGCATTTTTTAATTATTTAATTCCCAAAAAATCTTATTTTTGTCTTTATATTTTTTGTCATAACAAATCATTTGACCAAACGTTTATTGTCTAAAGATTGTTTGCTGTAATAAATCATTTGATTAAAGACCAAATGCCTAAATGACATTATCCATAGTAATATTCTGCCAAGTAAAAATTTTACCAAATGAAAATGTGCATACTAAAATCATTCCAAACATTGCATTGGTATAATAAAAGGTTGCGAAAATTTGTTTGGGTAGTGAAATTTTGGCAAAATCTTTTTGGTAAAACGGCAGGATCCCCATAGGTATTATGACCATTTCATATTGCAACAGAAATGTGTTACTCATTATTATTATAACATTTTACAGTCGTTCGGTTCGCGGGACGGATGCTCGCATGGTAATTGGAATCGTGCCTTTTGCGTCAACCGACCGCGCCGGACAGTCTGCACAACACTCGACAACTCTCAGTATTCAATATCAACCATAACCAACAAGTAATAAGGTTGACTTTCCAAAAATAATGGTAAAATTGCTCGCCTGTGTCCGAACCATAAATAAAATATGACGCAATCAGTAATTTAAGGATGCCACTGTCCTACAAAATATTTTAGCATAATAATTGTGAAACGTGTAGTCGAAGCAATTCGTTTGAAAGCATCGCGGTTCACTTCAGCTGACTGTTGATGTTGGCAGCGCGACGACCGCGACGACGACGCCGCGACGCGACGCTCGAGTTTATTGGCTACAATCGTTTACTATTCTGTAACGAATGGCGCAATATTCCGCATCGGGCGATTTATGATCGAATCTAGTTTCAAATGTATTACAGCTGCTTCAATATTCGCAACCACAAAAGGATTTAGCTGATTCGTGAGATAAAAATACTACACCTACGTTCCTATAGTAGATAATATTAGTTAGGTATACTTATAAGTAGGTACATGTTGTATCCACAACTTAAGTTGTTTCGTTGCTAGGCTAGGCACCACTTCCTTGGAGATACTTCTTAAGGACACACTCATTTCTTTACAAAAAACTCATAACATTCAAGCCATTACTTAGGATTGTTCGACAAAAGATTTGCATCTTATCCGAATAGAATCTACTCAGATATTGAATAGTTAGAAATAGAATCTACTCAGGTATTGAATAGTTAGTAGGAATGTTAGTAGGTATAATAGGTACATTCTGGTTTTTGCTCACTTGCTCACTGCGTGACGTGACGTGACGTCGTGGACTCACGTCGACTCATTATCTGATGGTGACGAGTACCTAAATACACACGCGCAGTCAAATTGGTCAGTGGAAAAGTTTACTTAAAAAACCTACCTTACCTTACCTTAAAAAAAGTGTGTTTTTGTAAAGAATATTTCGGTCATTCTCGGTCAGTCATCAATTATTTCTGTCATTAAGTTTTTAATCGGGGGGCACGGCAGTGCCCCCGCCAAGTCGAGCAAAAAGCGGCACGGCCGTACCATCCTTTTCTCGAAGCAGTTCAAGCCATTTTCGACCCCCTATAACTTCGTTGTGGATAAAACTAGAGACCTGACTAAATAAATAAATTGACTTGGCAATCGCACTGTGAGATACATTGTGTTTTCATGCGATGGCGATGGCCAAGTCAATTTATATATTTAAAACATAGAAGATTTTTAATATTGATGTTCACTACAAGATGTTGTTAGGTTAGCTAATTATGTAATAACTTAAGACAGAAGGTTCCTTAAGTAGGGTGTGAATAAATTAACCGACTTGGTATTTCATGGATCTCACAACTTTTTACGGTAGAAGAACTGAGTTGCGAGACTTGGCTTTTTTTACAAGTTATGTTTTTGATGGCATTAAACTTGACTTAACTAAATGAATAAGGTTGAAGTGTAAAAAAATATCCATAGATATTCAAGCTCTTGGCAAATTTGGCACGTTGTTATAAGCTAAAATTCCATACGATTGCCAGAATGTCGCTTTTTAGTAGGTAAATGATGTTGTATCGCTCGACCGTGTTGACGTGACAGACGTGACACCCTTAGACTTGACTCGCTGTGTTGTCTAACATTCGTTCACCTTGCCAATTATGATCATATAAATATAGCTAATAAATAATTAGAAATGATCTCACAGACTAATGAATCAACAGATATTGGTTCAATACAATGTAATGTTGCTACAGGTACGTACAGTAGGTACGTCGACAAGGGGTAGGCAGAGCATGAGGTGTAGGCGTTCGTAACAGAAGTTCTAATTGTAACCACGGGATTGGGTAAGTACTAACAATGGCGGCTAGTGGCTACGCTACGAGACGAGACTCGTAAACAACTCGTAGTCGCTAGAGTCGCTACGCACGCAGATAGACCTAGATAACGCAAGTATCACGAACTGTATGAAAACCAAGCGTGCCATTTTTTGACTACCTACTATGACGTCAAAAGCTCGCGCTCTCGCTCACGCTTACCCAGCCAGCAGTACACAGGACTGAGCGCGAAAGTGGCGGCTTATGATTTTTTATCGTAAACTGGTGCGATTTTTGGCACGCGAAGTAGTTGCTCTTGCGTTATCTAGGTGTATCTATATCTATGTCGCTACGGTTTATTTGATAATAGTAGTTGTAACTGTGGTACTATTTATTTTGAAATGTTATTTTACATTTATAAAAAAAAAAAACTATAGGTATAGCCGTCGCGCTCGGCGCGGCGGTAACCGTCTGCTCTGTGTGAAGTCGTCCGTAATATCTAGTAGGTACCTAGTACCTACATTACAACTGCTTAGCGTCGCGTCGCCGTCCCGCCCCGTCCCGGCCCGCCGCGCCGCGCCCGCTGTGTGCAGAGACCCGCAAAGTGGTTTAAATACCAACACATTACACAGAGTATATACATCGGTTCGTATATTATGTGTGTGTCTCGAGGGGCAAGTTACAGTCTCCGGTCTGTGGACCCTTCGGACCCATGTCGCGGTCTGCGGCAGCCCCAGGCGCGCGGCGCGGCGGCGGGGACGCGGCGGCGCGCGTCGTGGCGGGGAGTGGCCCCGAGCCTCCGCCCCAACCAGCGTGCTAACGTCACAGTATGTGCTAACGTGCTCTATACACGTTACTATACTTACAAATTACTGTTTATGACTACCCTGAATTGAACAGATAAGTTGTTACCGAATCTATATTGTAGGGGTACGTATTTGAATATCGAAAATTAAAATATCGACTGTTAAAATATCGATGTTCAAAACATCGAAAATTTAAATATCGATTGTATCAAAATGTCGAAAATTGTTATACCTACGCTTAAAACGTCGAAGATTGAAATGCCGAGTGATTAAAATTTCGAATGATTCAAAATATCGAATGACATTATGCCTAAGTTCAAAATATCAACATTTAATACATCGAAGTTCATAATATCTACGTTACGTTACGTTTGTGTTTTTATTATGTAAAAATAATTAAAGTACCTACATTACATGAGGTTTTCCTTGTTTTTTTTTTTTGTAACCCACCTGGTAACTGATTTCCATCTAGCAAACAAGCATGCAGCAATCATGCAACATGCAAGCAAGCATGGCTTCTGTCACGGCTCCGGCGCTGCAGGGCTCCGGCAGTCCCACGCGACTACGCGATTCTAAATTACACTCTAGGGGTAGGGCAGACAAGACTACGTGGAGTCGGTTTTGCAGCGATACGTTTCTGTCACTAACTTTAGTAGCACAACCTGCACAAAATATTGACTTTCAAGAAAATATTTTAATATAAATAATACCTTCACGATTGACCTAGGCTTGTACACTGGACACTGATTTTCATGGATAAAATAGGTCGAAATTGTTCCAAAACCGAATTGGGGCACCCCGAATTTACATAGTCTTTTGGCTGTTACCCCTAGAGTGTATATAAAAATCCGGAGGCGCGAAGGGAGGGCAACCCCCGCCCGCTGTAACAAAGCATAGGCACCCGTGGGAACCGTAGCGGCTGAGGCTGGTCGCCGGAGGCGACCAGCTAGCCGAAGCTGCGGAGGTGAACATGGGTGCCTATCCTTTGTTACGCAAGGACGAAGGGGTTGCACTTCCCGTAGCGCCGGAGACGTTGCAGAAGCAACCTTTTTCCACTCATACTACTTTATCAAAATTTGTTCGATATTTTTAACCGACTTCAAAAAGGAGGAGGTTCTCAATTCGTCGGAACCTTTTTTTTTATTTTTTTTTTTTTTATTTTTTTTTTTTATGTATGTTCCCCGATTACTCGGAGACGGCTAGACCGATTTCAAAAATTATTTTTTTGTTTGAAAGGGTATACTTTCCAGGTGGTCCCATTGTCATCAGGTCAGGATCTGATGATGGGATCTTGGAGAAATCGAAGGAACTCTTCAAGTATTATAGGCACACCTATAGCGATTTGGGTATTTTTTATAGTAACTCGTGCATTTGCTCTCGGAAAGCATCATTTGGTGAAGTGGAACCGATGATGAAGACCACAGATGGCCACCGGAACTACTCAATAATAAATATTTCCCGGTTTGCGATTCGATTACTTACTTTAATATGGTTGCTAAACAAGTTATGCTCGTCACAATGCGAATGGTGAAATGGATCTGATGGTGGAATACCAGGAGAACTCTTCAACAATTAACGTCCCTGCATCGGGAAAAGCAATATTTTGTAAAAGGCGATGAGCAAGTTGGCATTAGGCTATTGTAACTTAGATACATTATAAACAGACACACTAAAAAGCGAGAAATAAAAACTTTTTAACAAAAAAAAAAACCGACTTCCAAAAAAACACTACAAAGTGAAAAATAACTTTTATTTCGGAAGTCGGTGGCAAAAAACTAAAATACAGATCCAAAGACACCGACTTCCGAAATAAAAGTTATTTTTCACTTTGTAGTGTTTTTTTGGAAGTCGGTTTTTTTTTTGTTAAAAAGTTTTTAACTTGTACGTATTTTTAGGGTGAATGAATGAATGTATTAAATGTTGAAAATTAACTCATTTTTACACGTAGGTATATTAATTTTCGATGTTCAAATAATTACCCATCGATATTTAGGACGTTCGATAATCTGTATTTCGATATTTAGATCTTTCGATGTAACTTTTGTAGATATTTAGATTTTAGATATATTGGACGTAGGATATTTAACCATTCGATAATATAAACTTTCGATATTTTAATTTTCGGTTATATGATCGTTCGATATTACCATTTTCGATGTTTCGAACATCGATATTTTAACAGTCGGTATTTTAATCTTCGATATTCAAATACGTACCCATATTGTAGATGTCCTTATCCTGTAACTCGCAGCGCACAACCAAGTACCTACTTGAATGAGTTACGTTTGCAGGACTGACCTCACAGAACTGACAGCTGTCAGCTTATGATCACACAGATCATCACATCTTTTTCTGCAAGAGCAAGCCCCAGGTGTCGAGCGAGGTAACCTTGACAGTACAATGTGAGTTGACCCACCGCTGCACCGTGTTCTTGCCAAGAATCTCTTTTGGCACATCATTCATTCCTTTTCCTGTAGATTTATGGAAAGTTTCCTGTGTTACTCATGTCTGCTCGCCCCGCGACGAGCACGTGGCGTGATGTGCTGCCGTCACTCGCTGTTCCCGCAATGCACTGGCTGACGTCCGCGTCGCTGTCAGACATGTCAGACACAACAGCCGCGGACGGTTGCGGAGAGAATGCGTTGCCCACACGTGGGTGTTCTGAATGAGCCGATTGAGACGGATCGCTGCTGTGCACCTGCCCACCGGCACACTCCCGGCTGATACTTGTGTCATACACTCAACGACAATATTTTCTTTGCATACACTCCTCTATCATCGCTCCATGTGACAAAGTAATTAATTAAAACTGGCGTAATTTCAAACTCAAAGCATTTATTTCAATTAAACCATTTACAGGCACTTTTGAATTGTCAAAATTAAATAGTCGGTCAGTTAGTCAGAAACTTGAAGCTAGTTGCCCATTCCAAAACGTAGATTTCTATGGAGAACAACGGGCAAGAAACACTATGATAAATCAATCAATTTATTATTCTTGTTGCTTCTACATAGTTATAGGTAGTATTACCTATAAGTGAGAACAATCTTCTATACATATTATGGAAGATCACATCACTATGGTCATACCGAGGTTATAAAAACGCGGTGCACACCAGTGACGGACCTCTTTTCGTCGCCAGTCATCGTCTAGGCAACATCGTTTCCTTGTAATATTGTCTCTGACATTTTTCTGCTGACATTTCATTTTTGCTGTATTTGACTATTTAATTAAAATGTTAACGTATTTGTTGTTGTGAGCTTTTTAATTGAATTAGGATCAAATACACAAGATCAGAAGTGGGATAGGATCTTAGATTCTATCTCGCCCACCTGGTTTTTGTTTATTTGATTTATTAAAAGAAAAATGTCAGACTAGTCTAAAGGTGAGTACCGTCGCAGCCGACGTGGTAGTTCGGTTCGGCGTTCGAGAAGACAACGCCACCGCACGCCTGATGGTAAGTTCAGGCAGATGATGGAAACGATGATGAGTAGGCTCACGGCGTTAGAGGAGCGATCCGCAGCGCGACCCCATCGATCGCATGAACGGTACGAGCCGCGGGCACTTGACAGTACGAGCCAACCCTCACCGCCATCACGATGCTGCCAGTTCCTGTCACCAAGGTACCACACTCCGCTGTTATGTGGTCGGCGTGGGCATACGCCGCAACCACAACAAAGCGAGTCATGGGCGGACGGGGTGTTGGAAGACAGCTTGGAGCGTGCCGACAAGGAGGCGAGTGGAACAGCGCAGCCATCAGTAACAGACAGGATTGTTGATTCTATCAGGTCAATCAACACCACGGTAAGGTCAAATCAAAATTTTTACATATCCAGATTTGATCCCAATTTACATAATATTGACGATTGGTGTGCCGAAGTTGATCGTGCAAAGTCTCTAATTAGTTGGAGTGATTCTGAGTGTCTTTCACGTATTGGAAATTGCTTAGGAGATGCTCGATTATGGTTAAATGAGTGCGTAACTAACGACCGTTCGTGGAGCAATTTCAAGCGCGAGTTTAAACCTTTATGTCCTAAAACGCCTGATATTGCAAACATTCTATTCGAAGTTATGTGTAAAAATTCTGACGAATACCCTACGTATGCGGATTATGCTCGCCGCTCATTACTTCGGTTACGTATAGTGCGTGGACTTAGTAATGAATTAATATCTGCGATTGTAATTCGCGGTATCACTGACCCCCTTATAAGAGCATCTGCTACTAACGCGAAACTGTTACCTGACGATTTAGTAGAATTTTAATACGGCTCAAACTTTTCATAATACGAAAGATAGACATAACCATAATAATACAAACGGAAAGCGTAGGTTTGCTGACGGCAAGTGCTTTACGTGCGGATAAAAAGGGCATACCCAAGCCTAGTGTAAGAAACGTAAAATTGATTCAGTCGACGGTCCGGTTAGCAGAAATTCTAGTAATACCGATACTCCAAAGCCCAGTTTTGTACCAACAAAACCCGAACCTTGTTCTTTCTGCAAAATGTCAGGTCACAAGATAGATACCTGTTTTGCGAAGCTCAAATCTGAGTCACGTAATAAAAATGATGTTAATTAACTTTTCAGAGGAAACATTACGTACCCACCCGCAATAACGATGTTATTGTGACGATAATTCAAGTTGTACCTGTTGACATTCTAATAGACAGTGGATCTACTATTTCACTCGTTTCTTCATTAATGCTGAAACATTTTGATTGCGCTCGTAAACCAACATTTCGTATATTGAAAGGTCTCTGTAGTCAGGAAATTGAAAGTACGTCCTATGTTACTTTGCCTGTGGAATTTGATGGTATAACTTTAGAAGTTGATTTATTCATTGTGGAGTCTGCTTATATGAATACACCGATCATAGTAGGTACAGATGTCCTTAATAGAGTAGATGGATAGTACGTTCGTACACGTGATTCTTAGCAACTCACTAGGGCAGTAAGTAACTCGGATATGGTTATGACGGTACAGTCTGATACGTCAATACCAATTAATACGTCACTTGTTGGTGATTAATTACAACAATTGTTAGCTGTTATTAACAATTTTTCTCAGTATTTCATTACCGGTACAGCTATTTCTACCGTTACTACGGGCAACATGTCTATCAAATTAAACAGTACTACCCTGGTCAATTATCGACCTCACCGTCTTTCCCATTCTATTTTGACCTCGGCAGGTTTTTCTGTTAATCTAAAGAAGTTTTTATTCCTTACAACCGAAGTCGAATATTTGGGTTGCTGTATATGTCCTGGTCAGGTACGGCCGAGTCATAAAAAAAGTTAAAACGTTAGTTGATTCCGTCGAACCGAAAAATGTTAGACAGATTCGGCAGTTCATGGGCTTAGCCAGTTATTTCAGAAGGTGCGATGTGTACGATTCAAAAGCCACAAAATTGGGCGCACATAGCTCAGGCTGCTGATCTGGAGACTTGTAAGTCTCAGACAGAAACTGAGAGACGGACAATTAGACGCGACACGTTATTTTGTTAAAAATGACATCCTTTTAAAGTTGGTTCTTTAGTTTTTGTCAGGAAACAAGCTCAATCAACCGGCAAGGCGGACGCCTGCCTGCTCCTGCCTACCTCACCGTGTGATGAAGATACTGCCACATGGGCGGTATGAACTGCAACTCCTGGCTGGCTCCTATGGGAAGTCAACTCAAGCAGCGGCTGAGTACATGATCCCGTGGCGCGGAGAGTGGACTCCTGAAGTATGTGCTGTTTTCTTCGATTGTGAGTTGTTTTCTGTTAGGATAAGTGACATGCTGTGTTACTATCCTAAGGGTTGAGAATAAGCTTCACGTCGTGCCTCTTTTCTCAACCGTGGCTTAAGTTATTTGCTTCACGTCGTGCCTCTGGCTTAAGCTGGTCACAATATAAGTAATGCTTCACGTAGTGCCTCTTACTTAGCTGACTTTTTGTAACTGAGATATGCTTCACGTCGTGCCTCTATCTTGGTTTGATTTGTCTTCTGTTTTATGTAACTGAGATATGCTTCACGTCGTGCCTCTATCTTGGTTTGATTTGTCTTCTGTTTTATGTAACTGAGATATGCTTCACGTCGTGCCTCTATCTTAGTTTGATTTTTCCCTGTTGTATGAGACTAAGATATGCTTCACGTAGTGCCTCTATCTTAGCTCGTACTTTTTATGCTAACTACCAAGTTATAGCTTCACGCAGTGCCTCTGACTTGGTATGCCCTGTAAACATCATTAATGTTTTGAAAGCCATAAACTTATTTTCTTGTATGTTTTTTGTGTGTTACATATATGCAAGCCCGAATCACGAGGAGTCTACTGTTGTTGTCCAAGGCAACGATTCACCATCCAGAGCCACGGAGCCAGCTGTCAGCGGGAGGCAGCAGCTCAGCATGTCCCGAGTGCAGGGTGACGTGTCCCCAAGCACATCAGCTGCTGAGACGCATGCTAGCGTCGCCCTCGAGTTGCAAGAGGATCAGGCAGCGACAGGAGCTATTGCTGAGGACGGGAACTTTCAAAGCCCAGAGCAAGAGCTTCGTGAGCCTGACTGTGGACATCCTTTGCCGATGCAGGAGACTGACCTGTAAAGTTGAAGGAGCCCGAGGACGGACTCCTGTCAGGAGAGGCCGTATGGAAGATCACATCACTATGGTCATACCGAGGTTATAAAAACGCGGTGCACACCAGTGACGGACCTCTTTTCGTCGCCAGTCATCGTCTAGGCAACATCGTTTCCTTGTAATATTGTCTCTGACATTTTTCTGCTGACATTTCATTTTTGCTGTATTTGACTATTTAATTAAAATGTTAACGTATTTGTTGTTGTGAGCTTTTTAATTGAATTAGGATCAAATACACAAGAATATAATAAATCTGTAGACGAGGCGTTTCTGTACATTGAAAATATAAAAAAAAAAATAGGTGGGGTGTTAAAGGATAACCAACAGATGCCATTTCATCGATTGTTGGAATTTTTGTCTGTTTGTCGGTTTGTCTGTTTGGATGTGACAGATTTATTTGAACACGTTCAACGTAAAAAGTACCAAACCAATATGGTTCATTTTTATACTCAAATATAGTGTAGGACTCTGAGTAGTGATTAGTCTTTGTTTCATCGCAATCGCTTCAGTCTACCAAAAGATATAATCAATTTAAAGCATTCTATAACAATTTTAATTGCAATAAGTGGAAACACCTCAACACATCGACTATCGGTACATCGAGGTGCTGAAGTATTTGTACGAAAACGCCACTATGTCAGTCCGACTCCAGGATCAGACCTCGAAACCTATCCTTCTGCAGCGAGGTGTAAGACAGGGAGACGTTATCTCTCCGAAACTGTTCACCACTGCACTGGAGGATGTCTTCAAGGTTTTGGACTGGAAAGGGGCTGGCATCAACATCAACGGCGAGTACATAACTCACCTTCGGTTTGCCGACGATATCGTAGTAATGGCTGAGACTATGGAGGACCTCAGTACAATGCTCGATGACCTCAGTAGAGCCTCCGAAAGAGTGGATCTTAAAACGAACATGGACAAAACGAAGGTCATGTCAAATGCCCATGTAACACCCACTCCCATAAAGATCGGAGACGCTACACTCGAAGTCGTGGACGAGTATGTTTACCTCGGACAAACTGTCCAGTTAGGTAGGTCTAACTTCGAGAAAGAGGTCAATCGTCGAATCCGACTCGGCTGGGCAGCGTTCGGGAAGCTACGCAATATCTTCTCGTCCCACATACCGCAGTGTCTCAAGACGAAAGTCTTTGACCAGTGCGTGTTGCCAGTGATGACTTATGGCACTGAAACGTGGTCGCTCACAATGGGCCTTATAAGAAGGCTAAAAGTCACCCAAAGGGCAATGGAGAGGGCTATGCTTGGAGTTTCCCTGCGTGATCGAATCAGGAATGAGGAGATCCGCAGGAGAACCAAGGTAACCGACATAGCCCGCAAAATTGCCAAATTAAGTGGCAGTGGGCAGGGCACATTGCTCGCAGAACAGATGGCCGATGGGGCCGAAAGGTTCTGGAGTGGCGACCACGTACCGGAAGACGTAGCGTTGGAAGGCCTCCCACAAGGTGGATCGACGACCTTGTGAAGGCCGCAGGAACCCGTTGGATGCGAGAAGCACAGAACCGGTCGAAGTGGAAGTGCTTGGGGGAGGCCTATGTCCAGCAGTGGACGTCTTTTGGCTGAAATGATGATGATGAAGTGGAAACACGTAACGACATCTATTAGCGCGATATAGTACTAACGAAAACATATTGTGATCTTTAAAATATTAATAAGTGTATTATTAACTCTGATACCTAAATCTGTGTTATTAAAAAAAACTGGCCAAGTGCGAGTCGGAATCGCACACGAAGGGTTCCGTACGACAAGGCAAAAACACGTTTGTTGTATGGGAGCCCCCCTTAAATATTTATTTTATTTTGTTTTTAGTATTTGTTGTTATAGCGACAACAGAAATACATCATCTGTGAAAATTTCAACTGTCTAGCTACCGCGATTCATGAGATACAGCCTGGCGACAGACAGACGGCAAAAACGCCGAAAAAAAACACGTTTTTTTGTATGGGAGCCCCCCTTAAATATTTATTTTATTTTGTTTTTAGTATTTGTTGTTATAACGGCAACAGAAATACATCATCTGTGAAAATTTCAACTGTCTAGCTACCGCGGTTCTTGAGATACAGCCTGGTGACAGATAGACGGACGGACGGACGGACGGACGGACAGCGAAGTCTTAGTAATAGGGTTCCGTTTTTACTCTTTGGGTACGGAACCCTAAAAAGTAATGATAATGATTATAATCTATAAATATAAAAGAAAAAACTCAAGAAGTGGTGGGGAGGTAGCTTAAAACCAGGAGACGGACATAGGATAGATACTTTTAGTATTTAATATTTTTATTATTTACTTATGGGAGTAGGGTAGGAGTAGTGTGGGAGTAGGTTAGGACTAGGGTAGGATTTTAGTCAAAGGATTGTAGTTTCAAATAAAAAACAAGTAATTAAAAAGACTAAAAAACCCGACTGCGGTAAAAAAAATTAGTTTAAAAAAAACTGAAAAGCTAAAAACAAGGCCATTTTAAATTAAATAAAAGTTGGAAGCAGGCGGGACCCATACCATTTTTTTATTATATTTTCAAACTCAAATGGGTCCCGCGTCAGTGACACTCGCGCTACCAAGACAAATCTAAAGACGTATAATTTATCCAAATCCGTTCATTCGTTTAGAAGTTACGAGGGAACAAAGAAACGGACATACATACATACATACAGGTCAAACACATAACCCTCCTTTTGGGCTTCGCCGCAGTCGGGTAAAAAAGAATGATGATCGTATCTTATCGAGAAATACAACAAATTGACCTTTGAAGTTCAAAATTACTTCAAAATTTGTCTAAAACAACCCATGTGTTTGAAACCCCCAAATTATTCGAATTGAGCATTTTGGGTAAGTACATACATACATGGTGGCGCGACTGGAGCCGGCCTTACTCACATAGTGTTAACTATATGTGGCCACAGGCCAAGACAATCTGAAACTACATATAATGGACGGCTAGAAGGAATCAACCATACATCCTTAGAGACAGCTCCAAAATAAAATTACTTATACTATGTTTTCAAATGTACTTACACCTTTAAACCGATCATTACCTACCCATAATAATAGTGACACGCTACGCTAGTCCATCACGCACGTCAATCAATCTAACAACTCACAATTCGACCCTCGCTTGAAAGCCTCCACCGACTCCACCGTAACACCCCCTTATTCGTCAAAACTTTGTAATCGGCTCATTTGTAATAAGAAACAAAGAAAGCGTCCTTTGTCCAGGTAAGCAGATAAGCTAGGATCAGCCGCCGAGCGCCGAGAGCCGCTGTACTGCGAGCTAGGCGCGGAGGACTCGGCCAGTCGACCCGAGCGGCCAGTGGGCCAAGTCCGACCAGGCCGCCAACTGGACGTACTGCAACCACTTGAGCAAACAAAATGATGTTTAACAAATAAGGTATTTGTGAATGGAAATAATATTCTTCACGTGTGGTTGAAAGTTAATAAAACTAGGTATACATACATAATAATATACACTTACAAAGAAACCTGGAAGTTAATGATATGATAACCATTTTTGGAACAAAATTGTATTGATATTTCGTGCCCTATTTTAACCCTGTTTAATGAATATGCTGGTGACCCAAATAACTACTTCTCAACGCTAAACCTTGTCACAGGTCGAACCAGTGAGTTGTGTAAAGCGGTCCCGGGACTGCCCGGGAGTTGTTCCTCTGATGAATCAGTGAGTTGTGTAAAGCGGTCCCGGGACTGCCCGGAAGTTGTTCCTCTAATGGAGCTGCCCAGTGAGTCGTGTAAAGCGGTCCCGGGACTGCCCGGGAGTTGTTCCTCTGATGAATCAGTGAGTTGTGTAAAGCGGTCCCGGGACTGCCCGGAAGTTGTTCCTCTAATGGAGCTGCCCAGTGAGTTGTGTCAAGCGGTCCCGGGACTGCCCGGGAGTTGTTCTTCTGATGAATCAGTGAGTTGTGTAAAGCGGTCCCGGGACTGCCCGGAAGTTGTTCCTCTAATGGAGCTGCCCAGTGAGTTGTGTAAAGCGGTCCCGGGACTGCCCGGAAGTTGTTCCTCTAATGGAGCTGCCCAGTGAGTTGTGTCAAGCGGTCCCGGGACTGCCCGGGAGTTGTTCCTCTGATGAATCAGTGAGTTGTGTAAAGCGGTCCCGGGACTGCCCGGGAGTTGTTCCTCTGATGAATCAGTGAGTTGTGTAAAGCGGTCCCGGGACTGCCCGGGAGTTGTTCCTCTGATGAATCAGTGAGTTGTGTAAAGCGGTCCCGGGACTGCCCGGGAGTTGTTCCTCTGATGCTGAGCTGCCCTGTGATGCGGCGCTCATATCCCCTTGAGGTCCGCGCGAATGCCTCTTTTATGGGTTTTGGAATGTCCGAGACCCGGGCTTAGGGTTTTTGAGGGCCTGAACACCGCCGTTTTTCTTATGTTCACCTATTGTTTGTTTTCTTTACACAAATACCGGGTCCAGCGGTATTTAGGACGACTTTCGAATTTATTTCGGACCACATTTTGTTTCCCTATGGAATACTTATAAAAGTGTAGCAGATGTGTATGTGTTCGCAAATACTAGCTTATCTTAATCTCGGCGATTCTGTTGGTTTTATTGTTGAGTAAGATGAGTAAGTAGGTCCGTTGGGAAGAGGCAGCGGGCACGTGACTGAAGTTATTTTATACTAGCGGCCCGTCCCGGCTTCGCACGGGCGGACATGATTTTTTAAATATTTTTACCTTATAATTATATTTTTTTATGCTGTTCTGATGAGCATAATCAATATGTGGATCGTAACTGAATGCCGATCTATTTACTATGAGGTAAAATTCTATTACGCGTCCTAGTTGACTGTTGTCTTTCTCTCTGTGCAATAAGTCGCTGCGAGCGTTCGGCGCTAGGTTTCCCGGGCACGCATTCGCGAGTTCCTAACTCTATTATCAGCGAGGCGTTGCGAGCGTTCGCCACTCGATTGTCGTTCGTATAGTTGGAATGATCTGGCATTTTGTTCTGCAAGGCAAAGCGAACATTCTGCGCTAGATTCATTTGCCCGTGCTTGCGAGTTTCGTGCTTGTGACATTCTGTCACTATTTTGAACAATCGTTGCGAACGTTCGGCGCTAGATTCCCTTGTACGTGTTCGTGAGATTCGTTCACTATTTTGAGCAAGGCGTTGTAAACGTTCGGCGCTAGATTCTGTGGCCCGCGATTACGACGCATACGCTCTCTGATTTGCGAGACGATCTGAATTTTCAGAAGATGATTCTCCAATACGTCGTATTTTTGCAAATCTCGCTTGGGAGCAACTTTTAGATAGTTGAGACCTTTTTCCTAGGCATATCAAACCAAACCAAATCATTTTATTTCAGGTAGGTACACACCCATATAAAATTTAACCGGATTACATATTGTTGACTTTTTTTTAAATCAGATAAAATAAGAATACTTACTTAGAACTTTTGATAAATACCTACTTACTATTGAAAAAGTGAGAGAATACTATAAAAATAAACAGTAAAGCGTGAATAAACAATTTTTAATTAGTTCTGAGAAGAACTTAACTAACTTAACTTAACTAACTTGGAAAAAAAATGCAAATAAAATTCAAAAATTAATATACATGAATTGAGACAGTCTTGAAAACAATATGATTTATTTGGATAAGGATTTAAACAGAAGTATGACTAACATAGTCTAATTTTGGTCGGTATTTCTATCAACTTTTAAAATGTAAAAAGTGGTTATTGTGACATAACGATAATAGTTGGACATATAGTATCGCGAAGTTTTTTGTAGTTACTTTATTGATATGTTCTTTAATATTGTAGAACATACTTTTGTTCTATCATCAATAGTTTCCGCAGCGCATGCGACGAAAGATGTTTTATAGCATTTTTTTTACACCTTGGGTTACGTTACTAAAGTTTTGGTAAGGATCCCTAATCTTTTCTAGCAATAAATATAGCCTATGTTACTCAGGGTGAATGTAGCTTTCTAATGGTAAATGAATATTTTAAATCCGCACAGCAGTTTTTGAGTTTATTCATTACAAACATACACACAAAAATACAAATCTTTCCTCTTTATAATATTAGTGTAGATAATCTCCGCAAGCGCGATTCTCTAAGGGAACTGTTTAAGGAAATTAACATCATGACGGTGCCTTGTCAATATATCTACGAAAACATCATGTATGTAAGGAAAAACTTACATCTTTTTAGTAAAAGAGGTGAAAGACATAATTATAGTATTAGAAATAGGGACCTATTAGTTCAACCAGGTTTCAGACTGGCTAAAGTAGATTCATCTTTTATGGGGTACTGTTTAAAATGTTATAATAAAATACCTCCCCACATTCTTCAACTGAATGAGGCAAAATTCAAGTCTTGTATAAAAACGCACACTATGCAGTCAGGCATATTATTATTATAAGTTAGGGGATTACATCGCTGATAAAAATGCCTGGCTCAATGCTGGTCCTGCTCCACAACCACAACTAATTGATTGACACTTGAAAATATTGTTGGAGCTGCTGAAGATTGTAAGACTTTCTTTGCAATTTCAATATTTGGAAGAGGTGTTTCCCTTTTTAGGGTTCCGTTGCCAAATGGCAAAAAACGGAACCCTTATGGATTCGTCATGTCTGTCTGTCTGTCTGTCCGTCCGTATGTCACAGCCACTTTTTCCGAAATCATAAGAGCTACACAGTTGAAACTTGGTAAGTAGATGTATTCTCTGAACCGCATTAAGATTTTCACAAAACAAATAGAAAAAAAAACATAAATTATGGGGGTTCCCCATACTTATAACTGAAACTCAAAAAATTTTTTTCATCAAACCTATACGTGTGGGGTATCTATGGATAGGTCTTCAAAAATTATATTGATGTTTCTAAAATCATTTTTTTCTAAAATGAATAGTTTGTGTAAACTTCCACCGAAAATTGGTTTGAACGAGATCTAGTAAGTAGCACGCCGGTGAAAATTTAAAAACATAATTATGATTTTACGGGACCCTCGGTGCGCGAGTCCGACTCGCTCTTGCCCGGTTTTTTTTTAATCTTGTGTCTTTAATTGTTTCTTCATTCGTGTCTTTTTAGGGTTCCGTAGCCAAATGGCAAAAACGGAACCCTTATGGATTCGTCATGTCTGTCTGTCTGTCCGTCTGTCCGTCCGTATGTCACAGCCACTTTTTTCCGAAACTATAAGAACTACACCTCAGTATTTCGACTTCATACAAACGGACGAAACGCGAGCTATACCTACGCGCCTCGACCGCGGCATGCGCTCGGCATGCAGACAGTCGCGACTGTGCCGCAGTGACGAACGGACGGTGTGTTGTTTTTTTTAACAATAACCGCGCAAAATAAATTGAAGTACATATTAATATGACGAGTAGGATATATTGTTAATAATTAAAGTAAAGTAATTTTACTTACTAGTAGGTAGGTACATAGTGTGTCTTTTTAATGGATAAGTATTTCCTTTTATCTTCCGAATAAAAAGATGTCTGGATTAATAAATAAAGTGAATAGAGTAAAGGAAAGTGATAGACACGAGTGAAATAGGTAGTTATAGGCGGTTAATGAATCATTAAACGGTAGGTACGCTTGTGTTAAAACCTCGGGGCATGTGTGTTTTGGTTTATTAGTTTGTAAAATTCAAAGTAAAGACGTGGTTTTTATTATTAATATTTATGTACACACAGTAAAATACAATAACAAAACTAAATGGAAACACAAAGTAGGCAAATGTAATTAAAATGCTGGAGGCGGGCCAGCCCTATCGCATGTTTACGTACCGCGCGGCTGTAGGTATTTATTTCAAGGTTACGGCCGAGTTACAATACTGTATGATCTTTATACTGTGCCTACACTGTTGAAACTTGGTAAGTAGATGTATTCTGTGAACCGCAAAAAAAATAGAAAAAAACAATAAATTATGGGGGTTCCCCATACTTAGAACTGAAACTCAAAATTTTTTTTTCATCAAACCCGTACAGTCACGAGCATAAGTATGTATACACTTGGCTTTATTCAAAGACGATTTTCTCCTTCAGTTTTGAATGAAATTTTATATTATTAAGAACAAAGTATTTTCGAACCCATAGGTTTGCGTAAAGTGTCGTGTTTCAACGTTGAAACACGACACTTTCGAAAAATCGCAATTGAAGTTGCCATGTGTTGACATATTAGTGCTCGTGACTGTACGTGTAATGATATTGAGGTTTCTAATATCATTTTTTTCTTAACTGAATAATTTGCGCGAGAGACACTTCCAAAGTGGTAAAATGTGTCCCCCCCCCCTGTAACTTCTAAAATAAGAGAATGATAAAACTAAAAAAAATATATGATGCATGTAAACATATGATGGAACGGAACCGTTTTTTTTTACATTGTTCTCACATAATATATAGAAGCAGGGCCGTCTTTACCTATTGTGCAGGGTTGCACACGGGCGCAGCGGTCCTAGGGGGCGCCGAGCGCCGCTCGCTTCGGAGCACTGTTCTACCGCTCGCTACACGTAATTTTGCGAAATAAGCCTTGGCGCCATGGATTAAGTTTTATATTTGAGTGAACATGTAAATATGAAATTTACTTCATATTTGCGGCTTTTCTTTTGATTGAAATTTACCTAATAGGTAAGATTTAATTTTGATATTAGCTGAATTAGTCTGCCACAAGCACAACTGTTGCGAATTTCGACGGGGTCGGAGCACTCGTCAAAAATTATTTAGCTACGCTACCAAATTTCAGTCCGAAAACTGAAAAACAAATATATTTTTTTTTTAAACCATAAACTTGTGCTTTGTTTTTTCTTGTCACTCTTTCCTTCCTAAAAATACTTTTTACCCGTGTGTACAGTGGCCCTCGCTCGCAGTGAGCTTCCCAAAGTCAAATGTTCCCAATATAACTTCTATATAGACATGTTAACATGGGTACGTTTGGCTTGTTAGGGTAAACACCAGAACACCCTGTATAATTCTAAATATACAGTCAACAGCACACCATGGTATCCAAAACCGACGAATTTCTTCTTCATCTCCAAACAATAGTTTATTATCCATTGGGGAAATTTGACAATTTGTGGTAACTTGATGTGCTGCTTGAACTTTGTACAGTGTCGACCAAAAGTCCTTATGCAAAGTCGCAAAGTTATAGCTTGAAGTTTAGTTAGTGACTTACGACCTTCTTTTAATGAGTAATTTGACACACACACCCGCATATTACTCGAATAATCACGCTATTGAATATAGTTCCGTATCATGTTCGTCTTGTTCACATAGTTCGTAAAACTTTATGATTATACTATACCACATATATTATACCACAAATATTTGATGAAACCGGACAGACTGTGAGTATTATGATTTAATTCTTTTATCGAACATTTATTTAATTAATGTATAACTGCTGATCCTTGTAGTTATTTTATTAAACGTTTTATATTTACCATAGCTAAATAGAAGAAAAAAATATATTTCCAAGAGTTTAATTTATTTACTTTTGGAATGATGAATATAGCATTAAGTATAAATTATAATCTAATCATTTTGTAACATTTGAACTATTTTCAAAATAATTTTGTTTCAAAATAGTAGGTAATAATATTTTATCATTTTGTTAGTAGCCTTACAATATTCCTTTTTTGTTTTAGAGAAATTACCTACCTACTGTGAGTAGGAAGGTCAAAAGGTCGGAGGGTCCTTGCCAGTCGAACGCGACAGTGGAAGGCCCCAGCTGGTCAGTGAATAAGAAACAAGTGGTTTTAACCAACCAGTTACCAGATGAAGTTGCATTGCAAGGAAATATGCAAATATATGTTTAAATATTATAGGATCCATACGCCAGCGTTTACTTGATAGCATGTATAATAATGGGGGTTATACAACGTATTAAGTTATAAATTACAAATTGATTTTAGTAATATTAAAATAATATTGTGTCTTAACCGTATTAAGGATTATTTTGAGGTTTATAGTTTCAATCTTCTTTTCATAATGAAAATGAATACTTAAGCTATAACCGCAATTATAGAACAATATAATTTTATTAAAGATACTTACAATATTTTAAGTCTAATGGTCGTAGTTCACTTGCTTTACTTCAATAAATTGTTCTTTATGAGAAAATAAACTGTTTTAAAAGTTTATTTATAAAATTATAACGAATAAAAATTTTGAAATCACTTAAAAATCTTTTTTTATTTTTAATCCCATATTTCAATAACAATATAATAATACGAATAAAATAAATATTACATTATTATTCTCGTGTATTAATTAATCGAATAATGATAAAAAAAGATAAGATTATTGTTGAAAAGATAAATTAAAGTTTCAACCTCGAGATTCGAACCTAGGCCAACTTGTTTAATAATCCAATACGCAACGCTATCCGCTAGCGGTACTTGTTATGAAGAGGTGAATTTTAGCAATCGTATGAACCAACCAAGGTCATACGTAATTACACCGCGCGTGTGAAAAAGCGACGGTATAATTATTTTTGTTTCGTTCGACGTTAGCCAGTGTACACACACAGATGTAGGTACGGGCCTGCGCGGCGTGGGCGCGGGGATGGCGCACAGAATGTTCACAGAAATTTCAACTTTGTTGTGCTTAAGCAAATTTGTTGCAGACCGTACCCATTCCATTTTGACCGCGCGCTTACTAGGGGACGCTTTTTTTTTACTAGGGTGCGCTTGGGTAATGTTTGCACACGGGCGCTACATGGGCTAGAGACGCCTCTGTATAGAAGCAACAAGAATAATGTACCCAGGATTTTGTAATATCTTGATTTAAAAGTGTCCATGGAGTTTCTTGCCCGTTCTTCTCCATAGAGATCTACGTTTTGGAATGGGCAACTAGCTTCAACTTTCTGACTAACTGACAGACTATTTCATTTTGACAATTCAAAAGTGCCTGTACAAGGTTTAATTGAAATAAATGCTTTGAGTTTGAGTTTGAAATGTCTTGCTTTTGAATCGTTTTTAATTAGATCATGGTAGGCCACCAGGTGGCCGGTGCTGATGGAGCGCCTTATGATGCTTCTAGCAGTTTACACTCATACCGTCAGTAGGCACTGGCAGGGAGGCCCTTGTCCTCGCAGTTGCAGCGCCTTATGATGCTTGTAGCAGTTCACACTCATACCGTCAGTGCCTCCCTGTCCTCGTAGTTGCAGCGCCTTATGATGCTTGACTGCTTGTAGCAGTTTACACTCATACCGTCAGTGCCTCCCTGTCCTCGTAGTTGCAGCGCCTTACGATGCTTGTAGCAGTTCACACTCATACCGTCAGTGCCTCCCTGTCCTCGTAGTTGCAGCGCCTTACGATGCTTGTAGCAGTTCACACTCATACCGTCAGTGCCTCCCTGTCCTCGTAGTTGCAGCGCCTTACGATGCTTGTAGCAGTTCACACTCATACCGTCAGTGCTCATGATGCATCGGCGACAGATATTATAATAAGTACTGCGACTGTCAGGTACTCACTCAATTTAATTATTCATTGATCAGTTGTTCAATACATCAACAGTGTTGCCAGTGTATCAACAGACTGCTTGCACGCATGGCTACACTCGGCTACACTCGAATGTTCACTCGATTGCTTCACTCAGAACGTGGCACTGACAGTCAAAGGGATACAGTTCATTCGTTAATTTTCCCATCTCTTTGAACGGGCTGCAGTTATTTAGCATGACATTAAATTAAAAAAAAATAATAACAGCGTCTGAGCTAACTCTGCAGAAAATGTTTTTTTTTCATTTCATTACGTTAATTGCGTTTTCCTTTGTCCTCTTCATTAAGCAGAGTTTCAGACCTCCCTGTGTTGGTTCTTGAATACAACTTATATGAAATAAATAAATAAAAACATGGCTGTTTTGTTTAGCAGTAAGGTTTCCGAAGAAATAAAGAAATAAGTTTGTCGGCAGACTCATTGATTAGCAGCTGTGAAAGACGGCGACTAGATGGCGCTAGTGGAACGTGCACCAGACGCAAATCATTCACTCTATCGATCATTTGGCCTAAAGGACTTGGTATCCAATCCAGTAAAATATTGTAACGGTTTCCCCCCCACTAGCGATCGCCTTTATAAGGAGCTGCGCTGTTTGATCGGTACGCATTTCCAATCCAACGGATGCGTCGTGGTGCACGGACCACTGTCCCTGACAGTCAGTACTGCCCTATGTGACCGCCTTTTGCCGTTATTAGTTTTAGTATTTCATTTCTGTATTTTCTAGATTTAAGATAACTGATTGTTCAATTGAATAAACTTGTGTTTTACTTCTGATGTCTGGGCCAATCCGACAAGTTTATAAATAGGGAGTAGCAAAAGGCATCATAACTACCATTCGGAGCGCTGAATTGCTACATAACACATATCTAGGGAATCAAGGATAGGTTCCTAGATTGAGCCATGATGGTATCGTGGATGGCTCACTAACCTACAGCGGCTGGTTACCTGTAACCTGGGTTGCGCAAGCGCCAATAGGTCATTTCTATGCAGGCGCGGCTGTGCCAGGCGCGGCTGGCAGAGTTGCTGGCGACGCGCCACACGCTTGCTTGGCGACACTGCCTGGGAACTAGCAGAAGAACCAGTGCAGCAGTGCATTAGCGAACATACAGTATTTGCCCACACAACTTTGCAACTGTTCCAAACTATTGCATTTGGGTTAGAATACGTCCAGCTGTACAAGAATCTTTTGGCACGTGCTCGAAGTCGGAACTGATGCCGACATATTATTATGTTCTCGCCATACTACAAATGTTTCAGGTTTTAAGTCTAGGAAACGAATCTTTCTCACTTGTGATGAGAGTGAGCAAGAGTCCTACGGATTTTCAAATAATGACTCGTTCGCACTAGTAGAGAGCTTTGAGCGAGTGGTTCTTCTGTGCTGCGAGGTGCGAGGGTGTTTGGTGGAGTATAACGGGTGGTGACGCCGCCGCCCCGCCCGTGCGCCCGCGCCGCGGGCACTCCGCACTATTACACAACGCAGAGGTGACCGACTGTCTCCTGTCTCCGGCGGCCGGCGCGGGCGCGCTGCCAGCGTCCGCTTTCCCTAACTGTGCCATCAGCCACCACGATCACTCGCTAGTTTGGAGTGGCCAGCGATAAGTGAAGCTCACCGACTCATTATTCAACGATACCCCACACGATGGGGTAGACGACGAAAAAAATATTCATCCCCATTTCACATGTAGGGGAGCTACCCTAAAAAAAAATATTTTCCAAAATTTTATTTTACCACTTTGTCGGCGTAATTGATATACACACTCCTACAAAATTACAGCTTTCTAGTACTAACGGTTTCTTAGCAAAACCTCGGACAGACAGACAGACGGACGGACATGACGAAACTAAGTATAAGGCTTCCTTGTAGGAACTACGGAACCCTAAAAAGGAGGTCATCAATTCTACACGTATGTATGTAATATTAAAATAATATTAAAATTTTGTATATTTGTTTGGAAGCCAAAAAAATATACAAAATTTTATACCTAGATACATGTATGTGTTTGTCCACGCATTTCTCCGCAATTATTAATTGGATTGTGACCATTTTTTTTATTGGCTTACATTTACTTCACCTTAGGGAACAGTGGAAGTTTCATCAAAATCGATTTAGTAATTTTCAAGTTATGGACTGTGACGGCCTGGCTTATTGATACGAGCTACGGGTGTAGTGTCAAAGGGAAAACATCTCAAAACCTTGGTCAAATTCTAGTGCAATATTTACAACAAAACTATTACCTACTTATTACAAACAAATATTGCAGTTTTAACTTAAAACTAAAAAAATACGAAATAAAAAGTAATTTAAAAAAAATCACCCGACTTCAAAAAGAAATGAACTCAAAATTATGAAATAACTTTAATTTCGGAAGTCGGTGGCAAAAAACTAAAATACAGATCCGAAGACACCGACTTCCGAAATTAAAGTTATTTCATAATTTTGAGTTAATTTTTAAGTCCTACTTATTGCCTGTCTCCCCGCAGGTCATCTCCGCCACCTGACAAATGTCCGTTAATACAAAAATTCGAATGTGCAATCTGTATGTCATCGAGAATCGAGATGAATCAACACCCCCCCCCCCCCCCCCTCCCCGCCCGGCACGGCCGGCACCAATGCGGAGCGTCCATGATAGATGTGTCGGAGGAAATTGAGCGGACATCGGAAATGGCGGCGTTCGGGGCCCGGAGCCACCATAATTCATTTCTGTTCCACTCAACACTGATAATTCATTTTTATTCATAGGCTGGAGGGCGCATAGGCGGCGGGGGAAGGGGGTCTGGGGGTTCTGATCGCTTTCGCACTGTGCAATCATTTCATTTTGATAAGTATCTAATCTGTCTCGATACAGATTTATCCCTTATTAGTTGCGCCCCGCGGTTTCACCCGCATAAGTTTCGATCCCGTGGGAATATCGGGATAAAAAGTAGCCTATAAGTATGTTAATCCAGGGTGTCAGCTACCTTCATACGAAATTTTATCAAAATTGGTCCAGCCATTTGAGCGTGAAGAAGTAACAAACATATAAACACACCCCCACTCACACAATTTCGCCTATATCTATACTAATATTATAAAGCTGCAGAGTTTGTTTGTTTGTTTGTTTGAACGCGCTAATCTCTGGAACTACTGGTCCGATTTGAATGATTATTTTAGTGTTGGGTAGTCCATTTATCGAGGAAGGCTATAGGCACACATCTCTGTGTAGAACAAACGTGTTGCTCGCACTTCCCGCCTACTAACAGTCCTAGGTACTACATAACATAGTTTATTTGAAAGTTCCATACAATTAAACCTATTGTTGCATATGCCAAAACAGCATCATAACCATCAGCAGTGTACGCCTGTGCTCCAAGCTTAATATGTTGTACTGTTTCATCAGATCCGCATAGGAAATCTTGGTATGGTAACACTTTTAATGCGTAGTGCGAAGAAATTTTTTTTGAACCATTTCTAGTCTGTGCTTATATTTTTCGTAAAATGGGCTCCAAATGGGCACCGCGTATTCCAACTGGGAACGGACCAAAGTTTTTTACAAGAAGAGGAAAGTAGAAGTATTTTTAAATTCTTTACAAGACTACTACTTAGTATCGTAAAGAGAATATCTGACGATGTGTTATGGCGGAAACATACTTACGTGTCGTGGCGTGTCGTGACGCCTTCTGACGCAGTGTTAGCCAATCAAAACTCGTTGTAATTTGACGTAGTCCTGAACTGATTCGTTTGATTGGTGTATCCCGACTCCCGAGTTACGACACAACACGACACAGTAATGTGTCTCTGGCTTTACGTACCGTTATCTTATAAGGTACCTACCGCAGGTATTACCTACCGCATTAAATATTAGGGATTTTTTGATAGCATTTCCCCACCACAACTAGTTTATAAGCTTTTATGTATAATGGAAAAGGTGTTGATTTGAATGAGTTGCCAATCTGATCATCGCCTATTCCGATGCGCTGAGTATTCCGATTGGTCTACTGATGAGCACAGTGGCGCCGCATAAACTTTTTCTAATAAGATATGGTCCTTCTGTGATCTTCTTCTACAATCCCCTCAAGATACGAACAATAACATTAACTAGCACCTGTGGAAAAAACGTGTAGTGAAGTTTAGCAGGATTCACTATTCAGCAGACCGGACGCCACATGAGTCCACAGCTGCATAGGAGCGCGAGGCAGTGGACCGGACCTGACAGGTAAGTTTAACAGGATTCAGCAGAACGGACGCCACGCTGAGCCCATAGCTGCATTGGAGCGCGAGGCAGTGTACGGGACCTGACAGGTAAGTTTAACAGGATTCAGCAGACCGAACGCCACGCTGAGCCCATAGCTGCATAGGAGCGTAAGGCAGTGGACGGGACCTGAAAGACTGACAGGTAAGTTTAACAGGATTCAGCAGAACGGACGCCACGCTGAGCCCATAGCTGCATAGGAGCGCGAGGCAGTGGACTGGACCTGACAGGTAAGTTTAACAGGATTCAGCAGACCGGACGCCACGCTGAGCCCATAGTTGCATAGGAGCGCGAGGCAGTGGACGGGACCTGACAGGTAAGTTTAACAGGATTCAGCAGAACGGACGCCACGCTGAGCCCATAGCTGCATTGGAGCGCGAGGCAGTGTACGGGACCTGACAGGTAAGTTTAACAGGATTCAGCAGACCGAACGCCACGCTGAGCCCATAGCTTCATAGGAGCGTAAGGCAGTGGACGGGACCTGAAAGACTGACAGGTAAGTTTAACAGGATTCAGCAGAACGGACGCCACGCTGAGCCCATAGCTGCATAGGAGCGCGAGGCAGTGGACTGGACCTGACAGGTAAGTTTAACAGGATTCAGCAGACCGGACGCCACGCTGAGCCCATAGCTGCATAGGAGCGCGAGGCAGTGGACGGGACCTGACAGGTAAGTTTAACAGGATTCGGCAGAACGGACGCCACGCTGAGCCCATAGCTGCATAGGAGCGCGAGGCAGTGGACGGGACCTGACAGGTAAGTTTAACAGGATTCAGCAGAACGGACGCCACGCTGAGCCCATAGCTGCATAGGAGCGCGAGGCAGTGGACTGGACCTGACAGGTAAGTTTAACAGGATTCAGCAGACCGGACGCCACGCTGAGCCCATAGCTGCATAGGAGCGCGAGGTAGTGGACGGGACCTGACAGGTAAGTTTAACAGGATTCAGCAGAACGGAGGCCACGCTGAGCCCATAGCTGCATAGGAGCGCGAGGCAGTGGACGGGACCTGACAGGTAAGTTTAACAGGATTCAGCAGAACGGACGCCACGCTGAGCCCATAGCTGCATAGGAGCGCGAGGCAGTGGACTGGACCTGACAGGTAAGTTTAACAGGATTCAGCAGACCGGACGCCACGCTGAGCCCATAGCTGCATAGGAGCGCGAGGCAGTGGACGGGACCTGACAGGTAAGTTTAACAGGATTCAGCAGAAAGGACGCCACGCTGAGCCCATAGCTGCATAGGAGCGCGAGGCAGTGGACGGGACCTGACAGGTAAGTTTAACAGGATTCAGCAGAAAGGACGCCACGCTGAGCCCATAGCTGCATAGGAGCGCGAGGCAGTGGACGGGACCTGACAGGTAAGTTTAACAGGATTCAGCAGAAAGGACGCCACGCTGAGCCCATAGCTGCATAGGAGCGCGAGGCAGTGGACGGGACCTGACAGGTAAGTTTAACAGGATTCAGCAGAAAGGACGCCACGCTGAGCCCATAGCTGCATAGGAGCGCGAGGCAGTGGACGGGACCTGACAGGTAAGTTTAACAGGATTCAGCAGAAAGGACGCCACGCTGAGCCCATAGCTGCATAGGAGCGCGAGGCAGTGGACGGGACCTGACAGGTAAGTTTAACAGGATTCAGCAGAAAGGACGCCACGCTGAGCCCATAGCTGCATAGGAGCGCGAGGCAGTGGACGGGACCTGACAGGTAAGTTTAACAGGATTCAGCAGAAAGGACGCCACGCTGAGCCCATAGCTGCATAGGAGCGCGAGGCAGTGGACGGGACCTGACAGGTAAGTTTAACAGGATTCAGCAGAAAGGACGCCACGCTGAGCCCATAGCTGCATAGGAGCGCGAGGCAGTAGACGGGACCTGACAGGTAAGTTTAACAGGATTCAGCAGAAAGGACGCCACGCTGAGCCCATAGCTGCATAGGAGCGCGAGGCAGTGGACGGGACCTGACAGGTAAGTTTAACAGGATTCAGCAGAAAGGACGCCACGCTGAGCCCATAGCTGCATAGGAGCGCGAGGCAGTGGACGGGACCTGACAGGTAAGTTTAACAGGATTCAGCAGAAAGGACGCCACGCTGAGCCCATAGCTGCATAGGAGCGCGAGGCAGTGGACCTGACCGGTATTTTTTACGAATCTTCAACTTTCCTTCACATGATGCTTTTTTTTACAAGCTTTTATTTAGCTTGCACTGTTCGTATGTAAGTATGTATGTATGTATGTATGTAAGTTGTCCGTCAAAATTTGCAAACCATTTTTCGACCATTTCTTGGTATCCGATTGAGCTGAAATTTTGCATACACCTTTAGTTCTGCTAACAATATAATGTACAATACTCAATATTGTAATAATTTCAATATGGCCGCCGCTCCAAGATGGCGGATTACATATTTTTTCTCAACCCCCTTAATATGGGTATCAAATGAAAGGGCTTGAAGAGTAGAAAACGATAAAGTTAGTAAAATTACATAAAATTCAATATGGCCGCCGCTCCAAGATGGCGGATTACATATTTTTTATGGGTATCAAATGAAAGGGCTTGAAGAGTAGAAAACGATAAAGTAAATAACATCACACTAAATTCAATATGGCCGCCGCTCTAAGATGGCGGTTTATATTTTTTCAATCCCCTTAATATGGGTATCAAATGAAATGGCTTGAAGAGTAGCAAATGATAAAGTAAATATGGCCGCCGATTCAAGATGGCGGATTTATTTTTTTCTCAATCCCCTTAATATAGGTATCAAATGAAAGGGCTTGAAGAGTAAAAAACGATAAAGTTAGTAAAATTACACTAATATTAATAAATCTTTAAGACTAAAAAGTAAAAAATAAAATAAAAATAAAAAAAAGTTTTTAAAAACAAGCTTTTATTTAAATAAGAACGTAACCCAAAAAATAAAGAATAACGCGAACTAAAAAGAAAAAAATAAATTTAAGTGACACTGTCATTTAAAAAATATATATAAATTTTAAAAGCTTGAGGCACTGATGATGAGGTATCCGTTATACAGGTGTAGGTACCTACTACACAATAGCAGTGCCTCAAGCTTTTAAAATTTATATATATTTTTTTAAATGACAGTGTCACTTAAATTTATTTTTTTCTTTTTAGTTCGCGTTATTCTTTATTTTTTGGGTTACGTTCTTATTTAAATAAAAGCTTGTTTTTAAAAACTTTTTTTTATTTTTATTTTTTTCTTTGGGTCTTTGGATTACTTGAAGTATGAGTTACGACAATCAGTTACTATTTCTTTTGTTTTATCTTGTTAAGATACCGTTATCTGATTATGCGTATCTTTATATTTAAAATATTTATTCCTCAATTTTCATGATTGCACCTACTACTGTTTGTCTCTGCATCACACAATTAGTGCTTGAATGATTAAATAAATAAATATTATGTAGGTATACATATATCAGTTTTTTTTGTAGTTTTCAAGTAAGTTACAACACTAGGTACCTGGTCTACGGCGGTTGACCCATGTTGTATCATGTTTAGATATCGATACCCATCAAGTCTCAGATGAATATTTTCTCACTTGGCAGCTCATTTAGCAGCTCCGCAAATAATGCTTTATAAAGAGACGGACTGATAAGTAGGTATAGACTTGATATAAATACTTAGGTACAGACTTGATATAAGTAGGTACAGACTTGATATAAGAACACGTTTGTGAGTGTAGCAACACCAACCAGCTACTTATCCGACTGTCCTGTGCAGGTACTGTACTCAACATAATAACGAAGCAAGCATTGTGCGGCACAGGCGCAGGCGCGTGGACGTGATGCTAGTGACTGTGCTGGGTGGGAAGTGCCGCACAGTCACACAATAGTTGAGATTGTGTGATTGTATGATGGATGGGTGACCTCCGCCCGCGCGCAGTCGCAGGCGCGGGCCGCGCGGGTCACAGGTGAACGGCGCACGCGTCCACGGCACGCAACGCCGCCGGCGCGACGCGCGCCTGATAGTCGAATTTAATGGACAGTCAGGGAAATGTGTTGTTTGCACAATTACCGTGTTATAGCTACGAGTATTTCACACGAATTGTTGCTATCAGAATGAATAGACCATTTAAGTTGATTATCAAATTCCTAAACATTCTCTATCCCTGACCGTACGGCGTACGTACACTACGTACTGAGGTTATCTGTCCCATGTTTGTCTGTCCAATTTTTAAATTGAAAATACAATGATTTGGTACCTTTTTTGCGCGGTTATCGACTTTAAGACCACTAGCAAAGTAACAAGCTTTCTGACAGATGCATTAAAAGGGCAAGGGCAGCGGTCATGGTAAATAAACTAGAGTACCCCCTCCCCCCAGCCTCCCGTACCCCCGCGACTCGCGCGCTACATTTGTCGCAGTGAGCTGATTTAGATGACAGTATTGTGTCGCGAATTCGCGATGCAAGTTGCCAACTGTCACGCACACACACACATAGGTACATACATACAGTGTACGTAAACAAACAGGTAGGTGTAGACAAACTGGCGAGCCAATATGAGCTCATCTCTTATAATAATAATCATAATCATTTAATCATTGTAAAACATAGGTACCTACATTATAAGTTCATAATTGTTGATATGTTGAGGGCGCTATGCTTTGCCTTTGCGTACAAGAGCATTATAGCAGAGCATGCAATATAATTAAAATTAAAACAATAGGTAAATTAATATAGACATTACATGAACCACAACAAGTAAATAAATTAGATCATCTCACTGAACAATGTCGATAAGTTAGCTTGATAAATTATGTGTAGTGAGAAAATTAAAAAATGTCAGCAGTTATTGTACTAAAATGAAAATTGTCAGCACTTACTTATTTAGAGAATGTCAAAGAAATTGAATGATGTCATAAATTAAAATTAAATGTCACTAAGGAAGATCAATAATAAATTGTTACAAGAAATGTCAAAATTTTTATAACAGCATGTCATTCAAATATTCGGTGATTGAATAATAGCATTTTTCTATTAATAAATTCTTTAATTTTCTCTTAAAGTTGTGCAAATTCTCATTTTTTATGCTATCAGGAATTTATTGTATATAACCGGACCCATGCCTAAAATACTTTTCCTTGCTAGTGCTGTCTTGTATTTACCTGTACACAACATGGTTTTGTATTGGGATCTAAGTTGAGTGGTTCGTTTTCTAGTATCTACTATCGCAGGAAACAAGTTAAGGTTACATTTGACAAACACTGCTACTTCAAATATATATAGGCATGGGAAAGTCAAGATTTTTCATGATTTGAAAACAGGCTTACAGCTATCAGTAGTTCTTAGTCCTACCATACATCGTATACATCTTTTTTGAGTCCTAAATATAGTTTCTCTTTCAGCACAGTTGCCCCAAAATATTATGCCAAATCTCAATACTGAGGAAACAGTGCCATGGTATGCTATAAGTACTGTTTGTAAATTAACTTTCTTTGCCAATATGAAAAGAGCATAAAGCAGATTTACTTAGCCGCGTACAATGTCGTCTGCCTGCATTCTCCACGTTAGTTGGCTGTCAACTAGAATGCCAAGAAATCTTGCTACTTTTACTTCTTCTACACTTTGTCCGTTATATGAAACATTTAGATGGTTGGGTTTTAGTCTTTGGTAGAAATGCAATAGCTTGGTTTTTTGTATATTAATAACCAAATTATTTCTGTCAAGCCAATCAATTATTTTTTTAAGGGTGTTATTTACATCTTCTTCATAAGTTAGATTATTGGAACATTTAATTATTGCTGTACTGTCATCAGCGAAGAGAATCATTGGATGCTTTAGTTGACGTGGCAGGTCATTAATATATAAAAGAAATAATGTAAATCTTATAGAAGCACAGCTTCCGACTGAATAGGTACGTTATACAACGACACTGCTGAACTGAATATTTTTTTAACTCTTTATCAATACATTAATACTTATCAATAAAACTTACTGTATTTTTGGAATTTCAATCGCCTAATGTAACAATCACGGAATAGATACCCTAATTATCTATTCCGTGGTAACAATATTAACGGGCATATTAATTTTAAATGATTATTCAACGCTTCGTGAAGTACGGAGTGCGGGCTCTGCGGAATGTTTCGGTTTCCGTCGGTTCCAGTTCATTGCCTCCTCGCCACGTCACTTGGACTCCTCAATCAACATCACCTCATTATCCTCTAACTCTAGCGCCAATGTATTCTCAACTCTAACTCCCCGACACAGGGCTGATCCGCACAGTTGTACCTAGTAACTGCTGTAACAGCACATTGTTCGCACAAATCGCCTCCGAAAAAGTTGGAAAAAAATACTTTCTACCTACCATGAATTATAATTTCTATTTTTTAACCGACTTCAAAAAAGAAGGAGGTTTCTCAATTCGACCGTTTTTTTTTTTTATGTGTGTTCGCGGATAACTTCGTCGTTTATGAACCGATTTTGATTATTCTTTTTTTGTTGGAAAGGAGATATGCCAAGGGTGGTCCCATGATAAGAAAACCAGGATCTGATGATGGCATCCCAGTGAAATCGAGGGGAACATTCGAAAATCGTAGGAGCGACTAGTGCGTTTGTTAATTTTTTCATTAGGTATTTTAAAGCACTACAATTTAATGAAGGCCTGGAGTCGATCTGATGATGGAGCCGAAAGACAGTCGAGGGGACTCCTCTAAGATTTACAGCAGTTACCTTGTGTTTGGGCTTGATTAATTTGTATTGATGAAAACTTTACACCTACATGGTTGTGACTGTCATTCGGGGTCTGATGATGAAGACGAAGGACAGTTAAGGGAACTCCTTAACAGTTTACAGTAGCTACCTTGTGTTTGGACGATTTACAGCAGTTTTTGTTGGGCTTACTTCATACGGTTCAATATGCCAAAATGTTCAGTTCGTACAATAATAATACCTAATTAAGATTGTAGTTTTACATAGGACGACCACTACCTATTAGTCATGCTGATGCGTCAATTTGAAACCGAATTTAAGTTGAGTAATCGCGGCATTTCTAGCAATGCTCTTTCGTCGTGTGGCTCTCGGAAATCATCATTTGGTAAAGTGGAGCTGATGATGAAGACCACAGATAGCCATCGGAACTACTCAATGACAAATATTTCACGGGTTGCGATTCGGTTACTTTAATATGGTTGCTAAGCAATTTATGCTCGTTACAATGCGTATGGTGAGTGGTTGTTGAGGAGTTCTCCTGGCTCTTACCAGGAGAACTCCTCAACAATAAACGTCCCAGCATCGGGAAAAGCAATATTTTGTAACATGTGATGAGCAGTTGACATTAGGCTATTGTAACTTAGATAAAAAAGCTTGTAATTACAAACTGACCCACTAAAAAGTGAAAAATAAAAACTTTTTACAAAAAAAAAACAACCGACTTCCAAAAAATACACTACAAATTGAAAAATAACTTTAATTTCGGAAGTCGGTGTCATTAAACGAAAATGCGGAACCAAAGACACCGACTTCCGAAATTAAAGTTATTTTTCAATTTGTAGTGTATTTTTTGGAAGTCGGTTGTTTTTTTTTTTGTAAAAAGTTTTTATCAGTAACAGAGCTCAATTTTCTTCGTCATTCTTTGTCCATACATACCGTCCATACGGCCATACCTGTGAGCTAAATCTTCGTCTTGCTCGATGTTTATAATAGATTTTGATTTTTATGAATTAGAACTAAGGTTGATATTACGAGTACGTTGTGTGTGTATGCTGTGTTGAGTATGTATGCCCTGGGGCTTTTTATGCTTTCACCATTGGTAAAGTTGAACTTGAAACACGTCTATCTCGTGTTACATTGAAAAACAAAGCCTGTTTTGATCAAATGAAATGAGATGCGCAGTTAATAGTTGTGTTGTGTTGTGTTGTGTGTAGTTGTGTGTTGTTGTGTGTTGTGTTGTGTTGTGTGTGTTGTGTTGTTGTGTGCGTGAGGTCGATGTTAGTTTCTCTGTGTTGCTACGTGGCCTGGTTGCTAGTGGGCATGTGGGACTGTAGGTACAGTCAACAGCAAAAGTAGATGATCAAATTCAGAAATTCTATACTAATTAACGGAGTTCGCGTCAGAACTGTGTGGCAGAGCTGTTGCTGTTGTTGTGGTTGAGCTGTGTTCAGAGACTGTGTGGCTGTGTGGCAGAGTTCTGACGCGAACTCCGTTCATTATTAGGTATTGAATTTCTGATTTTGATCATCTACTTTTGCTGTTGACTATACCTACCTACGTACCTGCGCACGGCTGTGTGCGTGAGGTCGATGTTAGTTTCTCTATGTTGCTACGTGGCCTGGTTGCTAGTGGGCATGTGGGACTGTAGGTACCTACCTACGTACCTGCGCACGGCTGTGTGCGTGAGGTCGATGTTAGTTTCTCTGTGTTGCTACGTGGCCTGGTTGCTAGTGGGCATGTGGGACTGTAGGTACCTACCTACGTACCTGCGCACGGCTGTGTGCGTGAGGTCGATGTTAGTTTCTCTGTGTTGCTACGTGGCCTGGTTGCTAGTGGGCATGTGGGACTGTAGGTACCTACCTACGTACCTGCGCACGGCTGTGTGCGTGAGGTCGATGTTAGTTTCTCTATGTTGCTACGTGGCCTGGTTGCTAGTGGGCATGTGGGACTGTAGGTACCTACCTACCTACGTACCTGCGCACGGCTGTGTGCGTGAGGTCGATGCACCGCGGTTGTGTAAGGGTCATTTCACACCGAGACGCGACGCGACGCGCAGTTTTCAAGATAGAAATACAATTACAGACCTTATCTACTAAACAAAAAGGTACACAATTCAGTGAGCTACGCAGCGCGGCGGCGGCGGGCGCCGCGCTGCGTAGCTCGACGTAGTAGGAAGACACTGAATTGTGTAGTAGATAAGGTCTGTAATTGTATTTCTAGCTTGAAAACTGCGCGTCGCGTCGCGTCTCGGTGTGAACTGACCCTTACTCACTCGCTCCACTCAATACTCTGTTCAGTTTCAGTAGTTTCAGTGCTCAACACTACGCTAACTTAGAAGACAATACCAGATCTTTCAATACCTATGCATGACAACACGATGCTCGTAGTACGGAGGTCGACGTCCCTCTTCAAATGAACATGAGTTTACATTTACAAAGGACTCCCCACGCGGCAGTGCGGCACTCCACGCGATGAACACTATATTCATGAAGTTAATTAGGTACTGTTTGTTAAGCGGGTAGTTCCCTTAACTTACATGACATTGTGTCCCTGGTACCTACTTGCTATAAATAGCGCAGCTTCGCTTATTACTCGATGCCGTCACTCTGTCAGTTTCGCATCAGTTGCTATGGACATCAGCTGTTCTATTTGTTACTTTTCTCCGAACGACACTAGTAGCGCCATCTAGTTTGAGAAGGAGTTAACGGCGGATCTCCGAGGAATCTCGGAAATCCGTCTTTCTTAAAACTAAATTCAGAATTAGCTGAAGAAATAACAGAGTAGCTTAGTACCTACTTGCATTTTGTAATCAACAATATTGTTGCATAACCGACCAATCATTTTGTTGATCTAATGAGACAACACAAACAATCGGAGTTAACTTCGTGAATTCTTCAGCAGTTTGGAAGGGCAATATTCTGTATTTGCAGAAAATGCATTAATTTATGCTTATGGGTGACAAACTGACAACGAAAATAGTGACAGTAGTAACCTATGGATGATAACGGGTTACTTACTAAAGTTAATGGTAGTCCTGATGCGACATTCATTGACATACCTAAGTACCTAGGTACAAGACTTATACCACTCGGCTATTGGCTCAGTTACGAAAATTTGAATAGCATTACTCCTTTTATCGAACAAGTTTATTAACGGTCTAATCTTCTAGATGTTAAGGTTTTTTCAACTTTCGTGTTATATTTAATCCCACCAAAAACATTTTCATGTAAAATGTTGCCAAGACGAGACCACATATGGCTCGCACTGCCAAAAAGTTATCAGATCTCCTGTAGAGCCAAGCTTCTAACTCTACACGCCCTAACTTCACAAACTCTACACCTTAGTCAAAATATGAGGCTTGGCCTTTTTTTTACTACAAAAACAATTGTATACTTAACAGAAAAGTAATGAACAGTGAATAAATTTTTCACCTTACGCCCATGTGATGGTAGCGAAACGGCCAAGCCACATATTTTGACTAAGGTGTAGAGTTTGTGAAGTTAGGGCGTATAGAGTTAGAAGCTTGGCTCTACATGAGATCTGATAACTTTTTGGCAGTGCGAGCCATATGTGGTCTCGTCTTGGCAACATTTTACATGAAAATGTTTTTGGTGGGATTTCACATCTTTTTGAAAGTTTCATGTTTTTTTTTTTGGGTTGTTCTTTACTAAAAATCCTGAAATATGTATTTTATTATTTATTACAAGGAGTCCCTATATCAATTTTCAGAACTCTAGCATTAAAATTTGCGGAAGTCTCGTACAAACTTCCATCCCCTAGTTTAAGGGGTGGGAGGGTAAAAGATCCAAGTTTTAGAATTGTTTTGTTGTTTGTGTACTATTACTAGCTTACAAACCAAATTTCAGCTTTCTAGGACTTCAGGAAGAACCTTAGAATATTCATGCTTATGAAAAAAAAAAAATTTTTTTTGGGGGGTTGGGGTGTTCTTTACTAAAAATCCTGAAATATGTATTTTATTATTTATTGCAAGGAGTCCCTATATCAATTTTCAGAACTCTAGCATCAAAATTTGCGGAAGTCTCGTACAAACTTCCATCCCCTAGTTTAAGGGGTTGGAGGGTAAAAGTTCCAAGTTTTAGAATTGTTTTGTTGTTTGTGTACTATTACTAGCTTACATACCAAATTTCAGCTTTCTAGGACTTCAGGAAGAACCTTAGAATATTGATGATCATCAGTGAGTCAGTGAATCAGTAAGTGAGTCAGTGACGAAATCGGGGTATTTTAGATATCAATAAAATCTAAAGTATAAGAGCTATGCAATTGAAACTTTATAGGTTTAATAAGTCAACCACTGACATCATATCCCGGAAATTTTGTTTATCTGGTAATAATCCAAACCCAAGTTATGAAGGTTCAAAAATACGACGAAGTGCTTCGAGAAAAGGTAGGTAGTGCCCTTGCGCTTCGCTTGGCTCGTCTTGGCGGGGGCACTCCCGTGCCCCCAGATACTAGCACCTTACCGTCTTGTTTTACAAAATGCAATAAGCATCTCCTCTATTAACTATAAGATAAGGTTGAAATTAGCATAGATTTCTTGTTTGGTTGATTATAATGTGTTGATTCCGATTGTTGCACTACCGTCATTTTACATCAGAAACTTAACTGCTGTTTAACTGCGAGTAATTTAGAATACTTCTTCGCCTTATTTACTAAACTGTGATTGAGGGTATAATTACTTTTCGAATGGTTTCGTTTTCGATCCGATCCGCTTGTGTGTAATTATCTTCGTCGTAATATTATCCAATTTATTAAGTTTTTGACCAGTTTATTTTATTAACCGATGGTATGGTTCGATTAACAACTTTTTGAAGGCTAAAATTGTTGTTATCTGGGAACAGGAACAAAGCCTAAAGAAAATAGCACGAGATACATAACGGTAAGATTTACGTTACTACTTACACATAATTATACCTATTTATTGATGCAATCATGTTGCATTATTTTTATTACTTACAAGTTGGATTTTTTTTATGTATTTATAATATTATTATTTTCATTCCTACAGAGAAAACCAGTTCGTAGATGCATATAAAGGTATCAAACGACGGGTGATGTGAAATGTGATCGCCAAGACCCTCGCCCAATTGCATAAAGTAATGAATCGGAGCGACAACGTAGGTACCTAATATTGTGAAAGTTCATTCAGTGGCACCCAATGATATTATTAGAATATCATTGGTGGCACCCTTCAACACTACGCGTTCAAGTGCAGACTTCAAGAATATCATTGGTGGCACCCTTCAACACTACGCGTTCGAGTGCAGACTTCAAGAATATCATTGGTGGCACCCTTCAACACTACGCGTTCAAGTGCAGACTTCAAAAATATCATTGGTGGCACCCTTCAACACTACGCGTTCAAGTGCAGACTTCAAGAATATCATTGGTGGCACCCTTCAACACTACGCGTTCAAGTGCAGACTTCAAAAATATAATTGGTGGCACCCTTCAACACTACGCGTTCAAGTGCAGACTTCAAGAATATCATTGGTGGCACCCTTCAACACTACGCGTTCAAGTACAGACTTCAAGAATATCATTGGTGGCACCCTTCAACACTACGCGTTCAAGTACAGACTTCAAGAATATCATTGGTGGCACCCTTCAACACTACGCGTTCAAGTGCAGACTTCAAGAATATCATTGGTGGCACCCTTCAACACTACGCGTTCAAGTGCAGACTTCAAGAATATCATTGGTGGCACCCTTCAACACTACGCGTTCAAGTGCAGACTTCAAGAATATCATTGGTGGCACCCTTCAACACTACGCGTTCAAGTGCAGACTTCAAGAATATCATTGGTGGCAGCCTTCAACACTACGCGTTCAAGTGCAGACTTCAGGAATATCATTGGTGGCACCCTTCAACACTACGCGTTCAAGTGCAGACTTCAAGAATATCATTGGTGGCACCCTTCAACACTACGCGTTCAAGTGCAGACTTCAAGAATATCATTGGTGGCACCCTTCAACACTACGCGTTCAAGTGCAGACTTCAAGAATATCATTGGTGGCACCCTTCAACACTACGCGTTCAAGTGCAGACTTCAAGAATATCATTGGTGGCACCCTTCAACACTACGCGTTCAAGTGCAGACTTCAAGAATATCATTGGTGGCACCCTTCAACACTACGCGTTCAAGTGCAGACTTCAAGAATATCATTGGTGGCACCCTTCAACACTACGCGTTCAAGTGCAGACTTCAAGAATATCATTGGTGGCACCCTTCAACACTACGCGTTCAAGTACAGACTTCAAGAATATCATTGGTGGCACCCTTCAACACTACGCGTTCAAGTGCAGACTTCAAGAATATCATTGGTGGCACCCTTCAACACTACGCGTTCAAGTACAGACTTCAAGAATATCATTGGTGGCACCCTTCAACACTACGCGTTCAAGTGCAGACTTCAAGAATATCATTGGTGGCACCCTTCAACACTACGCGTTCAAGTGCAGACTTCAAGAATATCATTGGTGGCACCCTTCAACACTACGCGTTCAAGTACAGACTTCAAGAATATCATTGGTGGCACCCTTCAACACTACGCGTTCAAGTGCAGACTTCAAGAATATCATTGGTGGCACCCTTCAACACTACGCGTTCAAGTACAGACTTCAAGAATATCATTGGTGGCACCCTTCAACACTACGCGTTCAAGTGCAGACTTCAAGAATATCATTGGTGGCACCCTTCAACACTACGCGTTCAAGTGCAGACTTCAAGAATATCATTGGTGGCACCCTTCAACACTACGCGTTCAAGTGCAGACTTCAAGAATATCATTGGTGGCACCCTTCAACACTACGCGTTCAAGTGCAGACTTCAAGAAGACTGACAGACAGTGACGTTATTAATAGGCAATTTACTCGGCAGATTGATTGTGTAATTTATGTGATAAAATTGTATTGGAACATCTATGAGCAAGTGTTAATAATTCCCAATATTTGTGGGATCATTATCTCGTAGTTAATCAAAAACCACCTTTATTATTCATCCAGTTACTCTTGTTTACAAGTAGGTACTTAGTCTTGTAATGTGTTAACGATGCGCTGACCTCACATATTTTTCTAATTTTGTGTAATTGTGTTAAATAAGGGTTATCAGAAAATGTGATAAAGGAGAAAGATGTATATTGCTATACTGTTATAGTTTAGCATGTTGGTTCTTTCTCTGTAATTCACAGACACAAAGAAGGGCACAAATGACAACATTTCATTTTTTAACCAGGCTTTTTTCCGATAGATCATACAGAGTATAGAAAATAAATATGTTTTCACAACTTTAAATAAATAAATATTATTGTAGTTATGTTTTTAGAAATATCTACAAACGAACCGTTATCTAATTTTAAACGTTCTAAAAAAACCTGGGTACCTATCTATTTTGTGTTTAGTTAATATTCTAAGTAAATAACCCTAATTTAACACGGATAGAAAACTGTATATACTCAACCAGGAAGTGGATTCCATGAAGTCCTAGAAATGTAATTAGAAAAATAAATGAATATTGTTTATCAAAATGCCTAGCTTTTATTACAAACCTCCATTTGAAACTAAAAAAAGGGTAAGTAAATAAATAAATATAATAAAGAAAAAAAATCTTCCCATCCGCGGATTTGAACTCGTGACCATCGCATTACCAAGCCGCAGTGTCAACCATTAGACCAACACGCCACTTACGTTACATTACAATACCAAGGGGGTATCTATTTCTCTGCAGCGAACTGTACATTTAGTAGTTAGAAATTTCGAAACCCTCATGCTAACTATACCCGACCAAAACCATGGGGAGTTTCCACAAGTACATTTAGTCAAGACGCATATCTCATCCATACATCACGATCATAATTATGACGACACAGGTAGGTAGGAACAGAACGGTCATGACGGGCCTGACTTCCACCGACTGATGAGGTTGCATCAGTCGGTGGAAGTCAGGGACGAACGGGAGCCTGCTCCAAACAATTTGCAAGACATAAGTTAGCGGCTGTGTACGAAGCACGTTATTTACTAAACAAATAATGAGCCGGTTCACTTAGCGAGGAACGGGGGGCGGGGGCATTGGGGAGCCAGGGGAGGATCCATCAAATTAGTGAACAAATCATCCTCCAGCCGAGTATAAGAGTAACCGAAACGCTACAAGTAGGAATGTCGTAGAGGTGTGTGTTGACTGACCGCCCGGAGGTCAAGATATATCCAAGTAGAGGTGTGCGGTGACGCGGTGACTTATCGCCCGAATGTCAGATATATTATAGTAACATTTTGAAACATTTGAAAGCAAGTTTTCAGTACTGCAATTGATAAAATTACTGTATTTTGTTAAATACTTACAGTAATTTTATCTCAGAGTGTGTTTTTGTTGTCAGTGTTTTCTTAGCCGCTTATTGCTGATACCATAGATATCCGTAGCGGGCACGGATCGGTAGCGGGTAAGTATACTAACTTGACAGGCTTGCACAGCCATCGGACCTTTCCTGGAGCCTAGACGAGTGGCAATCGCTTGCGCATTGGCTATGGAAGTTATTAAAGTGCCGCTTTGCAGACTGATTTCTGCATAGAGATACCGGTCTTCTATCTCTGCTACCCATGCCTGTGATGTGAGGAAGTCTCGTTCTAAAGTTCGATATATATCATGCGATCCGGGACAGTCTCAAGCATAGAACACCTTCAGTTATGATTATGATACGTGTAGCCAATTAAGTGGACCTTCTCTAAGGCAATGCGCGCACTACGATTTTAATCGTTGCGGTTTGCGGTAAAAATCGCAAACACGGAAATTTTTCAAGCGAATTCTCAAGCGATTTTTTTCCGCAGTGCGCGGACTCTAGTATACAGTGTGAGTCTCCATAATGTGCACATAACGAAATGAGGGAAACATAGCTTAATTTTATCGACGGAAAAAATATTTGAAAAAATAAAAAAATATATTTAAAAGGATCTTTACTTGCTAAAGTAAGGCAAGGCCTTTCTTTAACAGTTGATAGGAAATGTTGTGATTGAGTTATAAACATGGTATTTTACGTAAAAATACTACAAAATTTTTTTTTTTAGATTTTTTTAAATATTTTTTCCGTCGATAAAATTAAGCTTAGTTTCCCTCATTTTGATATGTGCACATTATGAAGACTCACACTGTATTAGTATTGTCTACAGATTGACGAATTTTTAACCCCCGACGCAAAAACGACGGGGTGTCGTCGGAAGTCGGGGGACCGTTGTGTGGAACACCTTCTATTCTAAGAGGTCCCCCGACTGCCATATGAATTTATCTGTTTTAGTCTCGTTACGTAGGGTTGTTAAATTATTTGATCCTTTTCCAATTACATTTAATTTTATTATTATTTTGAGTCGGGGGTTTTTTAAATTTTAAATTTAATTTTTTATCTTCGCAACGATTTAGTTTCGTAGTGCGCGCATACCTTATTATGCACTGAGTGGCGTCACAGACAAGCGCGGCGCGGCGCGCTACGTTGTTTTTTTCTAAGGTGTGATGAATATTTACGCATGCATATTGCACATCATTAATTTGATCGACTGCAAAAATAAGTTTGTATTTCAGAAAATTTCTCGAAAAAACTGAGACAAAAATACTGCACATTCAGTTGATCGAGCTTTAGAGACTTTCAGGAATGAGGACCAGAGTACCAGACACGGCGCTCTCTACAAAGTTAAACTTTATGAAACTCTATGTGCTATACCTACTTGTTGTGCTGTACCACGTACACGGCCGGGAACTGTAGGTACGGCGTGCATCACGCACCGTCGTACACTTTCACTTCACCCCTTTTCGTACTGTATTCTAGCAATAAGGTCCTATCTCGCGGCCACAGTTCCACACACAACCCTGCATGGCGACGATAATTGTTAGTATTCCACTTTTATAATTATACTAGCTTCTGCCCGCGACTTCGTCCGCGTGAAATCACTTGTACCCCCACCCCGTCGCAACACTTCGTATTCGCTTAGCGTTCATTCTGACTTTTTTCTTTTTGCTTATTAAATGGCCTATAGCCTTCCTCAAGAATTGGGCTATCAAATGCAAAAAGATTTTTTCAAATCTGACCGGTAGTGCCAGAGATTATCGCGTTCAAACAAACAAACTCTTCAGCTTTATTATTAGTATAGGTACCATATACTCGTATATAGATTATATCTTCGTCGTGTGTGATAGTCCTTTGAATTGTATGGCGAGTGATATTGTATCTTAAGAAAAAATATTATAGTATCTTAGCCGTGTGCAGTGCCCCTTAGTGAACTCCACTGCGGGTGACGTAACCTACGACAAACTTATTATTTGCGGTTGATACAGTAATCGCGTAAAACGCGAATCGCAAAATTAAGTTTGTTTTTTTATTGTATCTGGGGGCACGGCCCCCGCCAAGGCGAGCCAAGCGAAGCGCAAGGGCACTACCTACCTTTTCTCGAAGCACTTCGTCGTATTTTTGAACCTTCATAACTTGGGTTTGGATTATACCAGATAAACAAAATTTTCGGGATAGGATGTCAGTGGTTGACTTATTAAACCTATAAAGTTTCAATTGCATAGCTCATATACTTTAGATTTTATTGATATCTAAAATACCCCGATTTCGTCACTGACTCACTGACTCACTGATGATCATCAATATTCTAAGGGTCTTCCTGAAGTCCTAGAAAGCTGAAATTTGGTATGTAAGCTAATAATAGTACACAAACAACAAAAAAACTCTAAAATTTGGAACTTTTACCTTCCAATGAATGAATGAATGAATGAATTGCACCGATCCCAGCGTGGTTAAACCAGACTCGATTAATCGAATGAACCCCAAGATTCGCACTAGCTCCTGTAGCCTCATGTTCATGGTGCTACAGCGACCATTGCATATCAAGGAATAGACCGGGGGGCGCGTTAATGGTAGGGAAGACGTGCCCGTAGGATAGGTAAGGATTTAAGAGCCTACCGGATATGCATCCTAGAGTAAGCATTGGACTAGTGGAGAGATGGGTAATTATTATCTATGGATGGGCATCTTTTATCGACCTTGCCGCTTGGTTGGTTCAGGTCGAGCTTCCTCGGTGCGTCTTTTGGCGAGCTTCTTCTGCTTTCTCGGTTCTTTTGTATGTCATCAGCTGTGTTGTGTTAAATGTTGCTGTTGTCAATGTCTTCGTCGGAAGTTTCGCTACTATCCGTTTCCAGTTTTTTGTAAATCTCGCTAGCAGCGATCTTGATTTTACTTCTATCTTCTGCTGTATCCATCCAAAAATTGGTTCCCTTGTCGAAGTACTTCATGTCCTGTTTTAAATTGTCGTTCCATGTGTAAATAGGTCGGCCGACCTTCTTGGATTTGGCCTTGTACTGCATTGCTGCGTGCAGTAGATGTGGTTTGCGGCGCCTGTAGACATGTGCGAGGTAGCACATCCGGTGGTTCTTGATGCGTTTGGTTACCGTTTTTCCGTCTAAGATTTCATGCATTTTCTTTTGTCTTGGTTTATTCCTAGAGTGGTTAATCAAGTCTCTCATGATAACTCGCTCATATCTTCTGAGTCTTGACCTGTTAGCTTTGGTAAGTGCCGATACTTTCAGACCATGTATCATACACGGTACGATCACCATTCGGTACATGAGTCTGGCTTAATTTCCAGTCCATATTTGAGTTATTTATGAATGGTAGTAATGATTTGGCGTTTTTCATGGCCTGTTCGCAACGTTTTTTTATAGTGCTTTTTCTGCTTAATGTAGATGTTATATATGTCCCTAGATATTTAATTTCGTCACATGTCGGTATACTTATTCCATTAAGGGTTACGTGTGTCGTTTTCTGTGTAGTTATGGGGTCCCTAATTAGTATTTTTGTTTCATTTATTTGGAGGCCTACACTGTCTAGTAGGGGTTTAATATGGTATAGGATACCTTCTAACCTTTCTAGGTCATCTGAAATGAAGATAAGGTCGTCCGCAAATGATAGTACTAGGGGGAGTGAGATTTCGCGATCCTGGTCGAGTTTTATTAATTGGGTTTCCTCTTCGAGGGTTCTAAGGACTTCGTCAATGACCAGTGTAAACAGGCGAGGGGACAGAGGGCAACCTTGTTTTACTCCCTTGCCTTTGATAATCCAACTGCTTTGCTGTCCACACCATTTGATGCATGTTCGTTCATTCAAGCATACCTTGATTATCCTGTTGGTTAGCGATTTGTTGGTTCGTTGTAATAGGATATCCCTCAGTGCATTAAGGTCAACATTGTCAAAGGCCTTTTCTATGTCGAGGGCAAGCACATAAGTTCTTTTACCTGCCCGCCATTCTTCGTCTAAGACCCTTTTAAGTGCAAACATATGGTCGTCTGTTGATCTATTGTTTAAAAAGGCCGCTTGATAGCTTCCCAGTTCCGATATTGTCTCGTCTAGTTTTTTAAGTACGTAGGAGGCGTAAATCCTGTAACCCGTGTTGCAAACCGATATGCGGCGATATTCATTCGCATTTTTAGGGTTATTATTTTTTGGAATTGGTATTTGTACGGTCTCCAGCCACGCGTCGGGTGCTTCGTTCTGTGTCCAAGCTTTTTTCATGTGTTTGGTGACGGCTTCTTGTAATATTTCTGGCATTGCTTTGTACAGCTCGATTACCACTTGGTCAGTTCCGGGGGCTGTCCCGTTCCGCATTTTATTAATTATTCCCATTATGTCCTCTGCAATGGGACCGTCACACTGTACTTCGGTTATCGGGTTTTTTATATTAACTGTTGGTATAAGATGGCCCTCGGATTTTTTTAGTATTTGCTCCCATTTGGTCATCGGTATATAAGTGGATCTTTCTCGACGTTTTGCTTGAAGTTTGTTTCTACTGTAGAAAAAGTATAGCATCTGCATGCGTTTTGCAGGGTGGTTTTTCCCCAGTCCATTTAGACAGGCCCTGCATGCTTTTTGCTCTTCCTGATATTTGACCTTTTGAAGTGTTGCCTGACATTCTTTTACTAGGTTGTGCCTATTTGGGTTATCAGGTTGCCTTCTTTGTAGGAATTTGGCTTTTTGTAGTTTAGCAAGAGCTAGTCGATGCTCCCTGGAGAGAACTGGCTGAAGAATCAGTTTCCTGGGCAGCCGCTTTTAATACTTCCGTTATGGTATTCCAGGGTATTTCGATGTTTTTGTCCGTTGAGTTGATTCCTATATCTTTTAGTTTTTTTGTTATACAATCTTGGTATTTTGTTTTCGTGAATTTACTATTGAGGGATTGATAATAGCACTGTTTATAGTTGAAGTCCTTGGCCGCAATTGTTGTTTCCTTCGCGGCTTGCTGTTGTCCTTGTGCATTAATGTGTTTGGTGTTTTCTTTTTTGTTTGAAGTTCGGTTTGTTCTTAGCCGACCCCAGATTATTTTATGGTCGGAAGTGCCCCTAGCGGCCCATTCGCCTTTAATAAGTTCGAAGAGTTTCTCTGTTGCATGTGGCGTTATAATGTGATCCAATTGGGATTTCTGAGTGCCCTTTGACCATGTTATCCTGCATGATGATCTCGATTTTGTAGTTTCTATTTGCAGTTTTTCCCTGTTGGCTATATCCATTAACATTTCCCCGTTGTAGTTAAAAAAAAAGTCCTGGTGTAGGTTTTGGTGGATCAGTCCTTTGCGTTGGAAACTTTTTGTATCATGTCGACCAATATGAGCGTTGAAGTCGCCAAGAATTATTAAGGTACATTTCCTTGGTTTTTGTCTGATCAAGTTTAATAAGCCTGTGAAGGATCTGTTTTCTATAGATGTACAACTGTTGATGTGAGAGTTGATTATATACAGTTGAGCAGGCTTGTCGTTTCCCCTGTTAACTTTAAGAGTAGCTGACATCGCGTCTGTATCCTTTTTTCTGTTGACTAGTTCAATTTGGGCATCTTTTCTGATTAGAATTGCAAGTCCCCGGTGTGTTTTACCTGAGGTTCCATAGAGGTGCCATTCGTAGTGTGTAGAGTTGTATGTTCCAGAGTTCATACCTGTTTCTTGTATGCAGGCTGCATGAATGCCCCTAATTGAGAGTTCAGCGTCAATTTTATCTTTTTTGGTCGGTTTTGAGGCCCCACGGACGTTCCAGGTTGCAATACGCAATTCTGAGCAAGTATATTTTGTTGCGGTAGTCGGCTGGTTTCTAAGTATTGTGAACCCAGTAGCATCTGCGACTACATCTGATACCTGTGTATACATTGATGTTTGTTGTTCATACTGTGTTCCAACGCTAGCTAATTGAGGGCTGTTCGTTTGAGACTGGGGTATTATGGGTTGACCTTGCTTATCCCGTGCGTTGTACTGGTTAGTTATAGGCTTATTATGCTGTGTTATTTTGACGTTGTTTGATTTTTGCATAAGATCTGTCGGGTTGCTGTTGTAATGCTCGTCTTCAGTCATGACCCAGCTATCATAGTGCTGGTCCTTGTAGCGGACATGTATGTTGCCGGGTACTGGTTCGCCGGTAGGTGAATACACTAGTGTGTGTCTTGTATCCGTGTGCACGTGCAGATTTACAAGATAGAACTCGGACGCGGCGATTAAGATGTCCTCTCCTCCCCAGAAGGTCTTGTTAAACTGCATGGTTATGTATTTTGTTATCCTTTGTTCCTGGGAGAGATTGCTGTTAGGGAAAAATTCTTGTATATTATTTAAAAGTGCTAGGCGAATTCTGTCGTCATTTCGATGTTCCCGTACATATGAGGCGAGGTCCTTGCGGACAGACACGTGATCGAAAGTTAAACCCATTACATTATTTATTTGATGGGCTATAGCCCTAAATAGGCAATTGCCGTCTTTTGTCATACGCACCATTATGCCCATTTTTAAAGACAAAAGCCTTTTGTTTATATGGTATTGCAAGACTTTCTCAGCGAACATGTGCCGTGTGGCTTTTTGAGAAACAATAAAGCTGACAGGGGGCGCCTCAGATTTATGAGCTTTGCTATTTTTTGTTACTTAGCTTAACCTTTTTCCACTTCGAGTCGCGCACGTGTACAAAACTTGACTTACAGGCCAGGAAATATTTAGCTTGTTCAAGGCAGTTTTGGTAGTCTAGTACAATGTTAAATGAAGAAAAGCGTGGAATACGAATTCTAGAGCGATACCGTATTTTAGGATAGAATAATGGAGTGTACTAGTTTATCCCTCGCTCCTAGATGTAATATGCATACATTTCCCTAAAGCCTATTTTTAGCTTATAATGATGTTAAATTCGCGCGTGGCTTCAACAGTCCAAATTAAGAAAACAAAGCGCGGCCGGATACAGCTTCTAATGGAGATCCCTGAAAATAAATATACGGAAAGATCTCACCAAATTGGCCCGCTAAGGTCTCTCGACGTCACCAAGGTCCTCGGCAGGACGGCCTAGGTCTCGGACTTGTATATCAGGAACACACGTATGCCACTTTACCACCGTTTTAAGGCGTTTTAATTTGCACCCACAAAACAACACGCGAAACACCGTTATGCCTGTTTAGTTAGAGCCATGTGCTACGCACGTTGCGTCAAGTATAAACAAAGGCTGGACACGACACGTCTGTCCCCTTCGGCGGTCACTACCCGACTCTGGAACTTTTACCTTCCAACCCCTTAAAATAGGGGATGGAAGTTTGTACGAGACTTCCGCAGATTTTGATGCTAGAGTTCTGAAAATTGATATAGGGACTCCTTGTTATAAATAATAAAATACGTATTTCAGGATTTTCAGTAAATAACCCCCCAATCCCCCAAAACAATATATTTTTATTTCATAAGCATCAATATTCTAAGGTTCTTCCTGAAGTCCTAGAAAACTGAAATTTGGTATGTAAGCTAGTAATAGTACACAAACAACAAAACAATTCTAAAACTTGGAACTTTTACCCTCCAACCCCTTAAACTAGGGGATGGAAGTTTGTACGAGACTTCCGCAAATTTTGATGCTAGAGTTCTGAAAATTGATATAGGGACTCCTTGTAATAAATAATAAAATACGTATTTCAGGATAACCAGTAAATAACCCCCCAACCCCCCAAAAAAATATATATTTATTTCATAAGCATCAATATTCTAGGGTTCTTCCTGAAGTCCTAGAAAGCTGAAATTTGGTATGTAAGCTAGTAATAGTACACAAACAACAAAACAATTCTAAAACTTGGAACTTTTACCCTCCAACCCCTTAAACTAGGGGATGGAAGTTTGTACGAGACTTCCGCAAATTTTGATGCTAGAGTTCTGAAAATTGATATAGGGACTCCTTGTAATAAATAATAAAATACATATTTCAGGATTTTTAGTAAAGAACCCCCCCAAAAAAAAAACATTATTTCTTAAGCAACTTTCAAAAAGATGTGAAATCCCACCAAAACATTTTCATGTAAAATGTTGCCAAGACGAGACCACAAATGGCTCGCACTGCCAAAAAGTTATCAGATCTCATGTAGAGCCAAGCTTCTAACTCTACACGCCCTAACTTCACAAACTCTACACGTTAGTCAAAATATGTGGCTTGGCCGTTTCGCTACCATCACATGGGCGTTGTTCACGCAGACAAGGCGTGAGTCTTAGTCCAAGGCAGGGGACGCGCGGAGGGCGCGACGCGGCGCGGCGCGGGACTGCACCGCGGCAGCCGACTGGCCGCCGCCCGCACTTCACTCCACTACCGAGCACGGTCGAAGACGCGCGCGCATACCTACTTGTATTGTTAAAGTTTCCAACATTGTACTGTCTTGTAGAACTATATTATATAGTGTTTACAGTCCACTTTTCCTTTCATTCACGAACCTTTAGTTAGGTCATCAACAGGCGTAATGTGAAAAATTGATTCACTGTTCATTACTTTTTCTGCTATACAATAGTTTTTGTAGTAACGAAACGGCCAAGCCTCATATTTTGACTAAGGTGTTGAGTTTGTGAAGTTAGGGCGTGTAGAGTTAGCAGCTTGGCTCTACATGAGATCTGATAACTTTTTGGCAGTGCGAGCCATTTGTGGTCTCGTCTTGGCAACATTTTACATGAAAATGTTTTGGTGGGTATACTTTTCCGAGATAAAAAGTACCCTGTGTGGTGCTCAGGATATTAAAGAATAATTATACCAAGTTTCATCGTAATCGCACCGGTAGTTTTTGCGTGATGCCTGAACAGACTGACAGACAAAAAATTTTTTAATCACATTTTTGGGTTCGGTGTCGGTCTAGTAACACCCGGGGTGCCATTTATTTTTTTGATATTTTCAATGTAAAGAATGTTCACTTCTACAGATTTATTATAAGTATTCAGTAGGTATAGATTTTTTGATTGTTTTTTTTTTTTGTTTTTTTTTTTTTTTTTTTGTTTTTTTTGTTTTTTTTTTTGGACCGATCCTTTAGAAAGGAGTCCAGCTCACCCCGCAATCTCTTTGTGGGCTTTCTCCTTGTAATACCATGCTATCTGTAAGGTTCACAATGTTCATCAACCCAGCCACGGGCGCGCGGGCGCAGGTGCAGTGTCGAGCTCTCGACAACATGACATGACGATTTGTTATTTTCCGAGTTCTTGTGTGTGGATTATCTACTAGTTTTATCGAACGTTTCAAGTGTATCAAATGGTGAATTTATACAAATGAGTAGGTATAGTCCTTTAAATATAAAATTATTGTATTGTTAGATGCTACTACCCGGCCCAGGAGCACGGCGGACGCGGTCACTGAAAGGAGGCTGCCGCAGGCGGCAGGCCAGGCTCTCTGGTCTTTGTTTGACGGTCTATGGTTTCTGACAGCGTTGCGTGCAGAAGCGCTATCCGTCATCCGTCAGGCGTTCGGTGTGATCTGGTTTTCCAATAATCTCTTGTTGATTTCTTTAACTTGATTTGTGATGATTTTGTTCCTCTGATTGTAATTTTGCTATGATTGATAATTATTTTTATAATTCATGTGATTAGCATAAAGGATATCAAATAATTCTTCTATTTAATTGTGATTTCACTTCTGTCCTAACATCAGAAGTGGGATAACAATCCAACCCCAATTTAGGCCTCTTGACTTGACCACATTGAATTTCATAACAGAGGAACTTTGTCGTTACCTACGTGTGTGAGTTTTTCTATTTGTTTGTTGTTTTTTGTGTGTGGAACTTGTTTTCACGGGTGAACATGCCTAACACGCATAGTTCACGTAGCAGATCGCACCGACGGCAATGTAGGCGCGATCGGTCGCGAGATAGCACACGAAAACCTCGGAATAAGTCACGTAGTCGTCGCGAACGGACTCCCTCTAGAGTACGATCAAACGGGACGCCGTGCGTCATATATTGGTCAGACGCCGCGGTCTATCCCTGCAGAATCGCGAACGCTAGACAATAATCTTATCCCGTCTGGAAATTATCGAGAACAAATTCCGCAACCAAACCCAACGGCGCCGTCCGTGGCTCAAGCTGTAGTAGATGCGATCCAGTCCATAAATCCGGGATGTTCCCATTATTTTGTATCAAACAGATGCATACGACGTCTAACAGGTTCACATTGTACGCCGAGTACGCGAGACGTATAACCCTACTCCGCTTCCGCATTGTCAAAGGCCTTAGTGAGGAATTAATGACGCAAATAGTGGTCCGCGGAATAGACGATGCACAAGTGCTAAAATATCTAAACCGTCCGAACCAGTGTTCAAAGTACGACCCAACGTTCCAACCTGCACGTTCTGTTAAAAGATAGCCCGCATACGGAGGACGTTTGTTTCTCCAAAGTAAGATCGTCAGGACCACAGGGTCAGCAGAACAAACGCAAAGTAAATTTTTGTCAGGACCCTGCGACCCTTTAGACAGCGGCGCGCTTAATGTTTCCCTCATATTACGACGTAGTAAAACATTTGGTTTGCGCAGTAATACCTACTGTGTGTTGAAGGGTATTAGTAACCATGAAATTGTGTCCACGTCTTAAGCACCCCTTACGGTTGAGTTTGCTAATGTTGCACTAGAGGCTGATTTCGTTGTAGTACCAGCCGCGTTTATGAGTACTTAAAAATGCCATACGTTCTGACGAATTCGCCCATTGTGTATCAACGCATCATCAACAAAACGCTGCGCAAATTCATTGACGCGGGACAAGTTCTGGTTTACATAGACGACGTACTGTTGATGAGCGCCACAATGGACGAAGGTGACGACCTGTTCCGACAGGTAGTACTTACGACCTTGACCAAGGCAGGGTGTTCGATAAACGTACGCAAGTGTGTCTTTCTCACCACCGAGGTTGAATATCTTAGTCGAATAATAAGTAAAGGTCAGGTTAGGCCGAGCCTTCACAATTTCCAGGTCGAGAGGTACGACCGCACCGTTCTGCACGTTCTTCACATCGAGACCAATCATAAAGGGGCAGCCTGGTCCGAGGCGCTGTGGAGACTCTAGCTGACCCTCAACGTGACCAAACAGAAGACGACTCAAGCGTCGCCGTTAAATCTGTTGGTGGGCACCGAAGCGGTGACCCCCGTCATCAGGTCACTGGTCTGTGATGTCGCCTTGGAAGGTGTACAGTCGAATTGTGAAGCACAAACAGCTAAAACTACTAAAACAAAAGCAGTCACGACAGGACGATTATGTAAATCGAAACGAAAAAGATGTGAATCGAAAAAGTTTTTAATGTGAATGATTTGGTTTTCGCAGGCAACTGGAAAGATGAACCACGGGATGCGAGGGCCTTACAGGGTCACGCGCGCGCTGCCGAGTGGGTGGTGTGAGCTGCGCTTGTTGACCGGGCCTTACAGGGTCACGCGCGCGCTGCCGAGTGGGCAGTGTGAGCTGCGCTTGTTGGCCGGCTCCTGTGGCAAGACGACGCAAGCTGCTGCTCAGTACATGGTACTCTGGAAAGACGAGTAGTTTCTGAGACTTGCGCTGCATTCTTTGAGCGTGAGTGTGCTTGCGTGTCGTGAGAGGTCTGCATTGCCATAGAGGGTTCTGCAGATCTTGGGGTGAGACAGTAGACGGACTGCGAGACGTTCCTTTCGGTGATTTGGTAATCACCCTACACAACGGGTCATGTAGAGGACGGACTGCGAGACGATCCTTTTGGCGCTAAACACCCTACATGACCATGAATGAACATCATCATCATCTTCATCATCATTGTCATCTGTCGTGTAGAGGACGGACTGCGAGACGTTCCTTACGGTGATTTGGTAATCACCCTACACGATAGGCCGTGTAGAGAACGGACTGCGAGACGTTCCTTTCGGTGATTTGGTAATCACCCTACACGATGAGTTGTGTAGAGGACGGACTGCGAGACGTTCCTTTCGGTGATTTGGTAATCACCCTACACAACGGGTCATGTAGAGGACGGACTGCGAGACGATCCTTTTGGCGCTAAACGCCCTACATGACCATGAATGAACATCATCACCATCTTCATCATCATTGTCATCTGTCTTGCATGATGTATGAATGTCGATGACATGCTTTATGATGTTTCTATGTGATGAATGAAACTTTAAGGAGTACTAAGATGACGTCTTGGTATCCCATAAACTGTTTGGCTAGTCAATTTATGTGTCTGATGATTGAAAGAAAAAGGCCACGTAAGACGAATTGACTGCAAGCAAAAGAATAGGCAGATGTGTGTGCTGTCCGAGGGACGGTAGTCTTTCTTATTGGTTTCACAGAAGTCACCACTTCTGCTCATCATGGTGCAGAGCCAGACGCTGCGCCTTCCCGTCCAGCTGACGAAGCCATGCAAACCTTGCCGGACCTTTCTGATGCTGTCGAGGACGACGCATGATCAGGATGGCCGTGTTAGATGCTACTACCCGGCCCAGGAGCACGGCGGACGCGGTCACTGAAAGGAGGCTGCCGCAGGCGGCAGGCCAGGCTCTCTGGTCTTTGTTTGACGGTCTATGGTTTCTGACAGCGTTGCGTGCAGAAGCGCTATCCGTCATCCGTCAGGCGTTCGGTGTGATCGGGGGGCACGGCAGTGCCCCCGCCAAGTCGAGCAAAAAGCGGCACGGCCGTACCATCCTTTTCTCGAAGCAGTTTGTTGTAGGAATAAGGTTCACTTTTGCTTTTGTGGTTTTGAGTAACAGAAACACGTGTACACTCTATGCTGATTTATTTTCGACTAGTTTAAATGACAAGTTTCTAAGTAATTTAATAGCACCCACACATGCATGGATTCTACCTCAACATACCGCCCACCAAAGGGCCTATTTGCCCTTTAACAAAATAAGTATCCTAAACATAACTGAAAATAATAACATAATTGATTTACATTCGGTATTCGAGCAAGTTTACATAATTAATTAACACAAATAAAAATTATGGTTCAGTATCTATTGGTAAATAACACAACTTATTAAAAGATCTTTGCACAACACTATCACCACTCTTCACACTGTACACCCGTGTCACACCGTCAGTACCTGGATGTTTGTCCACTATACGTCCCATCATCCATTTACCTGGAGGTAAATTATCTGATTTTATTAGCACAATGTGTCCTTTGTCAAACTCCTTTACCTTGTTGTGCCATTTCGGCCTTTGTTGCATTCTTGACAGGTATTCTTGCTGCCATCGGTGCCAGAAGTCAGTCAATAACCTTTGCTGATGTTGCCATCTTGACAAATGACTCATTGGGATATCTTGGAGGTCTGGAGTCGGAACAGTGATAGGGGTTTCACCGATAAGAAAATGACCGGGGGTTAGTGGTTGAAAGTTGTCGGTGTCAGTGTCTTCTATTATGCTTAGAGGCCGAGAGTTGAGGCAAGCCTCAACTTGACATAGCAAGGTGCTCATCTCTTCGTAGGTCAAATGATTGGTTATAATCCGTTTTAAGTGATGTTTCATAGACTTCACCCCCGCCTCCCACAGTCCGCCCATGTGAGGGCTGTAGGCCGGGATGAAGTGCCACTTAGTTCCCTCTATAGCTAACTTCTCGGCGATTGGACCGTCGAATTGTAATTTAGCTTCAGCCCAATCTGCGGCAAGTATCCGATTTGCGCCAACGAAATTGCGTCCTTGGTCGCTCCATATCTGAGCGCATCTTCCACGTCTAGCTACAAACCTTCGGAAGGCTCCTATGAAGGCATCTGACGTGAGGTCTCCTACTAGTTCCAGGTGAACCGCCTTTGTCGACATACAGACAAAAAGAGCGATATATGCCTTGTTCGTCTTTGCTCCCCTGCCTCTAGACATTAAAATCTGATACGGCCCTGCGAAGTCTATGCCTGTATTCAAGAAAGGTTTCGCAGGGGTAACTCGAACGCGAGGTAAGTCTCCCATTTGTTGTGTCCTTGCAGTAGCGTTTAATTTCGCACAAATAAGACATTTTTTTATCTTGGTTTTAACTAAAGTCTTTACTTTCAGGATCCAGAATCTAGTTCGCAGGAAGCATAGCATAACTTGAACTCCGCCGTGCAGCGTCTTCAGGTGAGCGTCGGCGACGAGGAGAGACGTAAGATTGTTGTCTCGATCAAGAATAATCGGGTGTTTGCCATCTTCATTTAGGTCAGAGTGACGCAGTCTCCCGCCCACCCTGAGGATTCCATCCTCGTCCAGGTAAGGTTTTAAATTGTTTAATTTACTATTCCTTTTAATTTGTACCTTTGTTTTCAGTTGCTGTATTTCTTCTTCAAAGCTATCCCTCTGTGCTACTCTTATGCAGGTTTTCAGCGCCTCATCCAATTCCTTCGTGTTTACAGGTGAGTCTTTGGTTTCTAATTTTCTTCCCTTTAAGAATCTTTTGCAGTACAGTATAACTTTGAGCAGTTCTTGTAATGTGTCACATTTATCAAATGTTGTAGCTATACTTTTCTCATTATCAAGCTTTAGATTAACTTGTACTGGTTCCTTTCTTTCCATATCTGTCATCATCGCCTTCGGTCTGCTGTAATGGATTTCTCCTTCTCTCAACCAGTCTGGACCCTTCCACCATAGTTCATCGTCCTTCAGATCAAGCAAGGACTGTCCTCGCGACGCAGTGTCAGCAGGGTTTTCTGGTGACTTGACATGGTACCAATTATGATTGCCGATGTTGTCAAGTATTTCAACTACTCTGTTTCTAACGTATGTGTTCCATCTGGTAGGATCACCGAATAGCCAGGAAAGCACAATAGTGGAATCGGTCCATGCGAATATCTGACAGGTGGGTATATTCATTGCCTCCCTTATCTGTTTCAAAAGTCCAGCAAGTAGTACGGCTCCACTGAGTTCCAGACGAGGTAAGGATTGAGGTTTAGTCGGTGCTACCTTCGTTTTAGCCGCTATGATTGACGTTCTTACGTCACCCGTGGCAGTTCGTACTCTGAGATAAGCAACTGCGGCGTAAGCTCGGGATGACGCGTCACAGAAGCCGTGGATAGTGACGTTATTCATTATAGTTTCAGTAGTATGAAGCCATCTGTCTATTTCGATATCAGGTAAGTATAAATGAAAACATTCTCGTATGCTGTTCCATTCAGCGGCAATGGTTCCGTCTACTTCTTCATCCCATGTTACTCCTTGCATCCATAATCCTTGAATGAGAAGTTTTGCAGGCAAAACAGAAGGTGCCAGCCAGCCTAGTGGGTCAAACAATCTCTGTAAGTCAGCCAGGATTGTTCTTTTCGTAGTGGTCCTTGACGTTTCAGGTAGGTTCAGGCTGTATTGGAATCGATCCTTGCCCATGTTCCAGTGTAATCCTAATGCTTGTGTGATTCCGTCTAAAGTTATGTCTAGTTTTACATGAGAGCTTCTTTCAGATTCTTCAAATTCTTTAAGAAAGTCAGCGTCGTTCGAACACCACTTTTTCAATCTGAACCCGCCTTTCTGTAGTATGGCGTCTATTTCCTTGGCCACCTTTACTGCATCTGATAGATTGTCTTTACCAGACATCATGTCATCCATGAAGTAGTCGCGTCTTATAATTTCCGCAGCTTCAGGATGGTTTAGTCCTTCATCTCTAGCTACTTGATGCAAGGTCCTTACTGCCAAGTAAGGAGCAGAAGCAGTTCCAAACGTGACTCTGGTAAGACGGTAGTCTTTGACAGGTTCTTGATCATTATCTCTCCACAGTATTCGTTGCAGATCTCTGTCCTTTTCATGAACGATAATTTGCAGGTACATTTTCTGGATATCAGCCACGAAGCAAATCTTCCTCATACGCCATCTCATGATAAGGCTTCTCATGTCATCTTGTAACTGTGGTCCTACCATCAGTTCGTCATTGAGTGATACATTGTTTGTTCCCCTTTGAGAAGCGTTGAAAACAGTTCTTAATTTGGTCGTTTCTTTCTCTTCTTTAATTATAGCGTGGTGCGGCAGGTACACAGATGGATTGGTAATTTCATGGCTTGGTACTTCTTCCATGTAATTTGTTTCGTAATCTTTCATGACTGTAGCATAGTCGTTCTTAAGGTTTGGGTTATTCTTGAATCTTTGTTCTAATTGATATAATCTCTTTAATGCTATTGTTCTCGTATCTCCTTGGGTTGATAGTAGCATGTTTGATTTCTTTGGTAACGTCACAATATACCTTCCTTCTTTATTTCTTACAGTTGTGGTCTCATAGATTTCCTCGCACCTTCGTTCCTCTGCTGTGGGTTCTCGTTTGTCGTATGGATCTTGTTCCCACATTCGTTTTAGCATATCATTTAGATCAAGATTGAGGTGCATGACGATCATTTCATCTCCTGGTAGTTTGTTTTCTACTTGCCCAAACAGGATCCAACCCAGGGTGGTATTTTGAGCACACGGTGTTCCTGGGGGACCTTTGATAACTTCACCCTTCATGATTTGGGCACACACGTCAACACCTAGTAATAAATCTACTCGACTTGATTTATTGAAGCTTGGATCTGCCAGATTAAGTCCTTGCAGATGCGGCCAGGTGCTGGTGGAGATGGTTTGTGACGGTAAGTTGGCAGTGAGTCGCGTAGACATGATGTACGTTTTGATCTTCAAGTTGAAACAAGCGTCGTGTCTGGAAAGTAGTTCGATTTCTGCAGCATGTTTAACATTTGTTTTGGTTGAGCCGATTCCAGTGATGGTGCCATTGACAGGCGTTCTCTTTAATCTTATCATCTGGGCCGCTCTTTCACTTATAAATGTAGCTTGGGAGCCGTGGTCAATCAACGCACGGAGCACTGTCACTTGTCCCGATTCGTAATTTCTCACTGGTACCAGGGCGGTGGCCAGTAATGCTGTGGACAAATTAGCAGCGACATGCGATGAAAGCGTAACCTTGGTTTCGGCTGATTTTGCAGAATCTTGATGAGGTTCAACTTCTTCATCTGGTTGGTTCTTATTGTCTGGTTGATTTGGTGACGTCATGGGCGTGGATTGATGCGTGAGCGTGTGATGACGTTTGTGACATTTACGACAGGACATCTTCAGGCGACATCTATAAGCTGAGTGTCCCGGGGCCAGACAATTATAGCATAGATTGTGTTGTTTCAGATACTCGCTCCTCTCTGTTGGATTAAGTCTGATAAAGCCCTCACAATGACACAATGTGTGGTCTTCTTTGCACATAGTGCAGCTTCTTGGTTTCGAAGAGGTAGTAGCATTTGATGCTGATATGTGAACAGAGTATTCTTTTCCCTTAGGTGTAGGTTTCTCTCTGGTCGGAGGCGTGACAAGCTCAAGCGTGCGGAACTTCGATTGTAAGAACTTGTTAAGTGCATACCATTTAGGTAACTCATCGACATTATCCTCGTAAGCAACATCTTCCCATTCACGATGCGTCTCTGGGTCCAATTTTTGAACAACTAAAAATATAATGAGCGGATCCCAGGAGCTCGTTGACAAATTCAGGTTTTTCAGTGCATTGAGACATTCTGTAGTCGTATCCAATATTGATTTGATGTTATTCGCTGTTTGCACAGACATCTTCTTCTGGGTAAACAATCTTTTCAGTATTGAATTGATAATAATACGCTTGTTGCCGAAACGCGCTTTGAGCATACTAAACGACTCGTCATAGTTAACCTCTGTAACTTGCACGTGCTTCAAGAGCGACAGGGCTTCTCCCGTAAGACTGCTCTTCAAATAGTGCAACTTTTGTACTTTATTTAGTGTTGGGTTATCGTGCACTAATGACGTAAACAGATCCTGATAAGCAGGCCACTCATCGTAAATACCTGAGAAGGTTGGGAGTTGAATCCTCGGCAACTTGACTTGCACTTCCATTGATGAACCCGAACCGCTGTTGTTATTGTCAGTTTGCATAATTGACGACGGCGACGACTTGTTGTATGCACTCAGTAAATCATTAAGATCGGCTAGCAAACAAATATACAAATCTTCCTGAATAAAGTAATCTTCATTAACAAAATATGGAATGTCTTGTCGATTCGCTTTCGGAACACGCTTCACTAGTTCTATGTGTGCATTTTTGAACGTAGACCAATATTCTTCAATGTTTTTAATCCGTGTTTCTATGTATCCTTTTGTTAAACGTTGTTTCGGACATTTCTTAAGATTGGCTTGAGTTTTTCCTAACAACAGAGCTGTATCTTCTAATACATTTAGTAATTGTTCCGGTGTATCCGCCATATTTCTTGTAATACGCTTTCAATTTGCCATAAAATAGATCGTTTCTTCGTGTATTTGTAAGCAGATTATGTTATGTTCTTGTTATTATCACATTCACTAATGAGGCTTAAAAATGAACATCTATTTTTTACAACAAATTCTTTCTTTTGTTCTCCGCTCGGTGCGCGAGCCGTCCTTTTGTATTAGCGCTCGGTGTTTGAAACGTCGTAAGTCGAATAGATATCCGGCTCGATGTCGACCATAATGTTGTAGGAATAAGGTTCACTTTTGCTTTTGTGGTTTTGAGTAACAGAAACACGTGTACACTCTATGCTGATTTATTTTCGACTAGTTTAAATGACAAGTTTCTAAGTAATTTAATAGCACCCACACATGCAAGGATTCTACCTCAACACAGTTCAAGCCATTTTCGACCCCCTATAACTTCGTTGTGGATAAAACTAGAGACCTGAATTTTCAGTAATCAAGCAGGTATTGTATAAACACGGTATATTTCAAATTTCATTCAATTTGAACCAGTAGTTTAGGAATTATAACTAGTCAAAATTTCTTAATTTTGTCACTCACTGACTGACTGACTGACTGACCGATCATCAAAATTCTAAGGCACTTCTAGCAGACATAGAAGCTTCAAATTTAGAACACAATTAGCGTTTAGTGTATAAATCAAGGAAAAACTAAAATATTTTGCAATTTCGTTCCAGTTTTCTAGATACACCAACTGCATAAATAACTTTGTAATCCCATATAAATATATAGAATTACAAAGTTACATTTGCAGTTAATGAATCAGTGTACCTGAACAAAGTCGCTTCCTGCTGTCTGTCTGTCCCTATGGATGCTTAGATCTTTAAAACTGCGCAACGGATTTTGATGCAGTTTTTTTTAATAGATAGAATTATTCAAAAGGAAGGTTTATTTATATAATAAATGCATAATATAGTAGAGAAACACTGATAATTTTAGAGGTTTCTAATGTGATGTCGTAAATAAACAGATTTTCTTGCGCTTATATTGCAAAAGCTAGCTGAACCCTACGAGATAGATCAAAATAATGTACTACAGTATTGCACACCTTAAAAAGGTCTACAAAAAAGTCCGCGATGGTATATGTCTATCTGTTAGGCATAACCCACAATAACCATTTTTTATCCTTTACTTTTTACGAGAAATAGTGGCTTGTTTACGAAGCGATTTTAAGCAATACAGCATTAATCTATATCCAATTAAGTACCTTAAATGGCCTTTTGAAGCATGTAATTTAAATGAATATTTTTGAAGATATTACAGATTTAAAATGTAGGGACATAGCGGTTGCGCTGGTGAGTTTACCTATGGCAACGACAGGATAGTACGGTTAAGTAGTCACGACCTCTCATCGTTTGGAGTGGGGTGTACCTCGAGCTCAGCAACTCCCCTAAATATCTTGGTATTACCCTGGACAGGTCTTTAACATTCAGCAAAAACTGCAAAAATATCAAGCAGAAGGTGCACACTCGCAACAGTCTTCTTCGTCGACTGGTCTCATCGAAATGAGGTGCTTCGCCTGAAGTTATGCGGACTACTGGACTGGCGCTATCTTTTTCTGCGGGAGAATTCGCGTGCCCCGTGTGGAGCCGTTCTGCCCATGCAAAGCTGGTGGATACAGCTTTGAATGAAACGTTCCGGATCATCACTGGCTGCCTAAAACCAACCCCGGTACAAATGCTGTATCCACTAGCAGGAATAGCGCCACCAGTGCTTTGCAGAGCGGTGGCAAGCTCCAGCGAAAGAGCCAAATGGTCTCCGACACACAACAACATCCTTGTGCCACAAAGGCTGAAAAGTCGAAACAGTTTTTTAAAGTGCGTCGTCCCACTCACTGGCGAACCATCACAAGAGAGACTGAAGCTGTGGCGAGACAGTGCTTCCTTACCCAAACCGTTCGTCCCACCCGCTGAAGACCTCCCACCTGCTGAAGACCTCCCACCTGGACATGAGTTACCTTGGGTAACCTGGAAGTCTTTAAACAGGCTCCGGACCCAGGTTGGCCGAAGCAAGGAAAACCTGTTCAGGCGGAGATTCATAGACGACTCCGCCTTGGAGTGTAAATGTGGTGCTGTCCCACGAACGATGGGACACTTAATATCGTGTCCTACGTTTCCTGTCAGCTGCACGTTACAGGAACTGATGGACGCTGGTGAAGGCGCCAAACAAGTAGCCGAATTCTGGGCCAAGTCCCTTTAGATTGCTATCGACACGCTAAGAAGAAGAATAAGGTCAACTACGAGATGCCATAGTCAAAAAACTAAAACGCGCTTCGCCCTATTAGCACTTTAAGATTAGCAGCGATCGCACGCGTTTATTCGGAGCTCTCTAGCGAGGAAAATAACAATTATCCATATTAATGTTATAAATTCGAAAGTAACTCTGTCTGTCTGTCTGTATGTTACCTTTTCACGCCTAAACCACTGAACGGATTTCGATAAAATTTGGCAGAGAGATAGATTGCATCCCGGGGAAGGACTTGCGGTAGTTTTTTTATCGAGCGAAGAAGCGGGCGGAAGCTAGTATATAATATAATGGAATAATAGGTGTAGATAGGTACCTAGATATAATTATGTTCAAAGGTAACTTGTAAAATGGTCAACGGATTATGTTAAAAATAAAAAGTTAAAATGATACCGGAAAGGAAAAAAAGTAGGACTATCTACAAAAAGAAGTGAGATGCCATCAAAAACATAACTTGTAAAAAAAGCCAAGTCTCGCAACTCAGTTCTTCTACCGTAAAAAGTTGTGAGATCCATGAAATACCAAGTCGGTTAATTTATTCACTCCCTACTTAAGGAACCTTCTGTCTTAAGTTATTACATAATTAGCTAACCTAACAACATCTTGTAGTGACCATCAATATTAAAAATCTTCTATGTTTTAAATAAATAAATTGACTTGGCCATCGCCATCGCATGAAAACACAATGTATCTCACAGTGCGATTGCCAAGTCAATTTATTTAAAACATAGAAGATTTTTAATATTGATGGTCACTACAAGATGTTGTTAGGTTAGCTAATTATGTAATAACTTAAGACAGAAGGTTCCTTAAGTAGGGAGTGAATAAATTAACCGACTTGGTATTTCATGGATCTCACAACTTTTTACGGTAGAAGAACTGAGTTGCGAGACTTGGCTTTTTTTACAAGTTATGTTTTTGATGGCATCTGGTTTTCCAATAATCTCTTGTTGATTTCTTTAACTTGATTTGTGATGATTTTGTTCCTCTGATTGTAATTTTGCTATGATTGATAATTATTTTTATAATTCATGTGATTAGCATAAAGGATATCAAATAATTCTTCTATTTAATTGTGATTTCACTTCTGTCCTAACAGTATGTTATCAGTATAAGCCACTTACTACTACTTCTTCTATTCCAACAATCATGTATTTAGATACATGATTGTTGGAATAGAAGAAGTAGTTAATGGAATGTTAACAACGATGGGCTCGGACAGTACTTGGGCAGTGGCAACAATGCTCGTGCAGCCACTGAGAGTCACTGATGTCTTCTGCAGGCCTAGCACGATGGGTGGACAAACCCGTTTTCTCCACCCTTTGTCTCCTTGACAGAAGACAAAACGAAAATTCTCCCCTTTGCTGAGGAACAAAATTATTTTATCTCTTTTAGTCCCAATTTGTCTCGGGAGCTAGCACGACGTGGATATGAGGGGGGAATTTGTCCACTTTTGACATTTATTGAAGACAAACATCTCCCTTGCAATCTTGGGTGACTTTTTACACTTTTATTATCATTGTTGGGTGAGGACAAGATGTTTTGGAAATAAAAAGAAAAAAATGTCTCGCAGTTACATAAACGATGTATGTAATTAACGATATCCCAACATACGATTACGATTAGGGATGCAAGCAACCCGTATATTACCAATGTTTGATGGTGCCCTATGTATCTAGGTATATTATACAATGTAGGTATTCACCAGTAGATACCTGACAAACAATATACAGTTTGTAACATCTTTGAAGATGGTCAGTGGGTCGTCTTAGGAAGATACAACATTTAGGTTAGGTTAGGGTATACCTATAGTGGGCCCATTCAATGTTCAACACTTATAAAGAAAATAATACTGACATTCTTCGATTTACCTTGAACAATGATGTTTAAAAGTAGGTCTATGTATGGTGTGTATTTTCGTCGAAGTCCTTGGATAGATTTAATCCATCGATTTATATTGCTTCATAGTGTGCTTTATATTTGTTCTTCCTCTTTAGTTATTCCTTTTCCAATGAAGTAAAACCTCGAATGGGTTGCGCTTCTGGCATAATAAGTTAACGTTTGTTATGGTACGAGATACGAATTTGTCTTTCGTTAAAATGCCACCAATATAGGTACCTCGTTTCTGAAATATCATAATAAGCATAATTTAGGTTGTAAGCACTTATATCAGAAGAAAACTTTTACAATTATTTTACTAAATTCACCTCACTGCCTTAATTTTTAAAATACTATTAATATGGTTTTATCATTGAGGTTTTACACTAAATCATATTCACAATTTATCAGGAAGGCTACCACTTACATTTTTTCGAAATAATTATGGGGATCACGCGTTTAAATCCTAAAATATGTAGATCGGAAAATGATTACGACGAGAAGCCTGCCTTCTCTTTCAAACCAACTGCAGTTGGTTTTAATTTGACGTTTGAAGCCAAATCTAGCTTGTCAAAAAAGTTACACAATACGAAAAATTGACTTTTGCCCAGTTTTTCATGACGTATCGTTCACTCTAATAACGATTCAAACAGAGCCGTTGGCTTCCCCTTCAGACGAGTTTACGCAATACGAAAAGGTTAAAACGAAGCCAATTGGGATCAAAACGAAGCCCACTAGTCTGCATCATTACTCGATAATGTGTTACGCAATTAGGTAGCCGTTTGAAATTCCCGATGAGGAATTTCGAAGAATTTTTAGAATTAATAAGTCTATCGCTCATTGCGACGAATTCGTAATATGAAACAATGATAACAATTATTCGTAATAATGACTGTAAATATTGTAGATAAAGGCAATGATATTATAAGTGTAAAAATGGTTGCCTGTAAAGTCGGTTTTACGGGCGAAGATTTTACGTGACAACGTCTTTTTCTCGGTAGAATATTTATTGATATGAATATAATTAAATTGCACAATAGGAACAAGGAATTAAATGAAAATAAGAACGTAACGTTACCGAGCGTTACACTTTTTCATAAGTGACTCCCAGCCGCAACCTAATTTAAAATAAGAACGTAACGTTACCGAGCGTTACACTTTTTCATAAGTGACTCCCAGCCGCAACCTAATTTAAGACGTTGTCACGTCAAAAAGGTGTAGATAGGTTATAAGGTGTCAGCAAGTGGCACGTTACAACGAAGTCAAGTGACCAAGTTGGACCGGTTGGACCTCAGTGTCTCAGTTTCTAGTACACGAGACGACGACGACGTACTGTCGCAAATTATATTTGTCTCTTTTTCGCCCGCGATAATTGAATCATGCCATCCAAATGTGACGTCTAAACGTAACGTGCGTTGTTTATGTGTGCGTTAGTGTGCCGTTTTTGAAGATCGAATGTGGTGTAGGTAACTTTGAATTTTAAATGAAAATGAATGAAAAAAATAATTTTAAGCATTTGACATTGACAGAAGAGAAACAAACAAGCACAGAGTACATCAAACAAGCCTGTTATAATTAGACTAAATATTACTGTCACTTTAACCATTTTTAAGAAGTATCGGTTGTCATGTAATCATAATTTGTTCGGGTTATACCGGGAATATAATTTTTCCTAATATAGCAATACTAACGGAGACAGTTTATACCCGTGGAAAAACTTGTCTCTATGCGTCACCGTGCTAGCTGAAAGGAGAGAGAAAATGGGAAAGAGATGGTTTTGTCCCCGATTTTTCTCTCTCCCCTTTTTAGCCGTGCTAGCTCTGCTGGTGAAACGTCAGTCTTAAGACAAGTCTTGTTTTATAAAAATACTTTCCAATTTATTCGTGTTTCCTAGACATATTCATCTCAAATTCTTCCTTTATCTTTTGATGATACAACATTTCTTCTGCATCGGTTACAATTTTAAAAGCTTCGCGCTTAACATGAATTCTAAGGCCTTCGGGAAAGTCCTTTACGGATTCCCCGAGCTCAACAAAGAAGTCTACGATGTCGTCATGTTCGAGCTGCTGCTGTCCCGGAGCTGGTGCCGCGTCTACTGCCTGTGTCGTGAGACCCTGAATGTCATCACTAGATGAACTGTCACTAAAATCTGAACTATGTTTTTCTTCAGACAAGCTATTATCGCCATCACTTGAATCGTCGTTCTCTGATTCCGGTGCTTCTTTATCAGAGTCGAGCACAGTCGTCATAGTTTCAAAAGTCGGGTTGAGGAATGACAGCAGCTTCTCATGTGCTGGTCGGTCTGCTTGATACACCGCCTCATTGGCTTGTCTCTTGACCCGCTTCACAGATCTGAAGTAGTTTTCCCGGATTCGTAACCATCTTTTTCTACAGTCATCAGCTGCAAAAATAAAAGACAACATTACTTTGTGTGGTTTTTATTTATAACCTAAAACAATGGTGCCGATTCTGTTGTTCATAAACTAAACTAAATTTAAGTTCAATGCATCTTTTTCTTTTTATTTCATTGAGAAAAGGACACAAGATATTTTTAGTTTAGTCCTGTCAAATAAATCAGCGCCTGACGTAAATTGACGTAATTTTAGTAGGCAAGCATTGACATTTAAATTACTACTTTTGAAATCATTGTAGGCAAGTTTTTAATCACGACTAAACTTGTATGGAGTAGGTAGTGTCAAGCACTGACTAATTTGACAGAACTAAACTATAATGTTTCTTCTATCCTTTTCTTAATTTTATTTATTTATTTATTTTAGGATCTCCAACAAAAGATAATATTATAGTTAATCAAATAGAAAGAAAAAAATGCACTGAATTTAAATTTAGTTTAGTTTGTGAACAAGGGACTCGGCAAGTCGGCATCACTGTGCCACTTTCCGATATATTCAGGGTAAAAAGCTTACAACGAATATTACATAACTCTGAATTTAGGAATCCTAATTAGGATATAGGTAGCTTTCAGTACCTCGGCGCGCGCCGTAGCTTTCAGTACCTATACTTACCTTTTTAGCCCTACAGGATGAATGTTTCAAGTCAGCATGGATGACCAAATCCGAAACTATAGGTAGGTAATACACTCAGAAAGTGTTGCGAAAATTAAAAAAATGTTCTATACGTAGGTAAATATTGTTTTATTAAATCTTTTCAAGGTATTCTCCACAGTCTCCACTAGCCTATACATATACAAAGTAATCTGAGTTTTCAGTCGTCATATTTAGGGAAGCCCACAATTCCTTCATCAGATTTGCCTATTTAAGTCATTATGGGCTAGGCAGCACACGATCATACGAAAATAAACGGCTCTGAAGATCACTTTACTTTTGGCCCTTTTTTGAAATCTGAAAGTGGACTCCTGACCTGACCACGGCGCTCCTATCCGAAACTTTTGAAATCTGAAAGTGGACTCCTGACCTGACCACGGCGCTCCTATCCGAAACTTTTCAAATCTGAAAGTGGACTCCTGACCTGACCACGGCGCTCCTATCCGAAACTTTTCAAATCTGAAAGTGGACTCCTGACCTGACCACGGCGCTCCTATCCGAAACTTTTCAAATAGGTACTTATATTTTCAGTGTTCTCTCATAATGCCATACGTAGTCAGCTATCAACATTTGGCATAGAGAAAACAACCCTCTAGGCTCCCCTACCAATATTTTCGAGATCGGGCTCATTCGCACACTAAACGGGAACGTCTTCTTACTAACCCAGGTCCTGCTCTACCCGAGTGCCAAACGTGTACCTACAGGCCATTTCACATAACTATCCGTACCTATCTATGTATCTTTGTACCTATGAGTGATTCTTTATACCCTCGCCTCGAGGCATCCTATCTACTAACGACTGAATGGACTAAAAAAAATTATACATGAGGTGTCGACTCGTCTAGGTATTGTTGTATTGTCGTCTTTATAAAATCAAAATGGCGGATATTAAACGTTAATAAAATGAACTGAAACAAAATATTTTATGACTATGCGAGATGTCAAATAGTAGATTGTTTGCCAAGGGAGCAAACAACAATTTTAAAGGCGAGAGTGTTTTAGAATCCAGAGCGCAGCGAGGGATTCAAGTTACGTCACTGCTCCCGAGGTGGACACTCTAAGTAAGTGCAACTTAAGAATAGTACATACAATTACTTGAGGAAGACATACAATTTTTTTATAATAATCATAATCAGCCTATAATGTTCCCATTGCTGGATCTCTGCCTCCTCTCTACGAGAGGGAGTGGGCCGTAATCCACCACGCGGGCCCAGTGCGGGTTGGTAGATGTCACATGTCTTTTTGGTTCTAGGACATGCCGGTTTCATCACGATCTTTTCCTTTACCGTTTTGAGAGCCCATTTTTTTATAAAACTAAGTAAAACCCTAATTTGAGTAAACAATTACGAACGAAGGCAGAATGCTTTTCGTGCCTTTTTATTTTTACGCAAACTTTTTTTCCTTTATCAATACAGCCCGTCACTTGTTCATACAATGTTCGTGATTGATCTCTTTGGTTAATGGAACTTTTACTAAGAATATCCACATTCCAAATTCAAATCACTTTTAGACCCAAGGGATTAAAGAGCTATTTTCACATGTATTATGCAAATAAATTATTTCATTTGATTTGATTATTTTACCGACTTAAAAAAAAGGAGGTTATCAATTCGACGCGTCTGTATGTTATATTATTGGAACTGCATTATATTCACATCATCATCATCATCCGCCTAGCCTTTTCCCAACTATGTTGCAGCTGAATACCAGTATTTTACATGGAGCGACTGCCTATCTGACCTAAAAAACAAATTATATTCACGTAATGACAATCTAAGGGCTTCCAAACAAATGTACAAAATGATGAAAAATGATGATGAATGATGTATGTGTCGTGGATAGATGGCAACTGATGATTTAACTGCCCCGTTGGTCTCGTGGTTGCAAGTGCGACTGCTGAGCGTGGGGTCCTGGGTTCGATTCCCGGGTCGGACAAAGTGTTATTGGGTTTTCCATTAGGAATTTCTTAGTAACAGTCCGAAGTTTGGAAGTTGGCGGTTTAATACCCCCGTGCCTCGGAAAGCACGTAAAGCCGTTGGTCCTGCGCCTGAACTCTCCCCGGTCGTGTCGGATTGCCGTCCCATCGGACTATGAGAGTAAAGGAACAGAGAGTGCACCTGTGTTTGCGCCAGTTTGCGCACACACTTGTGCACTATTAATATCTCCTGCGTACCTGGCTAATCTACATTGAGATTGGCCACCGTGACCGAAAACGGTCGGGGAGGCTATTAGATGGCAACACAGTACAGCGAACAGCGCCATCTAACAATTTGTTTGGTAAACGAAGAATCATGTGATCGGAAACGCAAGCGAGCCCTACCGCTTGGACACGATCGTCGGTGGAGGGGATGCCGCGAGGACTGGTGGAGAGACCGAGTGTTGCGTTGCGACAGTCAGTCTACAGTCGACCGTCGAGCTCGGACAGTCTCGGCAATCGCTCAATACCAACGCACGTGTTTGTTTCCGACGCACGTGTGCGTTTCGGTTGTAAATAGCTAGTTTATTAAAGTTACTGTAAATTAAAATAATCTTTTCGTTCGAGTACCCACTGCAGTGCCCACACCTATCTAAACTATGTCGGATCGTGAAGAAGACCCGATGTATCGCATCTCGGCCACCCGCTGATGCGACATCAGAACTGGGATACACTCGAGCTGAAAAAATTATGGAGAATTGAGCGATGACGTCACGGTGCGACGTTTCTTTGCCTGGATTTCACCTGGATAAGGACGTTGAGTGACTAAGAATCGAGCCAAGCAGCCTCGCAGCCGTCAGTAATCCCTTCGTGTGCTGCATGTGAGGGAAACCAGGACATATCGCGACCCTGCACGGGCAGTGGCAGCCAAGCGGATGGTGAACAAGGTGCTGGAAATTTAGTGAACGGCGAGTGGACGTCGTTCAACTACCCTCAGACACGTTAGAACATAAAGGTGAGCTGTATTGTTTTGTTTACGATTCTGGTGCTGAATGCTCGTTAGTAAAAGTGAGTTGTGCAACCGAAATTATGTGGCAAACGAGTTAATAACGTTGTTTCGTTGACTGGTATTGGTCAAACGCGTGTATTCAGCACAGAACGAATCATATGTAGCGTTGTGATTAGCGAGCAACAACTTGAGATGTTATTACGTTTCTACCCGACATTTACTTGCAAAGTAATATTATGATAGGACAGAGACGGCTATAACAACATTTTCGGTTAGCGATTTTGTGTTATTAGAAAACGAAGAGCGAAATCAGATTATAAGACTAAGCTAGATCGGAAGTTCAGAGGTCCGTTTCTGGTAGGTGATTTTAGCTATGATTAGATAGGTAATCAAAGTTTGTTTACATAGCTCTGGTTGATGATTTTCGCTTTCATTAGATAAAATCAAAGTTTGTTTACATGGCTCTGGTCATTGGATGTTTTTGCTAAGATTAATCAAAGTTTGTTTAGTTAAATTAGAAGTAGTTTTGGCAATAAGAAGAGGATTAAAGTTTTCCGATTTCAAAAGTTAGAAGCCGTAAATGGTCAGAATTGGCCGAGTGGAACATGCACTGCTGTTGAATTTTTGGTTACAGGTTAACACACAAGAACGTGTGAAACCAGATGGCAGTGACCCACAGCATCTGTTTTCGATGCGGCAACACCAGACATTTTACTTCGAGATGTCAACGAAGCAATGATGGAGGCGACAGTATGGTGGGAGTCCAAGGCGGTTTCGGGCTAGCGCCTGCAGCAGCTGCTAGTAGCGAGTGATACGGTTCAAGTTTGCTATGTCGGTAATCCGAGCAGTGTACTGATGAATACTGGGTGAGTCACATCCATTGTATTACGATTATGTCACTCTATCATCAATGATTGTGTTGCGTCAACGTGTATTGGCTTAGCTTAGTGACAACTGATGATCAGTTGACTGATATTCACTTAGATGAGATAGTAGATCACGCGACATAGGGTCTTAAAAAATGCAATTACGATAACATTCGATTTGACTAAAATAAAGTTAGTCTCTTATTATTGTTGTAAAGGCGCTTGACTCAGCGAGCCTAAGAATACCCTCATGATTGTGTGAGAAGGATACCCGATCACCAAGTTACTCCGGAATTAGATGTCATAGTTGATGACAGTGGTAGTGAGACCACCTTTGGTTAAGAATGGCTTGTACACTCAAACTCAAAACTTAAGACCAAACCTCATGAGTAATATGTGGCGATGGGTCTATAAGAAATCGTTGGTGCAATTTCTGTCTGTGTTGGTGCACAGAGCGCTTCATGTGTTGTAGCACATATTGCGCTAGATATCTAAAGAGTCGTTGGTGCGATTCTTTTCTGTGTTGGTGCACAGAGCCCCTCATGTGTTGTAGCATATGTGGTGGCAGATATCTTAAGGGTCGTTGGTGCGATTCTTTTCTGTGTTGGTGCACAGAGCCCCTCATGTGTTGTAGCATATGTGGTGGCAGATATCTTAAGGGTCGTTGGTGCGATTCTTTTCTGTGTTGGTGCACAGAGCCCCTCATGTGTTGTAGCATATGTGGCGGCAGATATCTTAAGAGTCGTTGGTGCGATTCTTTTCTGTGTTGGTGCACAGAGCCCCTCATGTGTTGTAGCATATGTGGCGGCAGATATCTTAAGAGTCGTTGGTGCGATTCTTTTCTGTGTTGGTGCACAGAGCCCCTCATATGTTGTAGCATATGTGGCGGCAGATATCTTAAGAGTCGTTGGTGCGATTCTTTTCTGTGTTGGTGCACAGAGCCCCTTGTGTGTTGTAGCATATGTGGCGGTAGATATGTATATAGTCGTTGGTGCGATTCTGATCTGTGTTAGTGCACAGACTACAATGAAAGTTTCACGAGTTGAGTATACATTGCCTATGAGTTTGATTTCGGTAAATTCTAACTGATTTGTTACAATTTTGATGGTTTAACTTGTTGATCGCGGTCGTGTCCTGTCTGTGTTGGTGCACAGAGCGCTTCATGTGTTGTAGCACATATTGCGCTAGTTTTCTTTTTCTGAGAATCAATGGATCGAGCCCTGTCTGTGTTGGTGCACAGAGCGCTTCATGTGTTGTAGCACATATTGCGCTAGTTTTCTTTTACTAAGTATCAATGGGTCGAGTCCTGTCTGTGTTGGTGCACAGAGCGCTTCATGTGTTGTAGCACATATTGCGATAGTTTTCTTTCACTGAGAATCAATGGGTCGATTCTGGTCTGTGTTGGTGCACAGAGCGCCTCATGTGTAGTAAGCACATGTGGCGACGAGTCTCAACCGCACCTTATGTGCAGTAGCTTAAGTGACAACTGATCTGATAAGAATCATTGGTGTGATTCTGGACTGTGTTTTTGCACAGATTTTGGTAAATAGTAACTGATTCGTTACAATTTTGATTTTCTTTGGTTCAACTTACTGATCGAACCTTTTCTAATGATTAATGTTGGGAGTGCGAAACCTTGACAACAAGGCATTGTAAATGAAGACTAGAGAAATTTAAGTAACAATGAGATAGAGTTACCTTAGTGATTAGGTATTGGCAGGATAGCCGAGCTTGTTTACTCTGTGAGTATATTTGGTCCGCAGGTACCACACCCGAGGACGGGTGCTAGTCAGGGATGGCCGTGTCGTGGATAGATGGCAACACAGTACAGCGAACAGCGCCATCTAACAATTTGTTTGGTAAACGAAGAATCATGTGATCGGAAACGCAAGCGAGCCCTACCGCTTGGACACGATCGTCGGTGGAGGGGATGCCGCGAGGACTGGTGGAGGGGATGCCGCGAGGACTGGTGGAGAGACCGAGTGTTGCGACAGTCAGTCTCAGGGGGTGGTAACTCCTATACATTTTAATTTCTCAGTATTCAGCGCCATCTATCTACCAGGACACCAGTTAAAAATGATCAGTGTTGTCAGCGTAAATCCATTAGGAAATTGGTAGTATATTTTAGTAGAACTGTAACCATATAATTTTTATTTTTGATGTATTGTGAGTTAGTTATTATTTTTTGTATTTTTTTTTATGTTTGTGAAAGTTCCCGGATCATAATAATTTATTCATATTTTGTTCATATTGATCAAAAATAAACTTTTAGTAGAATTTATAACACAAGATAGGGCCACACGATATTGACATTTCATTGCAAAAAAAATGTCGGCGGTTGCGCACAGGCAATTTTGTAATTATTTCGTTTGCTTTCCGATTTAAGTGTAATTTACGTCGAGTTTGTTACTCCGTATTTGCTAAAAATCTTGGAAGATACCCATTCCCGTTTCCTATTGTGTCTCGTCTTTCTAAATCACGTTGAGTTGAGCCCCCTGTGTTTTACCGTGATCGAACAGAATGCGGACCATATTATTTAAGTGTTTTGTGTTTAAATACAATGTCTCAAAAGTGTTGTTGAACTGTCAAAATGAAACCCATTGCTACTATCAGTAGCAATGGGTTTCATTGTGTTACGCAATTACCCTGCAGGGTCCAGGTGATGGATACTCCGCCCCTAAGACGACCCACTGACTCATTCATTGTGGATTTACGTTGTTGAGCATACACATCTTTCGAACATTTGGAGCAATGGATTAGCAATATGCTTCAAAATGATTCAAATTGAGAGCAATAGTGTGTTACGCAATTAGGGTGCTGTTTCTCATGCTGGCTTCGCACAGTTGCAATCTACCAGACCCGCGACGTTCCCGGTCGATTGTCCCATCTTTCATATATGTTACAGTCATAGTGATTAAATAGCTATTATATATAATGACTGGTCATTATATTTAAAGTACTTAACCTAACCAAACCGAACCTCGGGGTGCCCTTCGCTCGCTCTTGCATCCTATGTCGACGTAGCCCCGCTTCGCGGGGCTCCTATTTCTGTGTAAAGGGTTTAAAGTAACCTAACCAAACCAAACCTCGGGGTGCCCTTTGCCCGCTCTAGCATCCTATGTCGACGTAGCCCCGCTTCGCTAATGTAATTAATTCTGTGTCAATTATCACTTTATCTAAATTAATTAGGTATAAATAATGGCTAGATAATATATATAATATCCGAATTTATTACTTTGGCTGTAACATATACACCATATCCTGATAATTATGAACATGAAACAGGTCCTGTCGTTCTCAAGTGATAATCTTACATACATGTGGCAATTGATTTAAATAATAAATGGGATAATAATATAAATATTTATGTTTGTATTTCAGGTATTCCTTTACATTGTTTTCCAGATCCAAAAATCTTGAAAGATACTTGACATGGGTTTCAACTATTGGTGGTCTACATCTGCAGGATAAGAAGTACCTATGTTTACAACAATCTACGAGTATGTCGTAAACATTTCAAATTAGTTTACCTCTACCCAAACCACCAGCTTTGTAAATTAGCAATTCCAGAACTACAACTATCAGGTAAATTTTTATTTAATTCCCGTCACAGATATTTTAATTAATAATGAATTATTATATGAATTTTGCGGAGATTTTTTTTTAATAGATTGCAAGAAAAATGGCCCATATCTGTAAAAAAAAAATCTCCGAAAATTTGACTAAGTACTAGACATGTGCGCCGATGGTCATTTCAGCGGCGGCGGCGTCTGACGTTTAAATTGTCGGCGGCGGCGGCGTCATCGGCGTAATCGGCGTGGATGATCAAAATTAGTAGAATAGAAGTCTTCTCAATCCACATTAAACTTTTTATTTATTTATTGTAATCAACATTATAGAGTATATAATATTTAAATATTTTAAATTATGACAAAATGTTAGGAACAATTATAAAATCAAAATTTCAATAACAAAAAAACTTCTATGGCAAAAAATAACAATCAAAATAGTACAAAAAGAGAGAAAAGAAACAAAATTTTATGAGCAAGATGCAAGTTATTTTAGCTTTTGTCATAATTATCATGTCTACATTTAATTTTGTCTACGGCAGTAGGACTTAACCGGGACTTTTTTGTCGTAATAGTTAGTACTGCGACTGAAGAAAGGCGCTCGCTGGGCGTGCTTGTGGCGGGAACGCTCATGATAGCGCTAACGCAGTTGAATAGCCAAGGATAACTATTCTTCTTTTCATTCCAATAACGAAGTACCTATGTTTCCGTCGAGCACATCCTTTTCAACATTCGACCACCACAGGATCATCAGCCACGTTAGTGTTACTACCAGGAGTTGTATACCTACTTCTGGGGCATAGCCAAAAGAAAGGTGGAGAAGACTGACTAACTGGGATCATTCGCTGGTTCTTGTAAAATATCAGATCGACTGACGTGTTCTCTCACAAATGGAGACATAAAGGAAACTCTCGTTTCTCTTCTTTCCTCAAGGTATTTGTCAATTACTGACATTCCTTGGAAACGGCAATTGAGAAGAGCAGTCGCCACAGTCAATTTATTCATGGAAAAGCGGTGATTTAATTTCGCCAACATGTTTCTTTTCATGCGGCTCATTATAAGAACCTCGTCGTCCTCAGTTGGTTTCAATGCTTGTTCTACTTCACACCTAACCAGTGATTATGACTGATTGTGACCGAGTTTGCTGCACTCGTTTTATACGGCATCCCGAAAATTTTTCAAATTTTTTATTAAATCGCCCAAAATACTACTTTTGTTAAATAATGTGCGTTATTTAATCTAGAATATTATTTGGATTTTCACGCCGATTACGCCGATGAAAAATCCGGCGGCGTCGGCGTGGCTAAAATGATCGGCGGCGTGCGCCACGCCGATCGGCGCACATGTCTACTAAGTACTCTGCCCCTAAGAATATTAAAGCTGGAAGATCGACCGAGACTTAAATTCCGTACCCAAAGGGTAAAAACGGAACCCTATTACTAAGACTTAGCTGTCTGTCCGTCCGTCCGTCTGTCTGTCACCAGGCTGTATCTCAAGAACCGCGATAGCTAGACAGTTGAAATTTTCACAAATGATGTATTTCTGTTGCCGCTATAACAACAAATACTGAAAACAAAATAAAATAAATATTTAAGGGGGCTCCCATACAACAAACACGATTTTTTTGCACTTTATTGCTCGATATCAATAATGGCAACAGGTAGGCACTTGAAATATTCACAAAATACTCAGTTGTATTTCTACTTTAATAATAAATGAGTAATAAAATTAAAATAAAATAAATATTTAAGGGGGGCTCCCATACAACAAACGTGTTTTTTTCGGCGTTTTTTCCTTGTGGTACGGAACCCTTCGTGTGCGAGTCCGACTCGCACTTGGCCAGTTTTTATGAATTTCAAGATAAGTTTCACATTTTTAAGCCTTAATGAATTCCACTTATTACTTACAGCTCAAGAACGAGAAGGAGCACCTGAAAACCTTCCATCAACATCTGCATCGCAGTATCAACTAGTACTGGATGTATCTACATACACAAATGGAGCATCAAGTGACCTCTGAAAATCTGCCTCTATACATGGATGTAGACATACTATTGGAACAACATGGAATACCTGAAAATCATCCTTCAACATCTGTACAATCCAATCCTATAAGCGTTGATCCAGTCCCAGTAACCAGACCTTGGTTACATCAAACTAGCATGGGTAAGATCTTGCTTAATACTTATTGGCATAGTAACTTATAGGGGGACTAGTAATTATTGTCCAATCCATAGATATAAGAAAGAAGGAGATATGCCCGGTAGTCGAAAATGTATGTAGCTAGATTGGCCCCACCACCGCGCCACTACTACACATGTAGTTCAGTAAAAGCAATATATAAGAAGAAGTTGTTTGAAGAACAAGTAGAAGTTGAAGTAGTAGTAGAAGTTGTTTGTTATCGTTAGTTTAGGGTCAAATGTATTTTATTACATATTTTTATTGTTCCGTACCCAAAGGGTAAAAACGGGACCCTATTACTAAGACTCCCGTGTCCGTCTGTCTGTTTATCTGTCACCAGGCTGTATCTCATGAACCGTGATAGATAGACAGTTGAAATTTTCACAGATGATGTAGGAATTTCTGTTGCCGCTATAAGAGCAAATACTAAAAACCGGGCAAGAGCGAGTCGGACTCGCGCACCGAGGGTTCCGTACCATCATATGTTTTTAAATTTTCACCGGCGAGCTACTTACTAGATCTCGTTCAAACCAACTTTCGGTGGAAGTTTACATGATAATGTACATCATATATTTTTTTTAGTTTTATCATTCTCTTATTTTGGAAGTTACGGGGGACACACATTTTACCACTTTGGAAGTGTCTCTCGCGCAAACTATTCAGTTTAGAAAAAAATGACATTTGGAACCTGTATATCATTTTTGAAGACCTATCCATAGATACCCCACACGTATAGGTTTGATGAAAAAAAAAATTTTTGAGTTTCTGTTCTAAGTATGGGGAACCCCCATAATTTATTGTTTTTTTCTACTTTTTTGTAAAAATCTTAATGCAGTTCACAGAATACATCTACTTACCAAGTTTCAACAGTGTAGTTCTTATAGTTTCGGAAAAAAGTGGCTGTGACATACGGACGGACAGACAGACATGACGAATCCATAAGTGTTCCGTTTTTGCCATTTGGCTACGGAACCCCAAAAACAATAAAATAAATATTTAAGGGGGGTTCCCATACAACAAACGTGTTTTTTTCAGCGTTTTTGCCTTGTGGTACGGAACCCTTCGTGTGCGAGTCTGACTCGCACTTGACCAGTTTCGTTTTAAACATGCCATTATACTACATTTTCATAGGCAGCACCAGAATTTTGGGTAGCAGCTGGTTTTTTATTTTTTTATAAGTAAATTAAATAGTTCATTATTATAATTTCAGAGTTTACCAGACTACCTAGAATTGCCTAGAATCAAAACCCAAGAATCATTGCAAAAATACAAAACAAATTCAGCCTTGCAACATGAGAAGGATGACCCCTAAAAGGATTTCAAAGACAATTTCTTCAAAGACGCTTTCCAGATTGTTGCTAGAACCTTAAAAGATGAGAACGCAAATTTGTTTTTGCTTATGCAAGTAAAGCAAGCTGGGAAAAGACATGTTGTGAGAGGAAGAAGATTTACAATGGAAGAAAAAGTTTTGTCTTTAGCTCTATATAAGCCTTCTCCTAAAGCCTATAGGATTATGAGTAACTTTTGTATTTTACCCAGCAGAAGAACTTTGCAGAATATGTTATACAAAGTGAAACTGGGTCCTGGTTTCAATCAAAGGATTTTTAATTATTTGAAAGAGATTGTCGCAAAAATGCCGCAGATACAGAGACACTGTTCATTGGTGTTTGATGAAATGCCCCATCATGTTCTTACAACAAAACGAGAGAATCTATTGCAGGCTTTGTGGATGATGGTGACCAAAAAGAAGATAAGTTTTGTGACCATGTTTTGGTGTTCATGATAAGAGATATATTCAAGGCATACAAGCAACCGGTTTATTACAGTTATTCAGCTGGTACAACCAAAACATTGGCTTTAAAAAAAAACAAATTATCAATGTTATCAAAAAACTACAAGAAGCTGGTCTAAAAGTTGTAGCCACTATTTGTGACCAAGGTACAACAAACGTTGCTGCAATTAACAGTCTAGTTACAGACACCAAATTCACCTATTTAAGAAGAGATACAGAGTATAGAGAAGGATTCTTCGAAGTGAATGAAGAAAAAAATTATTTCTTGCATGATCATCCACATCTGTTGAAGTGCATTAGAAATAATTTGCTTTGCAAAAACTTAAATTATTTGATGGACGGCAAAGCTCAAGCAGCAAAATGGAGCCATATCCAAAAATTATTTGAGAGGCCGCCTAACTACAAAGGCTCTAAAATACTACCAAAATTAACATCTGATACCAAAAATGTGGGTTAAGCACTGTGCACAAATATTCAGCCATTCTGTTGGGGCAGCCTTAGGACTTATGGCAGGTATGTATTGTATCAATATCCTTACCATAATTTAATTGTGAAAGTAAATTTCTTATTAGATGACATTTTAGAGATAGTCTAGTATAAAAATGGACGCCCACTCACTTTCTTTTTAATGTATTATAATAACGATTTTGAACAACCAACCAATAATGGTAATGATTAAAAATGGAATAATTTCTTAATTTTCAGAGATGAAGAATGCACTCAAACTGCAGTTATAGTGTTATTCTTCAACAAATTATTCGATAGTGGAAGTTACGAAGTTGTGCCGGGAAAACCCCATAAATCCGCTGTCAAAGCTAATTCAGCACATCATGAGCTCTGGAGTGCCAGTCTGCCTGTCTTAAAATCAATGAAATTTGATAGTCTAAGAAATGTGCTATCATTGACAGGCTGGGTAAAAACGATTGAAGAAAATATTAGAAAATTGGTCAAATTCCTTCACGAAAAAGGTATGAAAGCCATATTGTTATGTTTGTGGTTTTGCTGGATCTCTGAAACGGTTAAGCGGATTCTTATCATCTTTTGTATGACTTAAGAATTAGTTTTGCAATAAAAAACAAAAATAATGCACCGTTCAAAGGTTATTTAGTTAAATATAAAAACACTCCAAAAGGTCCTAATACTTTGAATAAGAGCTCTAAAGACTTACTGCTTCAAACGGTATGTTGTAGCTTGTAACTGCCTTCAAATATATGTGAAGTTTCATTAGTATCCTGTTAGTAATTATCAAATGATGATGATATTCAGTTCTCCACGTTCACGGCCACAATGCGCGCGGAGTTATTTGGCCACCGATAAACCTGTATGTGTTTATACAACATTAGTTTTTGTTTATACTAAATCCGAAAAGGGGTCATTGTACTCATCAGTTTGAACAACTTTTTCTATGGGACAAACCTTGAAATCGCGAAAAAAAAAAACAGCTGTTCCATACATTTGTGTTCACTTAAATCGACAAAATGTATGGAACAGCTGTTTTTTTTAAATATATTCTTGATAATATATCTTTTAGTTTTAATATACACATACAGGTTTATCGGTGGCCAAATAATTCCGCGCGCATTGTGGCCGTGAACGTGGAGAACTGAATTTCATCATCATTTGATAATTACTAACAGGATACTAATGAAACTTCACATACATTTGAAGGCAGTTACAAGCTACAACATACCGTTTGAAGCAGTAAGTCTTTAGAGCTCTTATTCAAAGTATTAGGACCTATTGGAGTGTTTATATATTTAACTAAATAACCTTTGGACGATGCATTATTTTTGTTTTTTATTGCAAAACTAATTCTTAAGAAGTCTTATACAAAAGATGATAAGAATCCGCTTAACCATTTCAAAGATCCAGCAAAACCCAAACATTACTCCAGCAGGATCTCGAATAACTTTGCAGCCGAAGAAAGAACAAATACAAAATAAGTTGCTGCATTTACCTCGTTTAGACAACTAATTATACAGGGCGTCCCACGGCTATGCCACATGGAGGGAAAGTACCTTGAATATTGTAGATAGAACATTTTACTGAAAGAAGACATTATTTTAATTTAAAATATATTTAAATGGCATGGAATATATGGAAATTTTTAAATAATTACATGGTTGAACCGGGAATCGAACCCGCTACACGAGAAAAAAATTACCCTGCACGCGCAGCATGACCACCGTAGAAACGGGTTTTGTCGACGGAAGAATAGACAAAATGACAGATTGTAGAAATATTTGTACGCATTCTACGCGTCTAAGCATGGCAATGTGCCATTTTGTCTATTCTTCCGTCGACAAAACGTCGTCATGCTACGCGTGGTTTAGCTTTATCATACCGATCGAAAGGCTTCATCATAAGGATTATTTTTTGCTAAATAACTTAGTGTCAGAAATAAAAGGAAGACCATGAATTTTAACATTTGATGTGAAATTTTGTTCAGAAAAATGAAAAGCTGACATTGCCGTAAGGACATACAACTGACAATATCATAAGTACCTATTACTATTAAATGTACCCACTTATTTACAAGAACCAGTATGAAACTGCCCACGAGCTACAAACAGAACTTAGACGTATTATTCTAAATATCCACCACAACAAGATCAAAAAATTGACAGGGAGCGAAATAATCAAAAGAGTGCGACTTTGTATTCAACAGTATGGGACTCATTTTGAGCATTTTTTGATAAATTGATTATTTTTGTATTAAAAATGTTAAAATTCATGGTCTTCCTTTTATTTCTGACAATAAGTTATTTAGCAACAAATAATCCTTATGATGGCCTTTCGATCGGTATGATAATTTTTTTTATCTCGTGTAGCGGGTTTGATTCCTGGTTCAACCATGTAATTATTTAAAAATCTATGAATGCAGTTTAAATTGTTTTTTAAATTAAAATAATGTCTCCATCTACAATATTCAAGGTACTTTCCCTCCATGTGGCATAGCCGTGGGACGCCCTGTATAGCTAATATTTATTTCAATATTCCCATTAAAAAAGAAAATGTCTGGCTGCGGTAACATTACCCCAGCAGGAAATGTTTTTGTGAAATAACTAAACACTATGTGAAACAAAAAAAATGCGCGCAACAATTAAGTTAGGATTTAATTTTGATATTTTTACAAACATTTATTTAGTTTTTAATAATTAATTAGGTATAAGTTGTTATTTGCTTACTTTATTATTTTAATTTACAGAAATAAATATATTTTGAGGTATGTAATGTTTTGTTTTACCCAATAAATATGAACATCTAAAATTAGTATAACTGTTTTATTATCCTCGAAACAACAAGTTTAGTGTAATAAATATTTAGCTTTACCGAGTAGAATAATGTAGAATGGTTGGAAATTTTGCTGTAGTTAAACTAAACCTAAAAATATATCAAAACCACATTTTAATTTTTTGGGTTTAGATTTCCTACAACAAAATTTTTAACCATTCTACATTATTCTACTCGGTACAATATCGCACACCCAGAACAACACTGCACTAAGTCTAAATAGCTCATCATTCATTCTTTACATGCAATGTGCAGGACATTCGCAATAACTGTCATAATCAATATGAGATAACGGTTTTTCGTCGATTCTGAAAAATGAGCTATTTAGACTTAGTGCAGTGTTGTTCTGGGTGTGCGATATAGCTTTATAGCTGTGTGTATACGTACAATACGTAGGTGTGTATGTGTGTTTGTGTGAGTATGTGTGTTTGTGTGTGTAATAGTGTGTGTCCTGGTAACTAGATGGCGCTGCCTAAGAAATTCTTAAGTTGCCAGTCTATCTCTAGTATTGTAATAGTAGTATTAGTAGTCTATGGTCAGTCTACAGTCGACCGTCGAGCTCGGACAGTCTCGGCAATCGCTCAATACCAACGCACGTGTTTGTTTCCGACGCACGTGTGCGTTTCGGTTGTAAATTATAGTTTATTAAAGTTACTGTAAATTAAAATAATCTTTTCGTTCGAGTACCCACTGCAGTGCCCACACCTATCTAAACTATGTCGGATCGTGAAGAAGACCCGATGTATCGCATCTCGGCCACCCGCTGATGCGACATATGTATGTTTGTCCACGCATTTCTCCGCAACTATTAATCGGATTGTGACCATTTTTTTTATTGGCTTGCATTTACTTCAACTTCTGGAACAGTGCGAGTTTCATCAAAATCGTTTAAGTAATTTTCAAGATATGGACTACTTAATACGGATAAGTGTGACGGCCTGGCTTATTGATACGAGCTACGGGTGTAGTGTCAAAGGAAAACATCTCAAAACCTTAGTCAAATTCTAGTGCAATATTTACAACAAAACTATTACCTACTTATTACAAACAAATATTCCAGATTCAAACTAAAAATTACGAAATAAAAAAGTAAGTAATAACTTGTCTAAAAAATGTAATCGACTTCAAGAAGACATTAACTCAAAATTATGAAATAACTTTAATTTCGGAAGTCGTTGGAAAAAAACTAAAACGAAGATCCCAAGACAGCGTCTAAACATTATTTTGTGTTTATTATAGGTAGTTTTTCTATAGGCTGTTTAGCGGTCTTTTGTCACTTTTATTTACACTTGCGCGCGCTTCGCTAGTGCTGGCTAGCGCGGCGCGCGTAAAAACAAAACCAGCGCGCCATTTTCCATACAAGTTAATATTTAACAATACAAGTCTGTTTTTTTCTCATGTATCCTATAAATAAGCACAAGGTCAAAACCAGATTACAAAACTAGCTGTCTAATCAGGAATTCAGGACTATTCCCGTACAGAAGACCTTATTTCTAAAATAGAATTAATTTTATATAAAATAGGCACGTAATAATAATTATTATTATTCTACAAAAACGGATACAGAAACACATGCAACATCCACGGAATAGAATTTTCTATTCCGTGAACACACCTTACACGACTACACACACCCCCACAACCCCCCCCCCCCTCTCATACACCACTCCATCCCACTCACACTGTCACACAGCCTTCCCCCTTTTACACACATACTCACACATTAATATTCATAGTAAATTCACGTCATTAAAGGGTTTAGGGTGAACTCATCTAATTCTGTGACTCGCCTAATTCGGTGATATTTGGTTTGAGCGCTATCATTGAATTGTAATTGATATTCCCTTGATGTGGCAGTAAAAAAATCGTCATAGTTCTGCGTCTTTTTCGTGTTAGAGCTTATTTTGTTCGTCAAAAATATTAGCGTTTTAGCGGTTGAGTGGTTTCTGTGCTATCACAGAATTATAGTAGTTATGTACAAATATTTGTGGTTTTAACTGAAATTATTGACTTATTTTGAGTGTAGTAGACATGATTGATGTCATTTTATTACTTTTATCTGGTCTTAATTAAAATGACGACTTTGAGCCAATATTATATTTTGCTATCACGGAATTGGGTGACACTTTTTTTGGACTTGTCACGTAATTGCGTGAGTAATTTACCAAATTTCGCAGCTTTTTTTTATTAATATGAGCTCAAATTTGGGCAGACGCTAAAATCTAAGCAGGTAGGTACGTATTTATTATTTTAATTTGCTTGTTTACTTTCAGATATATCATGGATGACCCCAACAAGAAGAACAGAAAATACTCGGAGACCGATCTCAAAACCGCTGTTGAAAATGTTTTGAGTTCAACAATGACAGTTTACAGAGTTTCGAAGGAGTTTAAGATTCCATGGTCGACATTAAAAGAGAATGTGACGAAGTACAAAACTCTACGAGAGGGTAATCAAGATGCACAGATCGTAATGTCCAAGATAGGAAGGCCGTTTGCGTTACCTGTTGAAATAGAACAAAAGTTACTGGCCTATATTATTGAGATGCAAGAACGTGGTTTTGGTCTTACAGTTACCAAAATAAAGCAAATAGCATTATCTTTAGCAAAAGCTGCGAACATTTGCTGCACATTCAATTGCAAAAAGGGATCTGCAGGTTGGAATTGGTGGGTGAAGTATAAAGAACGCTACGGGCTGTCTTTGCGAACACCGGAAAATCTTTCAGCAGGTAGAGCGATTTGTTCAAACCCGGTTATTTTAGAAGATTTTTATGAAAAATTAGAAAAACAGTTAAATGAACATGACATTCCACCCGAAAGAATATGGAACTGCGATGAAACTGGTCTGATGTTTGTCAACAAACCCAACAAAATTGTGACAAGCATTGGAAAAAAATATGTTTACAACAGAACATACGCAGAAAAGGGTACGACAACCACATTATTGGCGTGCATAGATGCGACAGGATGTTACATCCCCCCATTTATTATATTCAAAGGTGTAAGAATCATACCACAACTGACAAAAGGATTTATGCCAAACACCCAAGTACGATTTTCTCGAAAGGGATGGATCACGGGTGAACTATTCCTAGATTGGTTAAAATTCTTTGTTCGATGTATCCCTCCAGCAAGACCCGTTCTATTGATAATGGACTCACACGCCAGTCACGTTACGCCACCTGTACTGGATTACGCTCGATCACAACAAATAATATTGTTTACAATACTTTCTCACACGAGTGCGATTCTTCAACCACTTGATGTCAGTGTTCATCGACCTCTGAAAGTAGCCTGGAGGACAATAATCGAAACCCACAAAATGGAAAATCCTTGCCACATCCCAAACCGCTATGATTTTCATAAATTTTTTATCCCTGCATTTGAAAAAAGCTTCACGCCATCAAACATACGAGCTGGGTTCAAAAAAGCGGGTATCTATCCGTTAAATAGAACAGCTGTGAATCCACTGGCACTTGCTCCATCAAAGTTGACAGACAAACCATTTCCAGAATCGGCAGAAGAGGTCACACTTCATAAAGATGAACAAACTCAAATTTTAGAGGAAATCGTATATTGCAACATTGACCAAGAAAATGGGTCCCTGGAGACAGATTACCTTGTAGATCTTCATTCAGCGTGTTCTCCATTAGAATGTGAAGAAAATGGATGTCTAAGAACAGGTGACTCTCTATGTGATCCTCTTCATTCAGCGGGTTTTCAATTTGAATGTGAAGAAAATGGGTTTTTGAAGATAGATGATCCTGTGTGTTATCCTCCTCATCCAGCGGATTCTCAATTTGAATGTGCCAAGCTACCTGTCCAGCTTGAAGAAGACGTAATTATGGATGATGTTCCGGGTCAGAATTCGCCTATCATTTATCAACAAAAAATTAAAATAACTGATAGTACAGATATATTTGAGAACGACAATTCTGCAGAAAAAGAATCCAGCAGGCTCAGAAAAGTGAGAATTCCCTCAAAACGTCCTCATTGTAATGACACGATCTCAACTGCAACTGAATTGGGAATTTCAGACTCTTCCGAACACTGTCCTCAAATTACCCCCATTCAAGAAGTTTCATTTGAAAAAGTTGAACCAATTAAACTAAATAAAACATTTAAAATTCGAATTTTAAATGAAGTTATAATTCCAGCTCCGCTACCTAAACAAAACTTCAAAGTTCATTTAGATAATATTTTAAAAGTGCCCAAGTTAGAGCAGAATCAAAATAAAAAAAAGAGAAGGACCGTCCCTCATGCACGATGTTTAACTCCTATGGCTGACAAGGACCTAAACGACGCTGCTGTTCCTAGCACGTCAAAATCTGAATCAAAAGTAAAACGAAGTAAGAGAGCAAATAAAAATAATACTGCACCTGCGAAGAAGAAAAATAGAACTGAAGACGACGATTGGCTATGTGAAATATGTAAGAGATCGTACTCAGAAGATGCAGCTTCTAAAAATGGAGCAGACTGGATTTCTTGTTCCTTCTGCTCTAAAACGTACCACGTATGTACATTGCAAAAGTCAAGAATTTGAGGCTATTGAGACGATTTTTAAGTGTGATATGTGTTGCGCTGAAGAATAATTCTAGAAGATGTTACTAAAATGTTTATCTTGTTTTTTTTTATGTTTATGTTAATTTTATTATAATATTAATATTGTACTACTTAAATAAAGTTAACTTGCCTAATTCCGTTATATCAGAATTAAAGTATTAGCTATCACGGACTTAAAGAGGTCACCACGGAATAGGCTATTTGACTGATTTCTGATAAACATCTCAGATTATTTAATGGTGTCTAACGAGCCCACAAAAACTTATTACTTCAAATTGCATAACGTATTTCTTTTAGAAAATAGTAAATAAAAATGTACTGTTTAAATAAGCCGCCAAAACGCTATCTTTAACAATATGGCGTCGTGACGTCACAATACACGTAAACAAACGTTGAAACGGTCGAGATACTAGACAAAAGTCATCTGTTCTGTCAACGATAGACAGAAATTGACTATATCATGACGTCATCATAAGTTCAGCCAATCCAGACCGTTTTCGATTACGTGGCGCCAGATTTAAAAAGATGAAGTTTTTTCGGGATTTTTTTAATAAATAATACATTGTTTTGTAGTAAAATTAATGCAAATCGATTTTAAAAGCGATAATCTATACGAGTGTCAATAATTATGACCTTATTTTTTACATTGTCAAATAGCCTATTAGGCAAGTTGACTTGGTTTAGTAAATTTGGTATAACTCTTAGGTTTCTAGAAAAAAAATCTGATTATTTGTGCTAATATTCCTCATAAAAGACTGATTAAAACTGAGGATCTTCTTTTAGGCCATCTACCATAAAATTTAATGCTTATCACTTCAAACATTTTTCATACAAGTTGCACTTACACATACTCCCCCCTTACACACGCACACTCACTCACCACTCACGCACACGCACACACGCGCATACATACACACACACCTACCACCCCACACAAACACACTTACTCCACACTCACACAAAATTATAAATGAGAATAATATATTTATTTTGTTTCAAGTTTTATTTTGTTTTGTTTTTTATATTTTATTTTTTTTATTTTTTATTTCTCTTGTTATTTAAATATGTAAAGAAATACTTTGTTAAGTGCCATTGAGTTACAAATATTGGCTGGTGACTTTGCTGCGGAGGGACACTGATCTCTAAGATACAGGGTCACCCCTAGTTTAGAGATCAGGGTTTCAATGTATTGTGCTTAGCATAGCCACTCAGTTGTATAACATTGTTTTGGAATGTACCTACTTAGGCTTTTCTTCAATAAACATTTTTTTTTTATAGTTAATTACTAACACAATTTACTTATACTGTTACTAGATATCGTTGCTTTGCTTTATATGACAAAACATTTTTGTAGTTTTTTTTTGTCTCTTCAGTCATTCAAACAATTTATAATTATTAGTTTTTTTTAAAGAAAATTGTTCCTAATTATTAACCTACTATGTTAAAATTGAATATCAATTTATTAGTAGGTAGGTATCTGATTTTCTAAGTTTTAGTTTTTAAACTTGAGAGGGTAGGTTGAATATGGATTTATAAATAATTGGTAGGTATTGTAAATAATACTCAGATCGAAGAGTTATGAACTTATGACTAATCTCAATTGATCGTTCGCTAAGTTCATTTCAATAACCTCGATCGAGTGCCTTTTGTTCAGTTTTTATTTTTAATCAGGTGAATTACTTATTTTACCAAAAAGAGTACGCGAGTTGTAATATTGATTTCGTTACAAGAGCTCAAATGATTGCTATGCATAATCAAGACAAAAACTTTTCAGAAATAGCCGGACGAGACCAGTGTAAACGTAAGTATGTAGTTTTATTTTTACACTTTTCTATTAAAAACTCCTTTATTTGTTTGTCACTTTACTAAATATTTACATAATAATCAGTATTGGGTATTATATTTCTGTTCTATTGTTGCAGAGAAAAACAGTTGTTCAATGGGTATGACGATTTGAAGAGAGGATTCTTTGCAACACCATCAAAGAACTGGTAGACCACGACTTATAAACACATTGCAGCATCAAACCATGATAAGAGAGTATGAAGAAAATGGATTTCTGCCGACGAACTACTATGCTGGTTTATTTGACACAAGTGTTGACACTGTCCGTCGCGTCGTGCTCAATTATTTCAAAAGTAAGGATACGCCCGTCTGAACATTTTACATAGACGTTCTTCATACAAGCAAAAGTCTGTCATAAATCATACGAACTACGTGAGTGCAGCGTTGCATAGGTTGACGACGTAACCTTGTACACACAGCTCCATTAAGTAGTTACCCCCCCAAAAGACATGTGCGTTCAAATCCGTGATAGGCCCAAGTTGGTTTTTGTATTTTGCAAAAACATTTTATTTTAAATAATGTATTGTTTTAGTGAATAAATAAGTTTAAGTAAGTTTTTTTTTTTATTCTGTTTTTATTATTGTTTTTTTCAATATAACAATACTTTTATTATTGCGACGACAAGCAACAATAATAGGGTTAAACTCAAACTCAAACTCAAACTCAAATCATTCATTTCAATTAAACCTTGTACAGGCACTTTTGAATTGTCAAAATTAAATAGTCTGTCAGTTAGTCAGAAAGTTGAAGCTAGTTACCCATTCCAAAGCGTAGATCTCTATGGAGAAGAACGGGCAAGAAACTCCATGGACACTCTTTTAAATCAAGATATTACAAAATCCTGGGTACATTATTCTTGTTGCTTCTATATGTGAGAACAATGTAAAAAAGACAGAAATGAAGAAACAATTCAAGACATAAGATTAAAAATAAGCCTTGGCAGTTAAGAGATGACCAGTCTCAACCGACGGCGCCCGTTCACGAACATGACGCGTGGATCAGCACCATCCAGCTCGACCATTTTGTAGGGAACCGAATGATCCAACACACGCGCCACCATCGGTGAGACATTTAAGTGAGCATGACACGTTCTCAACTGCCATGCTATTTCAAGTCAACATCAAAAAATCATAATAAACGGAAACATGGTTCTTACATTTACAAAATTAAAAAAAAAAATGCTTCTAAATTATACAAAACTAGTTTGCAATTTATTTAAGAGGTAAATAGAATTTTATTACCTACCAAACAGGAAGAGATATTTAATATTGAAGTATTCAACAATTAAAAATTGATTGAATAAATTAAAAAAGTTATGTTCGTAATGTCAGAAACACAAAAAAAGAAAAAGGGAAGCACCTCTTCCAAATATTGAAATTAACTACAAAGATAGTCTTACAATCTTCAGCAGCTCCAACTATATAATATATAAATACTTTCAAGTGTCAATCAATTAGTTGTGGTTGTGGAGCAGGACCAGCATTGAGCCAGGCATTTTTATCAGCGATGTAATCCCCTAACTTATAATATGCCTGACTGCATAGTGTGCGTTTTATACAAGACTTGAATTTTGTCTCATTCAGTTGAAGAATGTGGGGAGGTATTTTATTATAAAATTTTAAACAGTACCCCATAAAAGATGAATCTACTTTAGCCAGTCTGAAACCTGGTTGAACTAATAGGTCCCTATTTCTAGTACTATAATTATGTCTTTCACCTCTTTTACTAAAAAGATGTAAGTTTTTCCTTACATACATGATGTTTTCGTAGATATATTGACAAGGCACCGTCATGATGTTAATTTCCTTAAACAGTTCCCTTAGAGAATCGCGCCTGCGGAGATTATATATAGCTCTGATGGCTCTTTTCTGCAGAATAAAAATAGAATCGATGTCTGCAGCCCGTCCCCAAAGTAAAATACCGTAAGACATGATACTATGAAAGTAACTAAAATAGACTAGTCTCGCGGTATCCACATCAGTAAATTGACGGATTTTTCTGACAGCATAAGCTGCTGAACTTAGCCGTCCTGCAAGAGATGTTAAATGAGGACCCCATTGTAGCCTTGAGTCGAGGGTGATCCCCAGGAAAACAGTTTTATCGACGAATTCCAGTTTCTCTTGATTCAATATTATCTCACAATCACTACTCTTGACATTTGGTAAAGAAAATCTTATGCACTTAGTTTTATTTCCATTTAATACTAAATTATTAGCAGTGAACCAATTTTGAACCTGCAGTAGGGCATTATTTACGTCGTCAAAATTTGTAGCACGTCTATTTACCTTAAAAATTAAGGAAGTGTCATCAGCAAATAACACCATTTGAGGTTGATTTTTTAATAAATGGAGAAGATCATTAATATACACTAAAAAGAGGAAAGGACCCAATATTGAGCCTTGTGGCACACCAATTTTTACTATTAAACCAAGTGAATTGACACCATTTATTTGAACTTGTTGTTGCCTATCATTTAAATAAGATCTAACTAAACTGAGCGCAAGTTTTCCAAGTCCGTAATGCTCAAGTTTCAAAAGCAAGGTTTCGTGATCGACGCAATCAAATGCCTTGGAGAGGTCACAAAAGATTCCTATTGCGTCTTGGGCCTCTTCCCACGCGTTAAAAATGTGTTTTAATAAAGTTACACCGGCGTCGGTCGTACAACGCCCTTTGGTGAAACCATACTGTTGATCGTGTAAGATTTTATTCGTGTTAAAATGATTGAGCATTTGATTAAGCATTATCTTTTCAAACACCTTGCTGAAAACCGGCAAAACGGATACGGGTCTATAATTATTGGTGTCTTTACTATCCCCGGATTTGTAAAGTGGTATTACCTTACTGTATTTCATTAAATCGGGGAAGACTCCTTGATCCACGCACGAATTAAATACTAAGGCTAAGTAAGGCGCAATAGTCTCAATTATGGAGGTACAGACCTTAATGGACATTCCCCAAAGATCTTCTGTCAATTTGATCTTAATTTGCTTAAAAGCTTTAATTACTGTTAAGGGGTTAATATGCCTAAAGTTAAATTCAACCGGGCAGGCTGAAACGTTCGCCCTTACTAAATCAAAAGCGAGGGAGGGCGAGGAATTTAAAGTTTCAGTTGTTTTGAGTGGGATACTAGTAAAGAAATTTACAAATTCTTGAGCCACTTCTTTGTTATCGGAAATGAGACCGCTTGACGTCTGTAGTGTGTAATCAGAATTATGCTTTTTATTCCTGTTCGTTTCATTATTTATAATTTTCCAAACCGTCTTTATTTTATTGTCTGCTGATTTAACCTTGTTGCTAATGAATAAGGCTTTAGCTGCTTTACAAGCGTTCTTAAAAGTTCTAGAGTAAGTAGCAACATACTTATTAAAAGTTTCCGTGTTAATATAAGGCTTAAGGCCATACAGCTCGAAAAGTCTTTCCCTACTTTTCCTAAGTCCATTAGTTGCCCAGTCACAAAATAAAAACTTAGGGCTGATACTTTTAGTGATCTTCTTAAAAGAATTATTGAACTCGGTTTGGACTACCGAAAAGAATTCATTATACAAAATATTAACATTGTTCACTGTAAGGTTCTGATTACTTAATTTACAAGATAAAGTGCTATTAAATTTATTTAAATTACCTGATGATATTGGTCTGGATTGGATCTGCACTTTTTGTATTGGCATGTTGGACTCAAAACTTACAGTTTGACCACTGTGATCGGACGGGAGATAATTAACAACGGCTTTATCTAAATAGTCGCAGCAACAAAACACATTATCAATACATGTAGCAGTAGTCGTAGTTGTTCGGGTTGGTTCTACAAACACATTTGACAGATTGAACGATTTAAACAAATTTAATAATCTACTGGTATTTAAATTATTTTCTAAAATATTAATATTAAAGTCACCACAGATAATTACTAACCTATTACCAGTTGCAAGTTTTGCCAAAACATCTTCCATTACTGACTCAAATATAGAATAGTTTTGATAATTTGGGGGTCTGTAAACATTTACGACAACATATTCATCGTCTAAATAGACTGGAGGTTTCAAGACCGCTTACCGTGCATAAGATTGGAAGTTCAAACCCATATAGGCACGAAATGTGCTTTTTGTTCATTATATTATTTTGATGTATTTTTCTATTTTGTTTTAAGTAGTAATTATTTATAAAGAATTAAAAAATCAAGAAAAATAAAATACTTTATTAATCATTTAATAATATTTATTATTGCTATTATTTAACAAAACTATGATCTTATTTAACAACAAACAGAACAACTATTTTAGTTCTCATAAAATCAGAAATCATTTAAAAAAATAATGGATAAATAGTAGTCGTTTACTCTTCGCCGTTTTAAGTGAACGTATACAAAGTTCTAACTTGAAGGTATGGATTAATTTTATAAAGACAACGTACGTAAGTAAAATTAATGGATACCCTCAAATTATAACATCTTTCGATTAGACAGGGACCTAAAGATATAATGACTCAGCCGATAGTAGATAACAATTTCATCGCAATTCATATGGGCTCGCTGGCTAGTTCGTCAAACTGCCGGTATGAGTATGACGACGTTCGGTGATGCGATGGTTCGAATCCGAATCAACACAATGGACTCTTTTTGAAGTATTCTTTAGATTATTCGTAAGGAATTCAATGTTGTAGCAGTGTAACATTTTAAAACTTGAGGGGTTAGCACATAGTGACGCTTTCTGTACGTGCGTCCTTACCACGGAATAGATAAATAAGGTTATTATTATTTATCTATTCCGTGGTCCTTACCTACATGTTTTTTATCACATAGATGGGTTTTATCACAAACTTTTTAGAAAAACCAAAATCGCTTTCTCCCATAATTGTCAATTCTATCAGCTAATGAATATAAAAATAATGTCAATATCAATGTCGCAAAATTGAGCAGAGCATACTCTTGTATACATACGCTAGTAATATATATGTCAAATGTCAATGGTCGTGCATCGTGCTATTCTTATTGAAGGGCTGCATTATCGGAGGCATGCTGTGAAACCTTTGCTCACGGAAAATCATAAAAGAGCACGATTACAGTTCGCTTTGGATTATATAAACTTTGATTGGAATAATGTCATCTTTACAGATGAAAACACTTTTAAGTGCAGTGAACACGGACGTTTATGTTAGTTGCGTCGAAATAATAGGCGATACACAAGTGGTCACGTAGCTACGAGCTATTAATAAATAATTATACCTAATTAATATTATTTGACTTAGTACTTATTATTTATATTAACTGGAGACCAGTTTATGTGCGTATAACCTATTCCTTACGTATTTTTATTAAGGCTACGCCGACCGCGCAGTGGCGCCCTCATCATTTGTTTGGTTATTTCTTTTATTTTAGAATGCAAATGCAGAAATAGGCACGTTAAGTTGTGCTCCACAAGATTACACGTTAATATTATTATAAACGGTAGTTTTACATTGTCTAGTTTTATTTTAATCACTAAAACGGATAATAATGGCCACTATTTTCCGTTTTAGTGATTATAATAAAACTAAAGAATGTAAAACTACCGTTTATAATAATATTAACGTATAATCTTGTGGAGCACAACTTAACGTGCTTATTTTCTGCATTTTCATTCTAAAATAAAAGAAATAACCAAACAAACGATGAGGGCGCCACTGTGCGGTCGGTGTAGCCTTAACTTAAAAAGTTATGAACACTTCATGTTCAAAAACGGGTAGTTTTCAGTTTTTTTATGTTACCTACTAACCATTTGATATGATTTTGTGCAATTTTGTAGTTTTTGCCCTACCTATTAATATATTTAATCCGTTTGACCTTTGTGATCGTGTTTGTTTTTTATTTAGGTTACCTAAGCTTCAATCCTCTTTCCGATTTTGGAAACGAACACTTAAGCTATGGCCTCAATAAGAAGTTTACATAATATTTTAATGTTATGCATATGGTAATTAATAAACTGACTGTTAAATTTGAATAATAAACTGTAAGAAATAAACTTCCTTTTTGTTTGGCGAACCCACAAGGTTAAGCACACTGTTTACTGCGATGACTTTTTTCCTGTTGCTAAGTAACTACCAACACGAATATTAAATTAATAAAATACCCACTCGTTAGCTTAATGAATATACTTAATTATTCCTAATCGGTTTCTTTTATTATTTTTATCATCCTACTTATGCTGGTAAATGTAATGTAATAATTAGATAAATTAATGTATTAGCTGTGTTCTCAATACGTTTCTTCCCAACTCCTTACTTACGTTTCGTAAATTAGCCATAGTGGAAGAAACCAACGCCATCTGGTTTATTTTCGAAAACTTGAACTTCAAACGTTCACAGGAAAATAGACATTAGGGTATCAATGCACTTTTGCAGGTGACTGTACCTGTTGTGACATTGTATTATATACAAAGTATTGTATACAAAGGTATTTTGAGTCAACAAACTTTTTTTTTTTCCAACTGCCACGAACTGCAACTGTGTTGTTAGGGTTCCGTTGCCCAATGGCAAAAAACGGAACCCTTATGGATTCGTCATGTCTGTCTGTCCGTCCGTATGTCACAGCCACTTTTTTCCGAAACTATAAGAGAAAAACTGTTGAAACTTGGTAAGTAAGTATTCTGTAAACCGTATTAAGATTTCCACAAAAAAATAGAAAAAAACAATAAATCATGGGGGTTCCCCATACTTAGAACTGAAACTCAAAAATTTTTTTTTCATTAAACCTGTACGTGTAGTGTATCTATGGATAGGTCTTCAAAAATGATATTGAGGTTTCTAATATAATTTTTTTCTAAACTGAATAGTTTGCGCGAGAGACACTTCCAAAGTGGTAAAACGTGTCCCCCCCCCCCACGTATTTCCCTTTCCGTGTCCAACTGACGACATCGGTCTCGCGAAATCCACACGCTTTTGTGTGTTCAATTCGCGTCAACTGAGCACGCCTTTGTGATAACGTAAAAAATAAAGTAACCTAACAAAACCGAACCTCGGGGTGCCCTTCGCTCGCTCTTGCATTCTATGTCGACGGAGCCCCGCTTTGCTTTCTGTGTAAAGTGTTTAAAGTAACGAAACCTAACCTTGGGGTGCCCTTCGCTCATTCTTGCATCCTACGTCGCCTATAGACCGACCGCAACCATGCAATGTAATTAAAAAAGTAATTATGTAAGTAAAATCATGTAATTCCCAAAAAAAAAAATCTTTTAAACTCTTTCAATAGGCACTATGTAAACAAGAAACATAACCTCAAACACACAGTAACAAACAAATAACAGCACGCGAATGCAACTTCAGGCGCCCCGCCCCGCGGCGGCGCGGCGGCTCCCGCCTGCTTCGGCCCGCACGATTTATTCCGAACATTTACGAACGCGCTAAATGAGCACGGATTTGTTTCGAAGAGACCAGTTAAACAACCGTGTTCAATTCACTATTTTGTAAAACCTCTTTTAACGTTGCTTGATCGCAAAAACGTGCGCAGTTGACGCGAGTTGAGCACGGGTTGGTTGAATTGTGTAGCAATAAAAAAGCGTGTGGATTTCGCGAGACCGGAGTCGCCAGTTGACACGGAAAGGGAAATACGCGTCCGCCCCAATGTAACTTCTAAAATAAGAGAATGATAAAACTAAAAAAAATATATGATGTACATTATCATGTAAACTTCCACCGAAAATTGGTTTGAACGAGATCTAGTAAGTAGCTCGCCGGTGAAAATTTAAAAACATATGATGGTACGGAACCCTCTGTGCGCGAGTCCGACTCGCTCTTGCCCGGTTTTTTGTAAATGTGTTGTTGCAGTTGGCAGTTTTTTTTTTGATAATTACAATCGACTTCATTTTTAGTTTGTTCATCATTTCGGCCTAAAGACGTCCACTGCTGGACATAGGCCTCCCCCAAGCACTTCCACTTCGACCGGTTCTGTGCTTCTCGCATCCAACGGGTTCCTGCGGCCTTCACAAGGTCGTCGGTCCACCTTGTGGGAGGCCTTCCAACGCTACGTCTTCCGGTACGCGGTCTCCACTCCAGAACCTTTTGGCCCCATCGGCCATCTGTTCTGCGAGCAATGTGCTCTGCCCACTGCCACTTCAGTTTGGCAATTCTTCGGGCTATGTCGGTTACCTTGGTTCTCCTGCGGATCTCCTCATTCCTGATTCGGTCACGCAGGGAAACTCCAAGCATAGCCATTCTTCATTGCCCTTTGGGTGACTTTTAGCCTTCTTATAAGGCCCATTGTGAGCGACCACGTTTCAGTGCTATAACATTCATCACTGGCAACACGCACTGGTCAAAGACTTTCGTCTTGAGACACTGCGGTATGTGGGACGAGAAGATATTGCGTAGCTTCCCGAACGCTGCCCAGCCGAGTCGGATTCGACGATTGACCTCTTTCTCGAAGTTAGACCTACCTAACTGGACAGTTTGTCCTAGGTAAACATACTCGTCCACGACTTCGAGTGTAGCGTCTCCGATCTTTATGAGAGTGGGTGTTACATGGGCATTTGACATGACCTCCGTTTTGTCCATGTTCATTTTAAGACCCACTCTTTCAGAGGCTCAACTGAGGTCCTCCATAGTCTCAACCATGACTACGATATCGTCGGCAAACCGAAGGTGAGTCATGTAGGTACTCGCCATTGATGTTGATGCCAGCTCCTTTCCAGTCCAGTTTTAGTTTGTTATTTTCGTTTAATCCGTACTAATATTATAAATCCGAAAGTAACTCTGCCTATCTGTCTGTATATATGTTACCTTTTCACGCCTAATCCACTGAACGGATTTCGATAAAATTTGGCAGAGATAGATTGCATCCCGGGAAGGACATAGGATAGTTTTTATCGACATACCTCGCGGGCGAAGCCGCGGGCGTAAGCTAGTATACTATTTAATTTATTCGGGAAAATAAACAGTTATACATTAAAATCTTACACTAAGTTATAAATATACAAGTTTTATAAATGTATAACCTACGACATTTTCCACAACATATTAAAAGTTATATCAAACAGTGCGCTGTTCAACTGAACATGCAAGCAACAGAGAAAGAGAGAGAGAATGAGCAAATATTATATTATATTTGTATTATAAAGTTCTAAACTAAGTAACTATTGTATTCTAAAGTTATTTTTTTGGTAAGATTTGTAAATTTTTGAGCAGAGACGAAGAAGAAGTCGATGTCTTCAAAGATCTTATTGTACTATAATTGAGTCACCTGGTTGATTCACGATGGTGCCGATCTCCCCCCAGACGGCTCGCCTCCTGAGCCGGTCGGCGTACAGCGGGTGCTCGCACATGTACAGCTCCTCGTAGCCGCGCACGATGCTGACGAAGTGCGCGTCCACCAGCGCGGGTACTAAAACAACACGCTTGTACAATACACACTACAGTACATAAAAATGTTTGTTATTCGTTTAAGTGGAAATAACATCATTTGAAACAAGGAACATTTAAATAGATTTTAGAAACGACAGGCTAGCGGTTCTGTCTGCAACATCTCAAGAATACACACCGTCAAGTTCTCCAGCTCGAGGCGCGTCGCCCGGGGTGGCGCGCCTCTTCAGCGCCCCCCTATCTCCGCCACATGACGTGGCCTCCTCAGCTTTGCTAGATGACATACCTACATAAAAATAAAACCATACAAAAGAAGGAGAAAACTACATTCAAGTATATTTACCTGCCTCTTAAGTAAAGCGCTACAAAGATCTTTTAACCAGTGTTACCAACCCATAACAAAATTTGCCCCCAAGATTTTTTAAAAATCCCCCTAAAAAAACCCTAAGTATAGGTTCACATAAGGTAAATTTCTTTGATGCAGTGCCCAACTCCCTAAGTCGTTCGTAACTCACAAAATAAAACGCATAGGTACATAGTTTGTAAAAAAAAAAGACTAGGTACCTAAATACCTATTGCTAAACTACTAGGTAACTAAATTGTAATATTGTTGATCAGTTCCAGAACGGCATCATCATCATCGTCAGCGATGCTACTGTTCAAGGTCGATGTATTTTTGAAATCATACATTCGTACGCTAAAGGCTTTTATCATACATAAGCCATACGTTCAAACTTAACGCAGGTAAACCGGGCTATTGGCTATTATCATTATGCTCTGAAGCATATTCAGGGATAAACGATTCGTAAGTATTTTTAAATAATGGCATAAATAGAAAAGGCACGCTCCACGGAGGCGTTGGATACGGGCAGCGTCAATAACGCCACAGGTAACTTTTAGCAAGCCCCTAAAAATAACCCCAAATAAAATCTGTCCCTAAAAATACCCCATTCAAGACTTCTTCCCCCTAAATTTAGGGGGAAAACCCCAAAGTTGGCACCACTGCTTTTAACGACTGACAGACAATGGCAGAGGAGCGTTGTTGGTAAACATAGGTATTTTGTGATATTGTATTGTGAAGGCCGCAGGAACCCGTTGGATGCAAGAAGCACAGAACCGATCGAAGTGGAGGTGCTTGGGGAGGCCTATGTCCACCAGTGGACATCTTTCGGCTGAAATGATGATGATGATTAAAAAAACCGGTCAAGTGCGAGTCGGACTCACGCAACGAGGGTTCCGTACAAATTTGTGGATATGTAAGTATACGGTTTTCGGATTTTGTCCTTTACTTGAGCAGGAGCTACGTGACATTGCTTCTTGTAAAATTTCATGATTCTAGGTCAGCGAGAAATACCCTATACCTACCTACTTACGAGTAGGTTTTGATTCCCTGGCGAGTGTCAAAATTATGCGGCATAAACGCCTGTATCTTTTGATTGCGTCGACTTAGAACTCAGAAGTTTGATTTTTTTCACTACTTCAGGGGATTGCAGCCCCGAGTACCTACCTATTCGATATTAGTTTCAACTTGATAACTCCACGCGTTTGTTAGGAATCAGTTAGGAATTGTTATAGTAAGTCATCTACCTAATTTTATAAGCGTTAGAAATAATTTTAAAGTATATTTTTAAGTATTACAAAATAGTTAAGTGTAAGTTATTTCATTAATTTTTGTTTTCATCCTGGCAACACTGACTCGCTCGCCGCCTCATTGCGCCCTCCTACCAAGTATTGGAGGGGATTTTTAAGCGCGGGCGCAACGGGCAGGACCAGGAGTGTCGAGCCAGTTTTGCTGCGGAAGTCGTGTCGGATAGACGTAGAACAAGTCGTAATTTATAAGAGTGCAAAAACCGAAATTGTATGTAAGTGCTGTTTGGTTAAATTAAGGTATGTACACCGTTATATTAACGAGTAATTAATGTTAACAACTAATGATATTAGTGTTGTAATTATTCTTTATTTTCAACTAAAATAAATGCCTGAGAATCAATTTGGAGTTTCCTTTCATCTCAGAAGTGGGATAAGCGGGTTTCTGCTACCATTGTTTTGTCTGCAAACTACCCGTTTATCCCTGCCCACAAAATGTTGTTGTAAACTTGTTTGTTTTTCTTTACTTTTCTTTTAGATCCACAATTGATTCTCGATTTTTTTTTAAATTTGGCCATTTATGTAGACATCTACTTTGATGGTGTCTCAATGTTTAAAATTTTACAATAAATTCCATGTTTCTTTTCATAATAATTAGCATTATGCCATAGGTTAGGCTCGGCCAGGGCACTCCCTGGTAGCATAATTGTTGGCAAGTGCTTTTCCTTTTAAATTACTGGGCTAGAATAGGATAGTGCACCTGTTCTGTGTAATGTGTAATAATATTGCGTGATTGGATAAATTAAAGGTCACATTAGATCGAGGCACCCGATGGTTCTTTCCCTTTGGTTGGTGCATTTTTCCAGAGCTACCCTCTGGGAATACGCCGCTGAGTGCACAATAATCATTGTCTAATTCTATTTTTGACGCCCAAAGTATTTTTCTTTCTTACCTACCTTACTAACAAGAGAGTAAACATCACAGCACCACAGACTTCCGCACTAGAAAGTACACTACCATAATAATTTTGATTAAATGAGATCATATTGATTTCTCATAACTGAATGATGGCTAAAATAAAATGCATTCTTATTCTTTCGACTCTTACTTAACAGTCACACGCTTCAATAGCCATTAAATAATTTCAAGTAAGTACGGCCGTACGTAACTACGTACGTGCAGTACATTAAATAAATGCAAAATGCTATAATGGGCTTTTCTGTCTTTTCTAAAAGCTAGCTGGTATAACACCGTACACAATTATCACCATAAAATATAACCATAAGATTAGGTACCTACTTCACGTTGCTATCATTTCATTATCAACTTAACATAATGGTACCTTATCGTAATGGTAACTTACCTTAATAATACCTTACCTTAATGGTACCTTACCTTAATGTTTACCTTATATTAATGTTACCTTACCTCAACGATACGTTACCTTAATGGTAACATAACTTACTGGTGCCTTACCTTAATGACACCTTACCTTAATGATACCTTACCTTAATTATAACTTACCTTCATGATAACTTACCTTAATTATACCTTATCGTAATGGTAACAAACCTTAATGGTGCCTTACCATAATGATACCTTACCTTAATGGTGCCTTACCTTAATGGTGCCTTACCTTATTTATACCTTAATGATATCTTACCATAATGGTAACTTATCTTAATGGTGCCTTGCCTTAATGATACCTTACCCTAATGATAACTTACCTTAATGATACCTTACCGTACGGGTAACGTACCTTAGTGGTGCCTTACCTTAATGACAACTTACCTTAATGATACCTTAACGTACGGGTAACATACCTTAATGGTGCCTTACATTAATGACCCTTTAGCTTAATGGTGCCTTACCTTAACGATGCCTTACCTTATGATACCTTACCTTAATGATACCTTACCGTAATGGTAACTTACTTTAATGATACCTTACCTTAATGATACCTTACCGTAATGGTAACTTACCTTAATGATACTTTACCTTAATGATACCTTACCTTAATGATACCTTACCTTAATAATACCTTACCTTAATGATACCTTACCCTAATGATAACTTACCTTAATGATACCTTACCCTAATGATAACTTACCTTAATGGTGCCTTACCTTAATGGTGCCTTACCTCAATTATACCTTAATGACAACTTACCTTAATGGTAACTTACCTTAATGATACCTTAGCTTAATGGGGCCTTACCTTAATGGTGCCTTACCTTAATAATGCCTTACCTTATGATACCTTACCTTAATGATACCTTACCTTAATGGTAACTTACCTTAATGATACATTACCTTAATGATACCTTACCTTAATGATACCTTACCTTAATGATACCTTACCTTAATGATACCTTATCCTAATGATGCCTTACCTTAATGATACCTTACCTTAATGATACCTTACCTCAATGATACCTTACCTTAATGATACCTTACTATAATGGCACCATATCTTAATGGTACCTTATCCTAATGTTACCTTACCTTAATGATACCATGCCTTAATAATATCTTACCTTAATGGTAACTTACCTTAATGGTGCCTTACCTTAATGATACCTTACACTAATGATACCTTACCATAATGGTACCTTCTCTTAATGGTACCTTATCCTAATGGTACCTTACCTTAATGATACCATACATTAATGATACCTTACCTTAATGGTGCCTTGCCTTAATGATACCTTACCTTAATGATACCTTACCTTTAATGATACCTTACCTTAATGATACCTTACATTAATGGTAACTTACCTTAATGGTACCTTACCTTAATGGTGCTTTACCTCAATGATACCTTACCTTACCTTAGTGGTACCTTAACTTAATGGTACCTTACCTTTAATGGTACCTTACCTTAATGGTGCCTTACCTCAATGATATCTTACCTTAATATTACCTTACCTTAAGGGCATTACCTTAATGTTGTCTTACCTTAATGTTACCTTACCTTCTTAACGTAAGAACCTTAACATTACCCTACCTTAACACTACCCTAACTTTACCTTACCCTATTAAAACCATAACCGCGATAATCCAAGCGGAGGAAGGCAGAATCCTGAGCGTGGCATGAGCGAGGGAGTGGAAGGGAGCCTACTAGAGAGGCAAGTCCACAAACGCTCAGAACAAGGCCAGAGCGAGGGAGTGGATGGGAGTCTTCAGGAAAGGCAAGTCCACAAGCGCTCTTATAACATTAATTCACAAAGCCCGAGTAGGGAGGTGTCGCGACAACGTGAGGTTCACGGGGAGTCGCGACATCAAAACTCGGCAACTTTAACGATATTAACTAGTCCATGTAATAAAGACGGTCGTCAGGACGAAGCCTTTCACTATGGGCGACAGAACTCTCAAACGTCTCGTCCACGACGTCGAATCCAAAAGAGATCGCTATTATGAATGTCTTAAGCATACAAGGAAGCGACGACGTCAACGTTCTCGATCTCGTCGCTCGCGATTCAAGAACGTGAACAGTAATTTTAAAGATATGCCTAGTGTAAAATAAGATGCCACAATTGTAACGAAAATGATCATAAAAGTTACAAATGTGAAAATAAACCAACTTCTGAAACTAAATAAGAAAAACAAGTTGCTTTATTAGATAATAGTGAAGAGGCTTTTAACGAAAAATATCTGATAGAAATTAAAGTAAAGGGAAGACCATTAATGGTACATGTAGATTTAGGAAGTCTGTGTACGCTCGTCAAAGAGACTATAGCACAAGAATTAGGTCTCGATTATAATTTTGACAAATTACCGATTTGGCGAGGTATAGGTGGTTATCATGTACATCCACTAGGAGAGGCTTACGTTAACATTTTAGTACAAGATATAGAAGAAAAGGTTAAAATTCTTATTGTAGAAGATTCAATTACAAAACACGCCGTGTTATTAGGGCACACCTTCACGGAGAAACCAAACACTACGATAACAGAAACTCCACGGTTACTCTTTTTAAAAATAATTGGCTTTTACAATATTTTCAAATTACAGTAGGTATTGGAGGACAGCGTAGGCCTGTCAACAAGTACCAGTTACTTGATAAAAAAATTTTAAAAAAAAATGGTCTACAGATCTAAAGTCTACAAGGAATACAAAGTCCTCACATTTACAAACTAAGAATCTATCAAAAGGATAAATAAAAAAACCTACTTAAACCATTGTGATATGATTCCCACATTTACATCCACTTAAAGAGATTATGTCAAAAAAGTATGTAAAAAAATAAATAAATAAAAATAAACATCGTAATTTGAGAGCAGTTAATAGACATTTAAATAGTTAAGCCGTTAATGAGGAGCCAGGGAAGCCACATGTGCAGAAGGAATTATTGCAAAACTACCTTGTCTTCGACGTAGTCTTTAATCTTATAAAAGGATCACTTATAACGCGTGCTGTCCCTGTAACTCATGGTTTTGACGTGCTACCTGTGTCTTTTGATGATGACATGGAAAAACTGTCTGTACATTGCGGAGAATAACTCTCTGCTGACCCAAAAAAAAAGGGTGCAGGAGCCTCTAGCTAAATATTCAGCTCTTCAAGCCTAAAATAATAATAAAATTTATTCAAGTATAAAGTAAAGTAAAAATAGGTTTTACATTAATTACAATCTAGGAAAAATTTAATTCTAACTTTAATGTAGACCTGCCTGATCTAGTTTTATGGAAAACCTGTGTTTCAGGCTATCAATTTACACCAAAAATTAAAAAAAAAAGACAACAATAAATGACTTTGGTTGACTGGTAGAGAATGCCTAAGTCATTAAGTCCGCCTTTGTACCTTTTTGTGCGAAAAGTTTAAATAAATAAATAAATGTATTAGAAGCTGAATTAAAAAGAAGGTATAGTATATTCAATGTCTTAAAGAGTTACTATTTGGGTATATTATTTTAAAACTAGATTTTGTAAGTTATATTACGTATAAATAAATTAACGAATAATATTAAAGAAAAACGTCTGGGTTTTACAACTGCGGGGAACTTGAAAATTCCGACTTTGTGGTTTACAGACCCTACCGCTCTTTCACCATAGGACACACCTATGGTAAAAGAGCCCAAGTACACGAAATGGTTCAGATTCTGGACACCGGAATTGTCAAGGAATCATCATCGCCCTACGCGAGCCCTATCGTATTGGTCAAAAAGATATCTGGCAAAAAAAAGATTGTGCGTCGATTACATAGCATTGAATCGACGACGTCAAAAAAAAAGTAATTTAAATGACCTCCTTTTGAAGTCGGTTTAATTTTTTTTAAATTAACTTTTTTTTTTTAATTTTTAATTTTAAGTAAAAACTGGAATATTTGTTTGTAATAAGTACGTAATTCCATACCTTGAAAATTGCTGAATCGATTTTGATGAAACTTGCACTGTTCCCTAAGTTGAAGTAAACGTAAGCCAATACAAAAATGGTCACGATCCGATTAATAGTTGCGGAGAAATAATGCGTGGACAAACAAACATACATACATACATACGTCTATTAAATGTTGTATATTTGTGGCTTTCAAACAAATATACAATATTGGCTAATAGATTGTCATATGTCAAAGTCAAAGTCAAATCATTTATTTCAAATAGGCACTTTAAGGGCACTTTTGAACGTCAAAAAAAAAACTAAATAGAAATTATTCTAGTCGCCCATTCCAAAAGGTAGTTTTCGTATGGAGAAGAATGGGCAAGAAACTCCACCGTTACTCTTTTAAAATGTTTTACAAGGTCTTGTATACATAATATAATTATATGTGAACACGATTATAATGCAATTCCAATAATATTACCTACATACTTACGTGTCGAATTGATACCCTCTTCTTTTTTTAAGTCCGTAAAAAGGACCACTATCCTTTTCCTCTTATCGAGGATCAGTTAGATAGGCTTTCTGTTAACACTCTCGTTTATTTCCTTAGACCTAGCAGCTGGGTATACTTAATAACTACTGTCTAATGACAGACTTGCAATCGAAAACACGCCATTGACACGCAAGCCCGGCCGGCCCCTATACAACAATATTTTTGCAATAAATAAACTTAACCTTGGTTAGTTTTTAATAAAAATTACGATTCCTCCGAAAATTCCGATGATGGTGGCGTTATATCTCAAAATGATGATCAGACATCTGATAGCGATTAAGCGTAATATCAATTACAAATAAAGTTTATTTAACTCTTCGATAACTGAGCTTTGTTGGTACTGACTTGGTTTTAAAGAATTTACAGTTCTTTTATTACTTATTCACACCTAAAGTTAAGTTAAAAATAGCAAGAAAAATAAACATTTGTTGGCTCATAACTTTTTAATGGCTTTTGATTTTACTATTATGTTTCCGTACAGACAACATTAATAATAAGACAAAACGATATCATGTTTAACTTTGGATGCACAATGTCAAACAGTGTAGTAATACTCTCACGAAATTTGTATGGAAAAAAAATATCGACTAGTGGCACCTTAAGATGCCTAGATTAAGATACTTAGTTTAAGATGTCTACATTAATATAGGTATTTGCCTTAGTAAACAAATTGATCATTTAAATACCTTTCAATAATTGATTGTTAAACTGCATAAGTTAATGTACCTGCGAGTACATATGTGTGATAAAATAATGAATAACGAAATCATTAATTATTCACAACTGTTTACTTTTGTATAAGGTGATTATATCGGTTATGCTTCAGTTATTTTGTTCTTTTACATCAACTTATTTAATGAATTGAATTGAATGAATTAGATAAATGACATGGGTACTTAATTAACTTACCAGTAACTTAAAGCGAAGGGACTCGCTAAAACTGCAGGATGACCGAGCTGTTAGGAATCAGTTAGGAATTGTTATAGTAAGTCATCTACCTAATTTTATAAGCGTTAGAAATAATTTTAAAGTATATTTTTAAGTATTACAAAATAGTTAAGTGTAAGTTATTTCATTAATTTTTGTTTTCATCCTGGCAACACTGACTCGCTCGCCGCCTCATTGCGCCCTCCTACCAAGTATTGGAGGGGATTTTTAAGCGCGGGCGCAACGGGCAGGACCAGGAGTGTCGAGCCAGTTTTGCTGCGGAAGTCGTGTCGGATAGACGTAGAACAAGTCGTAATTTATAAGAGTGCAAAAACCGAAATTGTATGTAAGTGCTGTTTGGTTAAATTAAGGTATGTACACCGTTATATTAACGAGTAATTAATGTTAACAACTAATGATATTAGTGTTGTAATTATTCTTTATTTTCAACTAAAATAAATGCCTGAGAATCAATTTGGAGTTTCCTTTCACGTTCCTGAGAAAAAAGATCTTGACTGATCTTATAAGGGTTCCGTTTTTCCTTTTGAGGTACGGAACCCTAAAAAACAAGATGGTGGCGTTTGTTCTGATTGGTCTGGCCACGTGCCATAGAGAACCACATATAACCTTGTACCGTTGTATGTTTAAGTAGGTACTATAAATTAATTACTAAATAATAGACAACCTCAAAGCTAAAGCAAAAGTTACAAAGTAATAATAAAAAGCGATTGTTATGTTTGCACTATTTACTTACCTTCTATCAAAACTTGACAAACTTGTAAACACGTGTGTCCGCCACGATGACTGCGGGCACACTAGCGACCAGCTAGCGAGAGCGACCAGCCCAGGGTTGGATTTAGGCACGTTCAAAAAGATAGCACAAAAAAACAAAAAGGATAGTATTTATAAAAAAATTATAGTACACTTTCATTATTTTTTTTAATTTAACATAATAGTCATTAAAATCAACACCAGTACTCAGACGTTTTTTCTTTGGGGTTGATACTTCCGGTCTATCGTCATTTTCATGACCATCACTGCAACTTTTCCTAATTAAAACACTAAAAACGTATTATTTTACACAAAAATTCGCAAGCGATTGTTGTCACTTTGATTGAATTTCGAATGGAATGGAAGGAACGAGATTAGTGGAAAGAGAGAAGTGTACAATACTGCGGAGGATAATCGGGGAATCTCTGGCCATCGACACAGAAAACATCGCAAGATCAGAATTCGGTCAGATGCACGGTCGAAATAATCATATGACGTAAAACTAAGCATTCGGGAGCATACTTTAAATTATAGTATTTTAATGTACTATCCTTAGATGTGGATAGTACCTATATAGTACAAAGGTCGAAATTATAGTATAAATACTATAATTATAGTACAAAATCCAACCCTGGACCAGCCAGACCAGCGCGGCTGCGCGGGCCACAGCGGGCGAGCGGCGCGCGGCGGCGGCGGCGGCGGCGCGGTGTGGTTAGATAGTGCTCACTGGGGGGAGGAGAGTACCGCGGCCATCTTGTCGACAGTGCTTGTAAACCGTGCAAGTAGTACCTAGTGACGGGTCGAGACTTCGAGAGAATATTCTCTCACAGCCTTCGATCAATAATAGCTCACAGCAGAGAATGTTCGTTCTCTCCGATCGAGAATATTCTGCAATGGGTATTCGGTAAATAGTACCTACCTATTCTTTTCGTTGGAAAATATTCTCTGAACAAACAACCAAAAATGTTTTAAATTTCAAAATAAAAAGAAATGGTAAGTACAAGACTTATTTAATAAATTGTTTTAAAGACCCCTCTTTGAGGAGTGGCTAGAGAGGCGCCACGGCGCCCTCACCTACCGCCTGACGCAGGTCCTCACCGGACACGGAAGTTTCGGGAGGTTCCTGCACATCATCAGGCGGGAGGAAACGCCCGGGTGTCACCATTGCCAGGATCGCCCAGAGGACACAGTTGAGCACACGGTGGCGGTCTGCCCCGCTTGGGCGGAGCACCGCCGTGTCCTCGTAGAGGCGATCGGCAGCGGCGGCGACCTCTCGCGCCCGGCCCTGGTGCAAGCCATGGTCCGGGGCGAGAGGGAGTGGGAGGCAGTCACCTCCTTCTGCGAAGCAGTCATGCTAGCGTAGGAGGTGGCGGGACGGCTCAGGGAGAGAGCCTCCCGTCCCAGCCGCCGCGGGAGACGCTCCGGGCGTCGGGAGCCGCGTGACGACTCCCGGCCACCGTAGGCGCGGGCCTGCGGGCGGAGAGTAATGGGTAGCTCACCGTCCGATCAGGACCAGGCCCGTGCCGGACGGCGCGTACGTGTTCCACGCGCGCCTCAAAGAGATGTCAGCATCGAGGAGGGGCCCCATAGGGCCGAAGCCTGCCGGGTCAGCGGGATTGTCCGAAAGGGTTACCGCTGGCCCGGAACATAAAGGGCTAAGGAAGGAACACGGGTGGGTTTTAGTCAGTAAGAGTCTGACACTCCCTTCCGCTCCACCCAGAGCGGGAGGGGTCATTTGATGATTTCCCATCCGCAAAAAAAAAAAAAAAAAGCCTTCGATCAATAATAGCTCACAGCAGAGAATGTTCGTTCTTTCCGATCGAGAATATTCTGCAATGGGTATTCGGTAAATAGTACCTACCTATTCTTTTCGTTGGAAAATATTCTCTGAACAAACAACCAAAAATGTTTTAAATTTCAAAATAAAAAGAAATGGTAACAAGACTTATTTAATAAATTGTTTTAAATTTTTAAAGCTGATCAGGTACCTATATAGCTATGTACCTAAATCATAAAGTTTGTTTTAATAATAATAAACCATTTATTTTCAGGTAAGTACTTAAGTAACCAAGACCAATATAATATAGTTACAATTTTGTTAGTAAATACCACTAACAATTAACAAACTCACAAACACAAACCCTACCTTACGAAACTTATGAGAATTTTCTTGGAAATATTCTTGAGAATGTTCTCGCTCAGTAGAATTTAATATTGAATCTAAGTTGTGGGGTAGATTATAATGTGGCCAACAACTTCGTACATTTAGGATGCACTCAAAAGAAGCTATTAGGTACCTAGGTACTTACCACCTATTACTATAAAAAACTTTTTAACAAAAAAACAACCGACTTCCAAAAAAAAACACTACAAACTGAAAAATAACTTTAATTTCGGAAGTTGGTGTCTTAGGATCAGTATTTTAAAAAGTTTTTATTTCTCGCTTTTTAGTGGGTCTATTTATAATTTATCTAAGTTACAATAGCCTAATGTCAACTTGCCCATCGCCTTTTTATAAAATATTCCTTTTCTCGATGCAGGGACGTTAATTGTTGAGGAGTTCTCATTTTATTAGTTTTTAGATTAGATGCTGATAAGTGATAATCCTGGCTGCAGCATCAGGCCAGACTTATGTCAACATTGCATTGAACTTAAAATTAGTCCTGTTTAAAATGAGCCCAAACACGACTACGGTGCTGTAATTTCAAGGTTTTTACTTTTTCTGATGCTCCTGGCTTCAGCATCAGGTCATCGGTGTTCCTCAGTAACAGTACGTTTATCCACACATCGAGCCCTTTTCAATGAGCCTAAACACGATATATCTGCTGTTAGTTGTCGAGGAGTTAGGTACTCTGCAGACTATCCTGACTGCAGCATCAGGTCATGAATTGATGATCATGAGACCAAATGTGGCAAATGCCCTATCAAACATCAAAACAATTTACTAAAACAGTCCTTGCCTGTTCGAGTAACTTCTTGTTAAGGAGTTGTACCTTCCATCATGCTACCTGAGATGGTGACAACCATACACAAATACACAAGATACTTCATAAAATATGCGAAAAACAATAAGTGAGCCTATAAAATTTGAGGGTTGCCCTCGATTTCTCTAAGATCCCATCATCAGATCCTAACTTGGTGACAATGGGACCACCTCAGAACTATCTGCTTTCGAACTAAAAAGGAAATTTGAAAATCCGTCGACAATTGGCGGAGTATTCGATGAACAAACATACAAAAAAAAAAAAAACATACAAACACCCGAACATAGTACCTCCTCCTTTTTGTGAAGTCGGTAAAAATAGAGACTTCGACATTTTTTTTCAAAGTCAAAGTCAAAACGTTTATTGCGAACTAAGTGTTTAACTAAGTGTAATTCTCGAGCAATGCTTTCATCCATCTCGGCCCTACCCCGTGCGGCCGAGGGAAAATAGAGACTCCGACATTCTCGAGCAATGCTTTCATCCATCTCGGCCCTACCCCGTGCGGCCGACGGAAAATAACTTAGTATTCACTTTTAAATATTTAGAGAGGGTCCATTGGCTCACCTAAAGTTCTTTACCCGAAATTGTTCTCTCTAACGATTTGTAATCCGAATGATCACTCTTCCTAAAATTTTTCATCCTAAAGTTTTCATTCATACTATTTGTAGTGCTACCGGCGATGTTCATAACACTCATGTTTCCGAAAATTGTAATTAATAATATCATTAATGTAAATATATTTAAACTCCTACTGTTTTTTATCATAACGCTTTTATCCCTAAACATAATTACCATAATATTTTCACTCATACCTACTCAGAAAGAAACATTTACCAAGTGTAATAAAAAATATATGTAAACAAACATGCAGCTTGCAAGCAAGCATGCAATTCAACATGCAAGCAGGCATGCAACGTGCAGCATCTCTTGTATCAGCAGCACTTGTATCCAATGTCGACGGAGCCCCGCTTCGCGGGGCCCCCTATTTCTTTTTATCCTTTAACTACTTGTACCATGGTACTATTATTCTTATATGTTAATTTGAAAATAATTGAAAATAAATGTAAAAAATTATTGATACGGTCGAATTGAGAAACCTCCTCCTTTTTTGAAGTCGGTTAAAAAGAAATCTAAACAAAAAAGATATGACTTTGAATAATAGTGTAAAAGATGGTTATGTTGAGAAAATATAGGAAAACAAATAAAAGTATAATAAACATTAGAGACAGAGTAGTTAGGAATTGTGATTGTTAGGATGAAAAATGTTAGGAAGAACATTTTCGGATTTCCAATTATCGGAGTTGAAAATTTAGGTGAACTTTGGCGCACCCATTTAGAGAAGCGCGGATAACAAGTTAGAGGGGGCAGTTCACTCGTATGCGGAGTTCTGTACAGATACGGTACCTACTGTCTTGAAACTTTACTAACTGTACAAAGTAGGTTATTAGATGCCATCTCAGGTGTAGTTCATCTCAAAGATAAAGTGACAACTAAGTATTACCTAAGTACTAGGTAATAGTTATTTATGCAACTGTTGTGGGGTATTAAAATACGAACGTGGGTTTTTAGTAAGAGTGTTTTAAAACCTAATTATGTACAGTTGCATACAAGACTTTATCTACACCCCTACGAGTATAAAAGTTCCTGAAACCATTTAGCGTGTGTACTGTACTGTACTGTTGTACAGTGTTGTAAGAACTGTATAATTCATGGAAAGTTTAATTGCTGAGTATCAAAGCTTGTATCACTCATTTTTAGGGTTCCGTAGTACCTACAAGGAACCCTTATAGTTTCGTCATGTCCGTCTGTCTGTCCGAGGTTTTGCTAAGAGACCGTTAGTACTAGAAAGCTGCAATTTTGCAGGAGTGTGTATATAAATTACGCCGACAAAGTGGTAAAATACCTAGTAGTAATACTATAGTGGTAAAGTAAGTACCTTTGTACTCAAATTATAACTATGTCATATCCCTATGTATTTTACTGTGTGTACATAAATTATAAAATAAATAAATAAAATAAAATTTTGGATAATATTTTTTTTAGGGTAGCTCCCCTACATGTGAAGCGGGAATGAATAATTTTTTCGTCGTCTACCCCATCGTGTGGGGTATCGTCATGTATCGTTGAATAGGTCTTCTCAAATGACTTTAGGGTTGCTAAAGATATTTTTCGATTTAATGCTCCATTTACGAAATATTAAACTATAAAGTGAAAATGTTTGTTCCAGTACGGTCCCCCCCCCCCCTCTAAAAGCTAAACTGCGTTCTTGAAAAATCTGGAAAAATTCAAGATGATAGTGTATTTCATGAACTTTAAAGGAAAACTATAGGAATTAAGATAACTTTATTAGTTAAGCAGTAATAGTCGTTGAACTTGGGTGTTGGATAATTTTGTACCAAATACAAAATCCTTAGCATTATCCTATATAGTGACTAAGACGAAGTAATTACTCGTTTATGACGGGTAAAGACTTTCATTAAAAAACAAAATATGAAATAAAAAAATTATCATAAGTTTCACAATACTGCCGCTAGATGGAATTACAATTTTGTGAATTGAAATAATAACTTGGCAGCAATCGTACTCTTATTTTTAGCTTTACAAGGAAAAAAGTGGTTCATAATAGTTAATGTCTAATCTGTTTATATATATATTCACAAGGAATGCATTATTTATAATAAGTTATAGATTTTAGTATGTTTATGTTAGGATAAGCGCATTTACCGCATTGGGTTATGTCCTGTTTATGTACTTAAGTGGTAAATAAATAAATATGTTAGTCTGTAAGGTATTTATCTATGGGCCAAAGTAGCCTGAAAATAAAGGTATTATTATTATTATTTCCTTTATTACATTAGATAACACATCAATTATATTTTTAAATATTAGAATATAAAAAATATAAAAACATTTAAAAATATAAAAAATAGTAGCCCACCGGTAACGGGAGCAGGGTCCAAGCTACCGGTGGTTAGGGCTCCAGAGACAGGAACCTCCTCACAATGCGAGCCGTATCAAGGAGTACTGCCTTCTGAATCAGGCCCTTGATCCAACCGCCTAACGAGAGCCTCGATAGATGTTGATCGAGGCTTTCGGCCATCAGTCCATTGGCTGATACGACAATCGGCACAATGATAGCCGAGCTCACATTCCACATGTCAACAACCTCGTGTGCTAAGTCGAGATATTTTTATTATTATTATTATTTCGTTTATTTGTCTTTTTTACTTAGTTAATTACATTTTTAAATATTTCTTAAAATATAAAATAAGCATAAAAAACAAAATAAGCATAAAAACACAAATATTATTATTATTATTTATTATAATTATCTTCGAAAATCAAAATTTTGTTGTGTTTAGTATCGCTATTCGATAACAGATGGCGCTGTGCCGTGACGTCACTTTTGTAGATCGCGGTGTTAAGATTTTCTTGCAAGGTATGACCTCCGAGGTTACGTTATGTGTGTTAAGGGTGTCCAGAGTTTACTAGCTTCTGCCCGCGACTTCGTCCGCGGAAAATTTCCTGTTTTAACATAAGATTACACTCGGCGATACTGTAGCTTCCCATTAGTGAAATAATTTTTGGTATCGGATCAGTAGTTCCGAATATTACCGAAGTGCTCTTGTCTGCGCGTTTACCGTACGGCATTTCATACAAACTTTCAAGCCCATATTTTTCGAAAGTGAAGCATACGGTGGAGGTCTGCCCCGCTTGGGCGGAGCACCACCACGTCCTCGTAGAGGCGATCGGCAGCGGCGGCGACCTCTCGCGTCTGGCCCTGGTGCAACCCATGGTGCGGGGCGAGAGGGACTGGGAGGCAGTCACCTCCTTCTGCGAAGCAGTCATGCTAGCAAAGGAGGTGGTGGGACGGCTCAGGGAGAGAGCCTCCCGTACTAGCCGCCGTGGGAGACGCTCCGGCCACCGTAGGCGCGGGCCTGCGGGCAGAGAGTAATGGGTAGCTCACCGTCCGATCAGGACCAGGCCCGTGCCGGACGGCGCGTACGTGTTCCACGCGCGCCTCAAAGAGATGTCAGCATTGTCCCCATAGATAGGGATATGGCATGGAGGCGTGGCGCGTGTCGCCTGGCGTGGCGGCGATAAACACCGTTGTCATAAGTTTGCATCGAAACGTGTAGTGTTATTTCGTATTTTTACAAAATGCCGAATATATCCGTGATTGTCCCCTTAGGGCCGAAGTCTGCCGGGTCAGCGGGATTGTCCGAAAGGGTTATCGCTGGCCCGGAACATAAAGGGCTAAGGAAGGAACACGGGTGGGTTTTAGTCAGTAAGAGTCTGACACTCCCTTCTTCCGCTCCTCCCAAAGCGGGAGAGGTCATTTGATGATTTCCCACCCAAAAAAAAAAATGCCAACCAAAGAGAATGTTTGTTCCTGGGACTTGTTAATAGTGAGGGCAAATGACATTTTTATTGGAAACTGGAGTCGTTTAAACGATATAGGCAGGTCCGTGGGAATAATTGGAATTCTTGTAATGTGTGCCAACTGGCCAGCTCCTGGTCTGATGAGAATGGTCGCCACAATTAGGTTATCTTTTAAATCTTTTATTAGTAGCCTTGTGCCATTGCACAGGTTAGGTGGGCTTAAATTTCTTAAAAGCATGATAGGCGTTCCGATTTTCAAGAGTAGTTCGTGAGGTGGCAGGCCAGATGGTTTAAGGGAATTTAATCCTGCAGATAGTGGACTGCATCCTCGATATTGCACTCTGTATCAATGGACTTGTAGATTTTGACTACGCCGGGGACTTTTTGTAAAATTAGATTATTGATTTCATTGACTGTATCGTTCCTTGGTGAGACGATAGCCCTTGAACAAAACCAATGAATGTCTCTACTTAGTAAATATTCAAGGTCAGGATATACTGCGTCTATAAGCTGCTGCAGACTGTGAACTATGCGAGCCAGAGAGTCTCATTTATAACGATTTTCACAGAGTTAGCGCCCAAGGTTCGAGAAGAAAAATACCCTTCTCCAACTTTGAGCAGCTGTTGTGGAAAATCATTATCCGTATTTTCGATAAGCTGGGCTCTCATGTTCGTACGTAAATTTAAAGTTTGAATTATACTCCATAGGGGCGATGATTTTAGACATGACTTTATGATGTCCGCACGTGTCCCTTTTGTGACGACGGGAAGTGACTGGCGAAAGTCACCTGCAAACACAAAAGTGACACACCCCATGACAGCGACTGAGTTTCTCAAGTCCTTAAGTTTTCGATCCACTGCTTCAACATGAGCTCTATGACTCATGGTACATTCGTCCCAGATTATCAACGACGTATTCTGTAACAACTGACCAATAGGCAAATTTTTGCGTATCACCGGCGCACCAGAACACATAGCACGCTGTGACCACCCCAGGGACCAAACCAGCACATGGGCGCCAGACGACCCCGTGTCTGGGCACCCTTGGTCCCCCTTCGACGGGTCAGATCATTGGCCCCGCCGCCTGCCAATTTTCGGCCGCAGAGGATTGGGAGAGCGGCCAACGTAATACCAACACTCCTCCTCCCCTGCGGCCCCACCGCGTCCGCCATCAGACGGTGGCGACCCCGTCGAGGCCGCGGAAGGTAGGGAGAGCGGCGCACCGCAATACCGGCACTCCTCTCCCGCCGCGGCCTCCAACCCTCAGCCGCGATGCCTCCCATACGACATCGCGGCCCGCCTCAGTTGCGATGTCGCCGAAGCGGCACCGCAACCTACTTGTTGGCCGCCACGTCGTCCGTCGGCTTGTCGGCAAAAGCCCTGACGAGCGGCCCCTCCTCGGGTTCTCTTCTCTTCACCGTGGGTGTCCAAGCCACGGCTACTGAGCCCCCCCGCCTCGACAATGCGGGAACCCACCGGGGGGGACCGCTGTTCTAACCTAACCCAAAGGACTCAATAACAATAGATGGTAGCCGATGCAGGTTATATATATATTTAAGGAGAAGAAAAAACAAAAAAAACGGTCTAGTGCGAGTCGGACTCGCGCACCGAGGGTTCCGTACAAATTTGCAGGTAGGTATGTACTTATGTAAAATATTTTATCACGGGAATCGTGTCTCGAGGATTTTTCCCGTTTTTCCGATTATGTTCTAAATTTCCCTCCGAAATCAGTCCCCAAAACGTATACGAAGTAAAATTGAAAATCAAAATTTTATGTACCTATTATTCATTTTATGTATTGAATTTTAACCATATTTGTAAGTTCCGTTCTGTTTTTTCTTTTGAGGTACGGAACCCTCAAAATGCGGTAAATTAACAAAGATAATATTCATCTACTTATACATTGTTTTAGAGACAAATCTATGTACTTACCTACTTATATAATAATAAGTACGTATAACAGTGTAAGCAGTTAGGTAATGTACAGAAAGAATGAAGAAGAACAAACAAAATACGTTTATTTGCGGCAAACAAACAAAATAATTAGGTAACATTACTGAAGTTCATCAACTATGAAAGCACTGAATTGAGGGACAAACTTAATTTTGCCGTAAGTAAACTATTGACGCCATATATCGATATAGGTCGCGATTAGTTTACAAACTGCAAAAATAAGTTTGTAATCACCAACAAAAATTGTGTACTTAATGTAACTTAAAATTTACGGTTTTTGGATGTTTCCCTTCACTTGGTTGTGCTACATGACTCTGCTTCTTGCCAAATTTTACGATTCTAGGTCAACGGGGAAGTGCCCTGAGGTTTTGATTCCGGAACATAAACGCCCGTACCTATCTTTTGATTGCGTTGACTTAGAAGTTCTTAGGTATTATGAAATTCGGACTTTTGAAAATCGGAACATCAAAATTCGGAATAAAATATTTCGGAGTAATTGGGTGTGCCACTTGGTCTTGCTCTAGAGCTAAAACCTTTCCGAACAATAAACTGGTTAGTGGTTATGTATGTATACATTTTGGCGGTATGGAGGAACAGCTTACAAAGTTGGATGCAAACACCAAGTTCGTTCTTCTCCAGGTGGTGACAAACGGGCCAAAGCATACCAGTGTCAAGTGTGTCCGTAATGTGGAGCAGACTTTCACTATGTAAGTAATTATTTGGATTTAAAATGAAACTGAAAATTAACTTTAACTGTACCACGTATTTATTTTCGCTTACGTATGTCAATTCAAATAATAGTCATTGTATGATCTATTTCACCTTTTACATTTTGTAAAAATTCGGTGCAGCACGGAGTTGCGTTCAAACGATTGTTGCTTGAGTCAAGTTGCAACAATCGGACTAGATCTAGTTTGAGCGAGGACTGCAGAAGTCTGCGCTTCATGTTATTTATCTGCAGTAGGTTCATCATCCCACCAGCACGACTGGCACGACCGGGAGCGCCCGCCTGCTGTAACCTGTAGCAGCGTGACACACGGACACGGTGCCCGGCTCGCCGCTGCTCACAGCCTGCTGACTATTCCGTCACCACATCACACGTCACTCACTACGTCATCACTAGGACCCAAGACTCTGTGTCGCAGTCACAGAACAAGTCCTCTGTGCAATAGCTATGTGTCGCCGAGTGACCTCTAGTGCGGCATTATGTCGTCGGAGAGCACGATGTCGATGCCGCCGTTGGAGTCGTCCCTGTCGATGATGAGTGGCTTGTATTCTCTCTCGTCGTCCGTGTCAGCCGAGTTGCTGAGGTTGAGGGCGTCTTGCTGTTCCTGAGGTTCTTCCTCGTCCAGCAACCGATGCAGGAAGGCGAGGCACTCGCGGCGAAATAGCCGCTGCTTCTTAGCAGGCAACTCCTGATAATCGTTGTGGATGCCCCGGAAGAAGTGGAAGTAGGCAGAGTTCTCGTCGGGCTCGAAGGAGTGCGGGCTGGGGGAGTCCGAGGGGCGCGGCTGCGGTTCCACCGTCAGCTGCAGCGGCGCGGCGCGGGGGGGGCTGCTCAACGCGAACCAGGGGTTGGAGATGAAGGGCTTGAGGTTGCAGTCGGCGCGCGGCTCGGGCGCCGGCGCCGCGCCGCCCGCCGCCGCCGGCATGAACAGCGGCGCGTACGAGTAGCGCGACGGCCTCCTGGAACACCAGACACGCTCAGTGCCAACAACAGCAATACGCGGTGCAACTCGCACCTGTGAGCTGTGGTTTTAATGTCCTGTTGAAGCAAATCACGGTACTCTTTTTTTTTTACGGATGGGAAGTCATCAAATGACCCCGCCCGCTCTGGGTGGAGCGGAAGTCATCAAATGACCCCGCCCGCTCTGGGTGGAGCGGAAGTCATCAAATGACCCCGCCCGCTCTGGGTGGAGCGGAAGTCATCAAATGACCCCGCCCGCTCTGGGTGGATCGGAAGTCATCTAATGACCCCGCCCGCTCTGGGTGGAGCGGAAGTCATCAAATGACCCCGCCCGCTCTGGGTGGAGCGGAAGTCATCAAATGACCCCGCCCGCTCTGGGTGGAGCGGAAGTCATCAAATGACCTCGCCCGCTCTGGGTGGAGCGGAAGGGAGTGTCAGACTCTTAGGCCGCTTTCACATTAGAACGTTAGCAGCGCGACAGTAGCGCGGCAGAAGCAGAAACCTTCACGCACGCTTCTGTTTATAATATGAAATTCTTACTGGGCGAGCGACAGTCGCGCGTCAGTCGCGCTGCTAAAGTCGCCTAAATGTGAAAGCGCACTTACTGACTAAAACCCACCCGTGTTCACGGTACCCTTGCATGAACAGGTAAACCTCTATACATCCTCTATACTATTTAATAGTATAGAGGATGGTTTAGGAAGACTAAACCAAGCACTTTGATTTAGTTTAGAGGGCTGATGCCTGATGGTGAGTAAAACTTTGCAGTCAGCGCTTGGATGAGAAGCGAGTGTTGTCGCCATGAGTGGGTAAGGAGTGAGTGGACGTACGTGTCGGTGGCCATGTGGTCGCGCAGGAAGTCGAGCTCGTCGGCGAGGTACCACTTGGACACCATGCGGCCGCGGCCCGTGCGCACGCCGTACATCTCGTTGCGCAGGTGGCGTGAGTACGAGTTGCGGATGTGGGACCACTTGCGCCGTACGTCCGCAACTGAAACAGACATAAAACAATGTTATATGATTTGTTTTATTTTATATTTGGTGTAAATTACCTAAGTAGGTACCTGAAATAAATGAATTTGTTATTATTATTATTAATACCCGCCACACACGGGGACGTAGTATCATGCTAAGACTAGCTCCATTCTATTTTTATGGTTCCGTACCAAAATGGTAAAACGGAACCCTGAAGCCCGGTTTCCACCGCGAGCGGAACGGACCCATTAATGACTTCGTTAAACTCGCAAACGCTGGTGGTGGTGGTGGTGGCAACCGTTGTTGGAAATACAAATATGCAGTTGACTGTTAACTGTTAACAGTTAACTGCATGCTTGTATTTCCACCGCGTTGCACAGTGTTTTATGAAGCCCGATTTTCGGACATCCCATTTTTATTGAAAAACTTGACAGAAATAATCATTTGAATGCAAGATTTCGTATCCCCATTTAGCTACCAAGTCTAGTTTCGGAGTTATAATTTTTTGAAAATCGACCAAATTCTATCTCGATATTCAGAAAAAAATTTATTACATTTAAACTACGCGTGATAGAAATATTGATGCTAAATACATTGATGGTGTATTTTATGCCGAGTATTTTAGTGCACAAATGAACCTCGTAACTTTGCTAGATCCAGAAATATACGACTTTTTCGGTTTTTAGTTTTTCTTAATTTTCTCGAAAATTCCGCCATTTCGGGAAAAGTTATTTATACTGAAATGATCTAAATAACTTTTTCTACACACCACATAAATTTCACATCCCAATTCCATGGAACTTAGACACCACAACGATTTTCAGTTTTATCCGGATTTTACGTCGTCAGGGTTGTCAAAATCTCAGATAATTATTTATATCCGGATTTTATATAACTTTGTCAAAAAATATATCTACCTTGTAGTAAAATCGGTGGTTTGGATTATCTGACGTGAAGACGCTAGGATACCAGCTTGGTACCTAAATACAATATTGTTTACCGATGTATGTTTAAAGGCAGATTCAGGCATTGTGTATTATTTAAGTATTTTTGTAGTACGTACCAAATACTTTTTTCTTAACAATATTGTTCATATGTATTTATCAATATATGTATAATTATACATAAATGATAAATGATAAATGATTTTTATTTTTATTTCTGTAAGTAGGTTTGTACAAACACTTTTACACGTCAATCATATTTTTTTTTTAAACTAGATGAGGTCGGCGTTTCCTAACTGACTATTCTGAGAAGAAAGGCCGAAACAAACTCAGAAGTCACAGTCTCTTTTAAAGTCCAGACAAAATCTTGGTCAGATCGTGTGAAGACCATGTAGATTGGTGTCTGAAATGGTCTTTTGAGGAAAGAACCACACAGATTGAGCGGACCTGTCCAATCAGTGCACGCATTTGTCAAAAATCGTGCAGCTCAACTCAGAACTTGAGGAGCTCAACGATTCGACGAACAATACCAAAGACAGGACATTTGGGTAGGCCGCATAAACTACTCAAACTGCCAGATCATGATTAAAACTAAGAAGGAAAAAATAAATGACCCACATAGTCCTCACATTCACAATAATTAAATAAAAAATAATAATAAAAATTACTTACAAAGTAAATATTCATGTCATTGTCTAAATAAAATTCATCAATGTCAATGTGTATATAGA